>CM077263.1:22575279-23052779 GCA_039654775.1 Spinibarbus caldwelli
CTGTTATGAACACAAATCAGTATGGAGACATGGAATATTACTTACATATTTACTTTTCATGACAGTAATCTAAGCCAAGATAAATTCTTTCACGTTCACAGAGAGCTTTGGGAAGATAAACTGCACTGAATATGGGCTTTCAGGAGCACCTTACAGACTGACAAAACAATTTATGATACACAATAATGCTCCTCATACCAAACATTATATAAGACTGCATATGCTATTCCAAAAAGTATCTTTGAGTCATTCTCAGGAAACTGTGCCATTTGTGTGCTGTGTGTTCTCATGTACTACTGCTATAATTAAATCAGTCACAATATTTGATATATTTTAGTCTTTTTATTATGTAATGTAAAATATATTGTGTAATTAAAAAAAAAAAAAAAAAAGATTTTTAGTGTTTGTTTTTAATTAGAATATCAACCATGATTTGCATACCCAATATTCATCATTAAAATGAAAACATAAAATAAGTGATATATAAAAAAATATTCTATAGGTATAATATTTTTATAATGTTAATAATTTCATATTATGTATTTATTGAATTATTTGTTCATAAATATTTAAATTCTGCCTAAATTTTGTTTAAATTAAAACAATGCAATAAAGAAAGAAAGAAAGAAAGAAAGAAAGAAAGAAAGAAAGAAAGAAAGAAAGAAAGAAAAATCCCTGACTTTTTTCAACCACATTATGCTGTGACATTTCCTTTTTTAAAATAATGGTTTGACATTTAAGTGAATAACATTATAATTTTAAGTAACCAGGTGCTTTAAAAAACAGAGATAGGTTTATCTTTATTTCGGTGTGTTTACTTTCTAGGTCTGTCAGACTCAAAACTCTGTTATGGGGAAAAATATTAATATTAAGCACATAATAAATAGAATACTGACTGTAAATAATGTACTATTTGCAAGCTAACATCATTATTAAACATTTTGCAGTTTCAACCTCAAAATGTGAATGTAATAGGCTTGGCACATTATTTTCAAATTATATTCAATTATATATTAATTGAATATTAAATTATATTCAAATTATAATTATAAACAATCAAGATATAATATATTTGAAAGGTAAATTAAAGATTATATAATTTTATAATCTTTAGTGGTATTTCAATGTTCTTTTGGCCTTATCAGTCTTAATAGTTCAACTCTGTTATGGAGAAGAATACTAATATTAAGCACATAAAAATGGGATATTTGCAATTTCAACCCCGTAATTTTCAACCCCAAAATGTGAATCTGATTGGCTTTGCACATAATCTGTTTTCTTTCTAAATTATAATTAGATACTCAAATTATAATTAAAGATGTAAAACATATATAATGTAAAATAAAGAATATGTAATCTTGTCATTTATATACAGGTGCATCTCAATAAATTAGAATGTCGTGGAAAAGTTCATTTATTTCAGTAATTCAACTCAAATTATGAAACTCATGTATTAAATAAATTCAATGCACACAGACTGAAGTAGTTTAAGTCTTTGGTTATTTTAATTGTGATGATTTTGGCTCACATTTAACAAAAACCCACCAATTCACTATCTCAACAAATTAGAATACTTCATAAGACCAATAAAAAATAAAAAATAAAATAAATAAATAAAACATTTTTAGTGAATTGTTGGTCTTCTGGAAAGTATGTTCATTTACTGTATATGTACTCAATACTTGGTAGGGGCTCCTTTTGCTTTAATACTGCCTCAATTCGGCGTGGCATGGAGGTGATCAGTTTGTGGCACTGCTGAGGTGGTATGGAAGCCCAGGTTTCTTTGACAGTGGCCTTCAGGTCATCTGCATTTTTTGGTCTCGTTTCTCATTTTCCTCTTGACAATACCCCATAGATTCTGTATGGGGTTCAGGTCTGGTGAGTTTGCTGGCCAGTCAAGCACACCAACACCATGGTCATTTAACCAACTTTTGGTGCTTTTGGCAGTGTGGGCAGGTGCCAAATCCTGCTGGAAAATGAAATCAGCATCTTTAAAAAGCTGGTCAGCAGAAGGAAGCATGAAGTGCCCCAAAATTTCTTGGTAAACGGGTGCAGTGACTTTGGTTTTCAAAAAACACAATGGACCAACACCAGCAGATGACATTGCACCCCAAATCATCACAGACTGTGGAAACTTAATACTGGACTTCAAGCAACTTGGGCTATGAGCTTCTCCACCCTTCCTCCAGACTCTAGGACCTTGGTTTCCAAATGAAATACAAAACTTGCTCTCATCTGAAAAGAGGACTTTGGACCACTGGGCAACAGTCCAGTTCTTCTTCTCCTTAATCCAGCTAAGACGCCTCTGACGTTGTCTGTGGTTCAGGAGTGGCAAGAGGAATACGACAACTGTAGCCAAATTCCTTGACACGTCTGTGTGTGGTGGCTCTTGATGCCTTGACCCCAGCCTCAGTCCATTCCTTGTGAAGTTCACCCAAATTCTTGAATCGATTTTGCTTGACAATCCTCATAAGGCTGCGGTTCTCTCGGTTGGTTGTGCATCTTTTTCTTCCACACTTTTTCCTTCCACTCAACTTTCTGTTAACATGCTTGGATACAGCACTCTGTGAACAGCCAGCTTCTTTGGCAATGAATGTTTGTGGCTTACCCTCCTTGTGAAGGGTGTCAATGATTGTCTTCTGGACAACTGTCAGATCAGCAGTCTTCCCCATGATTGTGTAGCCTAGTGAACCAAACTGAGAGACCATTTTGAAGGCTCAGGAAACCTTTGCAGGTGTTTTGAGTTGATTAGCTGATTTGGATGTCACCATATTCTAATTAGTTGAGATAGTGAATTGGTGGGTTTTTGTTAAATGTGAGCCAAAATCATCACAATTAAAAGAACCAAAGACTTAAACTACTTCAGTCTGTATGCACTGAATTTATTTAATACACGAGTTTCACAATTTGAGTTGAATTACTGAAATAAACGAACTTTTCCACGACATTCTAATTTATTGATTTGCACCTGTAATTATTTCAATGTTTTTTTGGCCTTTTCAAGCTCCATATTTCAACTCTGTTATGGGATAAAATATTTATATTAAGCACAGAATACTGACTGTACATAATGTGAGATATGCAAGCTAACACTTTTATTAAACATTTTGTAACTTCAACCCCGTAACATTCAACCCCAAAATCTGAATGTAACAGGCTTGGAACAAATTGAAATTACAATTATATAATTTCAAGTAATGTGACTTGGTAAAAATAATGCTGTTTCCTAAGAATGGCTCGTTTGCAGACAGGAAGGAGGTTGATCTTCTTACCTCCACAATGGCATTGAGGGCTGTATCTGCCCCGATACTAAGGTCAGTGCCAGGCACATTGTTACTAATGGTGGCAGGCAGCATACAGAGCGGGATGCAAAACTCCTCATAGCTGGACCGAGCCTCATACAGCTGCAGCAGACACTCTAAGGCCTTTGATAGGTCAGCACAACACAGCAGGGGACCGCAGGGGACAGGACAATGCACACGTTAGACCAGCAGGGGGAGTACTGGTGCAGGAGCGGACCCTGCTGATGGGACACCCACCGTGTGATGGTCGTCATGGCTTCCGACTGCGAGTCGAGGGGGAGAGGAAGGGGGTACGGATGGGATCGGATCAACTCACACGCACACAGAGTTGTCATGTGGCAAAACACTGAAGCGAGACGGCAGGGATTCTGCACACTTTTAACAGACATAGAGGCAGCACATCATCACTGTTTGGAATTTCGGAAGCAAGTATGCAAGACCAGTTAGAATTTAGTATGATAATGTTCCGATAGCATGATTTTGAGTGTATTTAAATGTGTCAGTTCATCCAAAACTGAAAATTCTGTCATTATTTACTCAGCCTCATGTCATTACCCCTGATTTTATAAACATTTTCCAGAATGACATATTAATAGCGCACTATATCTGACATCTTCTGAAGTCAAGCAGTAGGTTTATGTTTTTTTTTGCTGAAAATCCTCAAACATAGTATTATGTCAGTAGCTACGTTCTTATCCACTATTTGTGCTATTCTATTATTGACAAAGTGTAATTTTTTTTGTGAAATTTGCTGTCTCCAGCCTGATTCCATCCAATTGGCCTTTTACCAGTAAAATGGTGTGTGTGAAGTCATCACTTAAAAAAAGAGAGAAAAAAAATCATTGTTGCATAAGTTTTGTTGTATCACAAAAGTCTTCCCTTTAGCTGTTTACATATCTTTTACATCCCAAATCTTTGCAAAATGGAGAGCGGAATGAGAGCAGTTGGCAGTTTACTGCTTGCAAATTTCACAAATAATATAATTTTATACACAATTTAATAATATTAATTGAATAGATTTCACACACCTTTGAACACTGCAGAAAAACAGTGTTTTAGTGGGAGCAACACTACATGTAGACACCATATTTATTTATGTTAATGATATTTTTCTCAACAAAACTAGTTTTTGCAACATTTTAAGTATTGACAGAATTTATGCGCTAAAGTTAAATGTGTCAACACTTGAGAAATTGTATTGATAAATGGCCAAACATGGCTACTGACGCTTTATGTGTAAATGTTTATAAAAAAATGATATTTCGGAGGGAAGGAAGGGAAGATTTCAGTTTTGGTCTTATATTATGAAGCATTTTTCAAGCTTGATATCCCTAGTCCCCACTCGTTTTTTTTTTTTTTTTTTTTTTAAACATCTAATATATCTTCAAAATAACTTTGTATTTGAGTTCATCGAAAAGTTGAGTTTGTAAGGACATGAGGGTTTAGGTGAACTATGTTATATATGAAAAACTGGCAGTAGCTTGTGCTTTAGTAAGGCTTGTGTTGATTTAAACCATCGATGCAAAGAAACTATGCAGACAGATTCCAGTTTCGCCAGCGTTAGCCGGGGTCAGCGATGTGTTATGATGGGTTAATGCAGTGTGATCACAGCACAGCACAGCACAGCACAGGCTCAGTCACATGACAGCCACAAAAAAAGCACAGCTCAAAACATGCCGCCATCATGTCATCTCCACTTACCTGTCAGCTAACGGCTTGCCTTTGCCTTTACCAGCCAAAACATTAATGCTTAATGTAGAAATATCAGGCTAAATCTCACAAAACTACTAAGAATATGTCCAGGTAATATTTCACACTCAAATCATTAAGGAATGATATTTTGCTTAAAGAAAATAAAGCTCAATATGGCCCGTACGTACTTAAATAAATGTATCTTTCTTAAACAGACTTTGCATGTTTGTTAATGAAATGATTAATTATGTCCTGTCTACTTGAAAGCCTTCATGTGGTTGGTTGAAAGCAACATGTAGCTTTCATTTATAAATTTTCAGTTTTCATTTTTCACATTTTTGACTACTTATACTTAGGAATGAGCACTGTAGTTGCTAAATTGCTTGTTTAAAGCTCATTTGAATTTATTTTAGCTCATTAGACATTATATTATGGTGATTTGGATGCCTATCTCAAGTTCCCTTAGAATGTGCCTTCAAGCCTGCTGAGTAATTGACTGACTGGGCAGCAAAGGAGCTGATTAAAGATTCGGTCACATTAGCGAACTTTCAGCGAAATTTTGCAGGCAAAGAAAGATTCATAGTCTATTGTCAACAGTGTAGCGATGTATGAAGTAAAGTTGACGCAGTAGTCAATTTCAAAGCAAGTATCTTTCTGTTGGCCAATGTGAACTTGAATATGAAATCTGTTGCACAATCTCTCACCCTTGCGCGAAATTCTTGATTGTGACTAGATTTCATCTGCGAAAATTAGCCGAATAACGGTAAATGTGACCACGGCTTTAGGTTTGGAAACCACTGCTGTTGATAGCCTAGTCTGATTGGCTGGTAAACATAAGGCGGAGCCTCTGTGATTGGCTTGTAAAGAGAAGACAGAGCCTCTGATGCGATTGGCTGGTGGGTGGCGCCCTCCAGCTTCACTTACATCAGTAATAGCGTTCAGAGCCGTGTCTGCGCCAATGCTGAGATCTGAGCCAGGCACATTGTTGGAGACGGTGGCCGGCACCATGACCATTGGCACACACAACTCCTCATAAGTCCCGCGGGCTGCTAACAACTCCATGATCCCCAGGAAAGCCTGCAGGGCAGGGCAGAGCCGGGGATTTAGTGAACCACCACCGGTGTTGGGAATGGGGATGGAATGAGGGGACAGACAGGGAATAAGAGAGACAGACGAGGAAGGAACCGAGTGGAAAGCCACGGCCATCACGACGGAGAGCATGAGACAGAGGATCCACTCCGTACACACACTTCAAATAGAAACACTTGCGTAAAATACATACACACACATCCCGATGACGTCTGTATAGAAAGAGAGAAGATGAGCCTGAACTCAAAGCATGAGATGACTTTAGAAAAGCAGGTGAGCTATTCTGGAATTGAGGGTCATTGTTCAGTCTTTAATGGCACCGTTTGTCATCTCAGCTGTGTGAATGTTAATGCAGTTCATTCAAACAGCTGAAAGATTAACCGGTGCCTGCTAAGAAGGTGATTATCACCATATCTGAATGCTTTTGGATGTTCATTATGAAAAGAACAGGAGCACAGGAAGCTTTAGGTGATGCTGCATAGGAAAACATGATGGAGAGGGCAGGAAAGTTAACAAAACAGTGTCAATGACTTTAAATTAAGAATTAAATTGTTTTATAAAACTAAATGGACAGACATCACAGTGTAAAATCATTGATGTAGTTTACATATTAAAATTTTTAATTTTAATATTAAATCTAAAATAAATATTAAATAATGTTATATTGTTAATAAGGTTATCTATAGGTAACACTTTACAATAACCTTTCTTAGTTAACCTTAGTTATTGCATTAACTAACAATGAGCAATACATTTTTTTCCGTATTTATGAATCTTTATTAATATTAGTTATTAAAAATACACCTCAGGTGCTCAGGTTCATTAAACAATATTAACAGATTATTAAAGGAAAAAAAAAAATATATATATATATATATATATATATATAAAATGCATTAGCACATGTTTAGGAAGGAAGTTTATTGTAAAGTGTTACGTATCTGTGTGGTTATATTTTACATAACATAAACACTAAATTATATTAAAATGAAATTAAAATATTATATTAATTATTAACAGTGAAGCAGATCACTTTTATTAAATTATTCATAAAAATGACCATCTTGTGACACTAAATGCAAGATAAAACATTAAAATGCCTAAAGTCCAGGCTGGAAGACATACCTCAAATCCTCCGATCACTAACAGTGCATTTATGTTATACTTCCGCATCTGTTCTGCAATTTTGTCAATGTGCTTTGCAGGAAGCGTACTGCAAATTTGAGAACATTGCACTAAGTATAGCACATTGCATGCAAAATCATCTGAATTACTAAAATCTGTATATTAACATGCAACATAAACTTTGTATATAATACAAATACCGTTTAGTTCCCAGCAAGGATCCACCCTGACCCGTCCATCCACCTACATCTGCCCATTTGATCTCTTTTATCTGAGAAAAGAGAGAATAGTGAGTCAAAAACGTGTCGGAACAATTTCCTATAAGAATACATGAATACTTGGACATATACATTCTACATGGACAGCTATCCTTTAAGACACCATTTTACATGAAAAGAAACCTTTTAAGTAACTAATCTGAGATTGGCAAATTGCCACACAAATGGCCTTTCACATCAACTGCATTAGTGATTAAACAAAAGTTAATGAGTTTGAGATTTTTATGTGTCTAAGAATCAGTTGTCTACGCTAACAACTTGACACTCAAATAAGCTTAAAAAAAGCACACTCACATATATTTAACTTATATTTACATTTTATATTTCACATTACAGAATTGTCCATCAATATCCCCCTGTGAAAAAGAAGTATGCTTGTGGTATCAAATGTGCACTTGTAATGAAATAAAATGAAACTTATGTGTAAGGAGAATGCATTTTCATGACTGTTTAACACACTTAAGTGCACTTTTAAAAAGTACATGTTCTAAAAACGTAAAATGTATTTTAATAATATTTAATCATGTTTTAAAGAAGTTAATTTATTTACATGGGTTGATTAACATTACTAAAGCACAAGTACAATTATAATTTTAACTGCAGCATGTTAACACTATAATTCAAGTTAATATATTTTAAATTAAATTACTAAATTGCAACTTTGCAACAATCATTACAAATATTTAATTACAAATACATTTAAATACACAACATACAAGTTTCAATAGAAACGACATTAAAGTATATTGTAGTTTATCATAAATGCTTGTCAGGAAATTCAATATACATTATCATATTTAAAAGATAAAAGAGCTAATCATGAAATTACATACAAAGATGTAGTTAAGCCCTATTAAAGTAGATCAAAAAGCATTTTAAAGTTTAGCTAATTTCATTTAATATAATTTAAACTACAATACATTTTCATTTAATTGTAATTAACATGCAATTAAATGTAAAACATTACACTCAGTTTGCACTTAAACATATTCTTTTAAACTACAAGTGATCTTTTTAAATTTATGCTTCAGTGTATTTTTTCACAAGGGTCTATACTTAAAAATACTTATTCATACAACATATCTTACAAGGCAGCATTATTTTGCTGTCTTTATCAAAAGTGCCCCATATGATGACTTACAGTAATTGTTTTTTTTAATGTAGTTTTTCAAATAGAAATCCACATGGTTTAAATGTGATTACTACTCATGTGCTTTCTAAATTTATTGGCTTATTGGATTAGACTGGCTAAAGAGGTCATAATGGAGAACTCAGCTATGATGAGACTCTCTCAGCAAAAAAATAACTCAATAAGTCTATCAATGTATCAGGGCCAGAGAGAAAATAAGAATTCAAAAACATAAAAAAAAAACACTTATTTTGAAGCTATCGATAATAACACATGGATTTGATGAGGCATTGCTTTCTCTAAATGACTTTGTAATCCTCCTTGAGTTTGTTCAACAAGATAATTAGAGGATCATGTCTTAATCTAAGGGCCAAGCCCATGTAATGTAATTAATTGCTCAGTGTTTATCTTGATTCCTCCGAAAGCTCTTAGCATACGGATAATGGATTTACACATCGCCCCCTATCAGCACAGAGTGGTACTGTAGTGGTAAATTGGTTTATGTTAATCCTGTCATGTTCTGCGTCAGAGCAAAGAGCAGCAGAGCAGGGCTAGAGACGCCTCCACAGCCTGTGCTGTTTTCAACACCTACTTGAGTTAAACGCGTTAATGTGCTGGGTACTTCCTGCTCTTCATGCAGTTACTAAAGCAATACAATTAGCACGACTGGATGTGAGCGTGCCATTTAAAAATGCAGTATATAATTGCTGTAACCTAATTGCTAACAAAACAGCATTTGTATATGTGGCCTGTAAAAACAATAATTTTTACTTAATGTTAATTTGTGGTAAATGTGCAAACAACAAAACTTGTGTGCATGTGAAAATATGAATTAAATATGAATATACGTTACCGTTCAAAAGTTTGGGGTCAGTGAGACGTTTTTAAAACTCTCTGATGCTCACAAAGGCTGCATTTATTTGATAGAAGTAATATTGTGAAATACTGTTACGATTTAAAATAACCTGTTTCTATTTGAATGTATTTTCAAATGTAATTTATTCCTGTAATGCAAAGCTGAATTTTCAGCATCATTACTCCAGTATTCAGTGTCACATGATCCTTCATAAATCATTCTAATATGCTGATTTGCTGCTTATTTATTATTATTATCATCTATGGTTAAACTATGGAAGCACGTTTCTGCCACAGAATAAAAAAAAAATTGTTACTTTTCATCTCACAATTCAGATTTTTTTTTTTTTGTGAAATCTAAACTCAGAATTCCAAGAAAAAGTCTAAATAGTGGTAAATCCATAGGGTAAATCCATCCTTCTATTCATCCTCTATTATCTACATTAAAATATTGTTTATTCAGGACTGAATTTACATAAGATACTGGATGACGTGATATGCATTTTTGACTGATGATATTATGATTTTGCTTATATATGAAGCTCATTTGCGATTCTTGTTTTACATCACTTACTGAATGTCTCCCATAAGCCACTGAGTTTAAAACCTGCTGAATGGTTGTTAAATATTAGAATTTATGGATAAATATTTACCTGTCCCTTATAGAATCCTTCAAAACCGTCACTGACAGCGAACATTTTGTGTCCCTCGGAGATGCCCACTCTGACAGCAGAGCGCACAGCTGCATTCATGCCAGCGGCAGGGGCGCCCACGTTCAACACAGCCACGTTAAAATTGCTCTGAATGGAGGATGAAGACATAGCATGTCGATAATTTAAATTAAAATCACTTCTCATAATCCAGCAAAACATTTGCTAGCATGCCTTCAGCTATATTACTCACTTATGTTCGGTTGTCTATAATAAATACAGCAAGCGCCCTCATGGTTTAGCGTAAATCCTGCTGGACATATGCAGCCTGACATGTACAGCACATTAAAAATGGCCATATTTATTTATATAACTAGCAGATACGTCTATATATTTGAGGCCTGGTATTTCTTGCTCACCATTGTGTTTTTGTGTTGACCACTCGATGCCTATTTAGAATTTAACAATGTTTCCAACCAGCTGTGGCTGGTTCATCAGTCTGTTTTCCATTTCAGTCGGTGCAGGGTAATTTGGTCTTTCGTTCACTCGACACACAGAGCATCAGAGAATGATTATTGACTAAACACTTCTGGACAAGTGGCTGTTTGACTTTGGTGATTGTGATGCAGCAGCTGTGCCATTCAAGACTCTTGTTTTCTGGTCTACACTAGGCTTTAAAAAAAAAAAAAAAAAACAACAGTAAACATATATACTATGTATCAATGGTTCTTAAACACGGGTTCAGGACTCACTAGGGCCCTCAGAAAACTGCCAAGGGGGTCCAAAGACCAGGGTTCTCATAGTCTTTAAAAACCTAAGGGAATTTTAAAACTGTAGTTTATAACGCTGGAAAAGTCATGGAAATGTATAAAATCTTAATGTCAAAATAATAATAATAATAATAATAATAATAATAATAATAATAATAATAATAAATTAAATCTTAAAAAGTCAGAGAAGCTGTTTGTATTCACCACAAAAACACCATGGTATTGACATCGCAAACATATGTTTGTTAACATATGGCCAATGTTTACACATCAGTGTCTGTTATTTAGCAACTGATTAACAACAATGTGAAGTGGTGTGTATGGAATGATTTTCCGGACTATTTTCAAATAGAATTGCAAATTGTATTTTCAATTGCGTTTTCCATATGTGGATGCATAAATTGTGACATAATCCAAATGCAATTGCAAATCTTGCATTACCGTTTGCATTTTCGCTTTCGTGAACGCACAGGGACTGCCAAATTTCAAATGAAAAAGCAAAGTCTATTTGCAACTGTATTTCCCATGTCTTACAAGTTATGAACCTGTCATATTTAAATAGCAATATTAATTACCACATTTGCTTTTTCACTTTCTCTGCGCCGCGCATATAACCTGCCAAAACTCAAATGGAATCGCAATTCCTTTTGCATTTGAATTTCCGATGTCTACACTGAAAGCTGCCAATCAATGTGAGGGGGTGGGACTAAACTAAGGGTTGTGTTTGTTTTGGGAGGTGACGTCACTCACAGACGACCGTGCCGAATGCTTTGATAAGTGGAGGTAAATGGTAAACCCTCAGCTAAAGGCAGATGCCAATCAGTTCGTGCCTGTGTTAACGAACAGACAGTGCAAACTTCTTGGCACAATACATAATTTTGTTTTTTTTTTTACCCCAAATACAGCGATTATCCCCTTATAACAGAGCCACAAACGGTACGCACAATAGGTCAAAATTCACTATTACCCAAACACTTTTCACCTGTCTCAACATCTCTCACTGTTTCTCTCACTCTGATTGATGCAAGTGAGAAAACAGACAGTGCAATTCTACACTTATTACAGTACATTTTATTCATAAGCAAACAAAACAGTGCCAACATTATATATATTTATTTACCCATTTTCCACCTTATTTTATATTTTATTCAACAGTTTTAATCCGTTATGGAGCACGCGTCCCGTGGCACCAAAGCATCACCAAAAAGACTTTATTTTTGTCCTGATCTCAACATAACAGCATACCAAGCTTGTAACCCACACGATATCACAGCCTATCCTACATCACTAATAAAAATCACAAACAAATTATTATAATATATTATTATATATAATTTTATTTTAAACGAAGTGAGTAAATTGAATTAAAGTAAGTTGAATCCAAACAGCTTAAGGTTTTTTAGAATAGGTTCTTCTCTGCATTCTTCTGAAGGCGCTCCGCCTGCACTTGCGGTGTTGAATGCATTGTTTTTAGACCATTTAAACATGTTAATTACACAAATAAAATGTTTAGCATAGCCTAACTCTGGAAAAAATCAGCAGTGTTTGATTAGCCTATATTTATTTTATTTATTGTAGATGTTATTTCTAAGTGAAGCAACATTTGCTGAAATGTCCACAAGAAGAGCGCACGGGCATCTGTCGATCATTTACGCTGAGTTTAGTCTTTTAAAAACACTCTCAATTAACACATTAAACCAGGTTAAAGGCCGTGTAACGTCAATTGTGAGAATTGTTTGTAAACACATTATAAATGTTAGAAATGCATTGCTGAAACATGTTACAAAGACTGTGAACTATATAGTACTTAATGGTGGAGTTATACCGTTAAACAGTTTTTCACCATTTTCGTGATCAGGATTTTTTGGGCGGGGCTAAATCGGGACTCGATGACGCAATGGAGCCACCGAGCACCGCCCCTCCCGCAACACTATAAGAGCCGTGTTCGACTTGAAGCAGCACTGACTGCACAGACCGATCGCTGTGTGACATCAAAGTACAGTGAGAGCTATAGAGAGCAGACGCTCATTATGCTTTTGAATCGCTCTCGCAATGCTCTGATGTCAAACACTGATCGTTCTACGCAGTGTTGCTTCAAGTTGAACACACCTAATAACTAGAACGCATAAGCATTAGTGGTTCGTCCGCTCAATCACGAGTTATTGTTATTACCGTTAGTTACTACAGTTTGCTATCTCGCTATGCCTTCGTCACGTTAATACGTGATTGCGATAATTTACAAAACAACTGAGCTCGGTCTCCTTATTTAAATTAACCTGCTAGAGGAAGACAGTTGAGAGAGACGGCAGCTTTGCCGCGAGTGGGCATGGTTTCAGCGCCGCCAGCGGACATGCCCCCAGCGTTTGAGAGCAGAGAATACGGCTTATTTTTCATGATTTTGATACCTTATTTTAATACCTTATTTTTACTTGGCGGGTTTTTTTAGCATTCAAATTTGGCTGGGTGGTTAATAACACATTTTTCTGTGGTGTGACAAACTCAGAACACACATTTGATATTGACTTTACACGGATTTTAAGCGTTTTAGAATGTCCCTGTCAAGGCTGCATTTGTTACTATAGCAACAGTAGACTAAATTAAGTCA
Source organism: Spinibarbus caldwelli (assembly GCA_039654775.1). Lineage (NCBI taxonomy): Eukaryota > Metazoa > Chordata > Actinopteri > Cypriniformes > Cyprinidae > Spinibarbus > Spinibarbus caldwelli. Next base: position 22,588,775 of record CM077263.1, read on the forward strand.
TGATCACGAGAAAACATGAAAGAAAAAATGATAATATGCTTGGCCGTACTATTACAGATTAAAAGAAAGGAATAAAATGTACTGTAATAAGTGTAGAATTGCACTGTTTGTTTTCTCACTTGCATCGATCAGAGTGAGAGAAACAGTGAGAGATGTTGAGACAGGTGAAAAGCTTTTGGGTAATAGTGAATTTTGACCTATTGTGCGTATCATTTGTGGCTCTGTTATCAGGGGATAATCACTGTATTTGGGGTAAAAAAGACAGAATTATGTATTGTGCCAAGAAGGTTGCACTGTCTGTTCGTTAACACAGGCACGAACTGATTGGCAGCTGCCTTTAGCGGAGGCTTTACCGATCACCTCCATTGATCAAAGCATTTGGCACGGTCGTCTGTAAGTGACGTCACCTCCCAAAACAAACACGCCCCCTAGTTTAGTCCCACCCCCTCACATTGATTGACAGCTTTCCGTGTAGACATCAGAAATTCAAATGCAAAAGGAATTGCGATTCCATTTGAGTTTTGGCAGGTTATATGCGCGGCGCAGAGAGAGTGAAAAAGCAAATGTGGTATTTAATATTGCTATTTAAACATAATCATAACTCGTAAGACATGGGAAATACAGTTGCAAATAGACTTTGCTTTTTCATTTGAAATGTGGCAGTCACTGTGCGTTCGCGAAAGCGAAAATGCAAATGGTAATGCATAATTTGCAATTGCATTTGGATTATGTCACAATTTATGCATCCACATATGGAAAACCCAATTGAAAATACAATTTGCAATTCTATTTGAAAATAGTCCGGAAAATCGTTCCATAGGTGTGGAGGGTAACCGATCATAAAAGAGGTAATTTGCATAAATATGCATTAAAGGTACAATAGCAAAAGCAGCCAGCTGGTGGAAAACTGTCAACTAGAAACTCATAGTGTTGCTTCCTGATGATAGTTTTGAAGCATTAAAACAAGCTAAAGGCCCTTTAAGGATTCTCTGACATTGAGATAAAAATAGCTAGAGAATAGAGCTAAAAATATCTATCCACAAGCAGAAATATTCACACCAGATGTATGGCGGGACTAATTAATCTTGGTTTCCTCTGGAAGCATCTGCTAGGGGTGGAATTCTGTCTCACAGCATGTAGTGAGGGCTTGTGAATAGCTAAGTCTGGTCCAACAGCAAGCTGATGTCAGTCAACTGAGCTGTTTAGTAAAAGATCACCAGGGTAAAATAAACACAGCATCCCTCTCACTCACGTGTGGAAGCTCAGACTCTGGTTTGCGGTGAGCCAGCAGTTTGTAAGTCTTCAGATTGTTCTCAAAGCTCCTGCATGTACACACAGACATTTAAGTGTTATTCTTATATTCAATAAGACAGAAATGTTGTTTTTGTAGTTATACTCAAAATAAATGCAACATACATTAGCGTGCAAAGGTTTGGGGGCAGTAAGATTATTTTTTTATAAGGATACATCAAATTGATTAAAAATAACAGTAAAGACTACAAAAAGTAATTGTTACAAATACAATAATAAGAAACGTTGCTTGAGCAGCAAATCAAGATATTAGAATGATTTCTGAAGGATCATGTGACACTAAAGACTGGAGTAATGATGCTGAAAATTCAGCTTTACATCACAAGAATAAATTACATTTTTAAATATATTCAAATAGAGAACAGTTATTTTAAATTGTAATAATATTTAACAATATTACCACACTTCAAGTTACACACAAAACATAAGAAACACACCTGCCACGTAGCTGCACTGCCTCTTCAAATCTTTTCTCATCCATGGCCTTCTGCACCTCCTGAGTCTACAAAGTAAACAAAAGCACTTCCATTATAAATGTTACGATACATGATTTTTTTGGGTTGGATTGACTTGTTGGAAACAATATCTGGGTCATAATCCATTTCAACACTGAAAGAAAAAAAAGTTACATTTTGCAAAGTTCGTTTTTGGATGAACAATCCCTTAAAGCACATTTTTCGTAATGTAAAATAAAAAATCCAATTTTCATTAATGTAATGCAGTAAAGTGAATCATTTTGTCCAGACACAGTTTTTATTTAACTAAATGTAATTAGATATTTAAATTTAAATGAATTCATAGGGATACAAATGCTGGAATGATTCATGAGTGCAGCTGTAATGCTATGTTCTCATTCCTCTGCTGAACTGCATGAGTGAGGATCTTTATTATCACAGCACTAAACCCGATGTGGCATCTGTCCAAGTCTTACCATCTGCACACACTCCATGAGGGGCAGCCGCACAGACTGGTTCCCACACAGAGACACCACGCAGGCTGCCGTGTTTGCAGTGGTCTCAAGCAGCGCCAGAACCGCCTCCACACCCATACGACTGGCCTGACAACAAACACAAAACAGCATTGCAATCTGTAGTGCACTTAGTCAGCTCTAATGTAATCTAAGTCACTTTATGTATTGAAATAGTTTCATATTCCATGTAAACAGAAAATGTCATTTTAAATCCGCCTAGGGATTTACATACTTGCCCTGCACTAAGAACTCCTACATGTTCTGTTCAGTAAATATATTTAAACTGAAGTTTTGCTTGTGTGTTATGTTTAAGCAGACAGATCAAATTTTATGACCAATTTATGCATGTTGAATCCAAGTGTTCATATACTTTTTTCCAGCTACTGTAAGTGTCGTTTATGATCGACAGCATGCCAGTACATAAACATGATGTTGAAAATAAATTAAAATGCCCCCAGAAGACCACTTAGGAAAAACGCTTAAGTCCTTCTGTTCCTGCTTTATTATTTTCTTTTTTCATTTCCCCAGAGTGCACTTGAGCCTTTATTTTATGCTTCATCATTGTGGAAACAGCAGAGCACGTGCAGTGTGTGGACATCAAATCTGTGTATGCACTTAATGTAAGCTGCCCAACCCTGTTGATTTTATCTCCAAGAGTTTCTCACCAGAATCCTGTCAAATGCTGAGGGGGTCCCTCCTCTCTGGACGTGGCCCAGGATGGTCACGCGTGTGTCAAAGCCCAGACGCTGAACCACCAGCTGGAGGGGTAATAAAGAAGATTTAGAGTTGAATTACAGGAATCAAGGGAATTTAGAGGTTTTAGGTCATATTTTGTGGAAAAAAAAAATAAAAAATAAAAAAATAAAAAATTCTTGTCCATCATGCAAGATAGAATAAAATGTTAAATCCTATGCTTTTTTTGTTTTGTTTTGTTTTTTCTTGGAAATCTTAAGTAAAAATTATCACCATAATCACAATGTTTATTAACCATACAGTAAATAACATTTTAATAATTAAGTTAACCCCAAACTGAAAATTATGTTGTCATTTACTCATTATCTTTCAAAACCCCTATGACTTGGAACACAAAAGTTATTTATATGTTATTTACATATCCAAACTTACATTTTGGTCTGTTTCTAACACAAAGCTGTTGATTTGGACTACAGTGCACAAGTCGTATGGATCACTTTCGCAATATTTTTTTTATAGTTTTTTTGTTTTGTTTTGTTTTGTTTTCTCCCTATTTCTTAGAGTTAGACCCTGGTCATGTTTAATGTATTGAAGAGGACAATGTTATCATTCTACAAAATATTTTGTGTCCCATTGAAAAAAGAAAGTCATATGAGTTTGTAATGACATCAGAGTAGCAGTAAATGATGACAGAATTTTCATTTTTGGGTGAACTATTCCTTCATATGTTTTACTAAATTTAAGTGTTATACAGTATATTAGGTTATTTAATGAGACACCTTTGTACAAGCAAAAAAAAAAAAAAAAAGAGGAATATCTTATAACAATACATGCATTTAGCATAAAGATTCAAAAGAAAGCTGCAACGCAAATGCAGAGAATAAGAAAATTTAGCATTAATTGGTGAAATCAGAACAGCATTCCATGCTAGTCAGTAAATTAGAGCCCGTTTTTAGTAGTTAGCATTCAGAGACCGTGCTAAACATTGTAAATAGTTCAACTCACACTGAATAATCTGAACAAAGTAAACATAAATGTTTCCATTTATGTTTTCATTTACGCAACTAAATCTAGATTTTTTTTTTCAACATCTGAGTGATTCTTGCTTGTGTAACACATACCACCATGATGCTGGTGTTAAATCAATAATATTACATTTTACTATGATATTTCTATGATATTTTTTGACTGGATAAGGCTGGGGCCCCACATATGTACAGTACATGTACCCCATTTCTCTATGATGTTCTAATAATTAGATTTTTCTAAGTTTCTGTCTGAAGTATCATCATGTCAGTATCACAAAAAAAGTGACAAGATATGGAATGAAGTTTAAAATGTAGGATTAGGTTTTTTTTTATTATTTTTTTTTTTTTTTAAATAAAGTATGAGTGATACTAATAGTGATGCTTACCTAATTTTTCTTGTAACACAAAGTATTCTGAAAGAACACATAAGACTGAACTGTAAAGCACTGGAAGATGTGCATGCTCCTGCTTAAGGTAGCATTCAAAACACTTACGCACTGATGCCGTGCAGCAGTTAAAATAAACAGTAAGTAGAGGATAGCCGTAGTTGGTTATGTTCAGAGGTGACCACAAGTGCCTTACCAGAAAGAGTGTGTGTGTTTAAGCAAAACACACAGGACAAAGCCAGAGAGGGCAGACATACAGAGCTCACAGAGGTCAGGGGTCAATGCATGAGCTGGATCTCTATGCACCTCATGTACTTACATTCTTTACATGTTCTGAGGTAATGGCCTTGTTGTTATGATCAATCGCACCTTCAGCTACTATTATGATATTCAGCCTTTTCATTCCTGCACGTTTCTACGAGGGTAAGAGACACATCACAAACTGAAGACAAAACAGCGGGAGAGATTCAAAAAGCTGGAATTCAGGTTGCAGAAGTGGCTCTGTACTGAAACACCAATTCTACTGAAGCAACTTTTGCTTGAAAGCAAAGTGATAGTGATAGTGATAGTGGCTTGCTCCTTGAAAGATTACCCACCTGGATATTTAACCACTATACCATACGACCCATTTAAGGTAACATTCTCACTGACAGCATTTGAATTGTTTGCCAAGTTGCTGTGCTGTTGGTCAAGATTTTAAAGTCACTATAGTTGGTAGAAAAATTGCTGTAATGTTGACCAAAGTCACTAAGTCGCTATACTTTTGGTCAAAGTTGCCAAGTTTCTATAATGGTGGTCAACGTCTCCAAATTGCTCCCTGTATACTGTTGGTCAATGTTGCCAAGTTGCTATTAGAGGCCGACCGATAGTGGATTTTGCCGATACCGATAGCTAGGTTGGATACCGATCACACTGGCTGATACCGATTAACCAACCAATAGTTTTTAAAATGGATACTGAACGAAAAAACAGTGATTTCCACCTCTACAGGCCGCTCTCGTACTTAATAATGGCGGCGGACCCTTCTCAGCCACTCCAGCAACGGACGCAACTCGGCAAACTATAGACATGGATTTTTGCTAATAACCAACCGATAGTTCAATTAACTATCGGTGCCGATTAATCAGCAAAACAGATGAATCGGTTGACCTCTAGTTGCTATAATGTTGGTCAGTGTCTACAAGTTGTTACATCGTTGTTTTCGATGTCCCCTAGTACCTTTGCTGTTGGTCACGGTCTTACAGTCACTATAATGTTGGTCGAAAACAACATTGTTGGCCACCAAGTCGCTATACTTTTTGTCAAGGTTGCCAAGTTGCTGTAATGTTGTTCAACTCCAAGTCACTCTCCATATACTGTTGGTCGAGGTTTCCTAGTTGCTGTACTGTTGGCCAATGTCTACAAGTTGTTACTATGTATTGCTGTTCCATGTTCCCAGGTTGCTGTACTGTTGGTTAAGGTCAATACAGTAAATATACTGTTGGTCATCAAGTTGCTGTGTTGCTGGTCAGGGTTTCCAAGTACTTATGAGCAAGGCCAGCAAGACTCGGTACTACTGGTTTCTAGTGAACTGCTGTATCCAAATGCTGTATCCAATTCCCGTTGAAAAAGAATGACTTGTGCTCAAGTTATCAATGCAAATTCCTGTCAGTGTGAAAGCCCTTGTACACCGTTTGGCATATAGTGGAATTTGAAGCATGTTTTTGCAGCAAGTCTTAGCATGTCTTTGAAGTCTTATTGGAGATGAGCCACTCCAGTTATGGACCATTCCAGATTTTTGCTCTCTCCCTTTGAAAACATTCAGTACTCACATCCTTGACTATACTAGAAGTAATAGCTTTTCCATGTCTGTCAATGGCTCCTTCAGCGACTATGATTATGTTCAACCTTGAACCTCTGGATCGCGTCTGGGGCAGTGAACACATTTGTTCCACAAAAAACATAAGCATGTTATAAACAGAAGAGTATGTACCAATAGACAATACATACTGGGACTAGTGGAAAATGATTTATTGTATGCAGATGTGGATAAATGGGATAAATACGTTATGTAATATGTAATGTAAATACGTAACTTGTAAATGTGTATGTATAATCAATGTTGAAGAGTAGTGATGCTGCTAACTTGACTCAGTTTTTTAGTAGTGTGATTTCGCATACAAAGTTTTAGAACTGATAAATCTGTAATAAAAATTACACACTTCTAGAATGTCTCCAACAAGTTGTGATTGAAAGCTATTCATTTCAGTGAATAGATTCTACTTCATAAAAAAATAAAGCTTAACTGTAGTTAATCCAGTTGAAATTATAGTTTGCAGCTTGTCAGAGTCACTTCCCTAACACTGTGTACAACCACAAGCTTAATTTAACGGTTTTGGCAGTTTTCCAGGTGAGAAACTAGTAAGAATAAACCTGAATGTTGAAAGTGTAAGCACCTGACTAATATGACAAGTTTATCAAGTGTGCTGCATGTAGATTTAGTAGAAGTGATGTATTTTTGTTTTACCGCAGAGAGTTTTTCACACATTTTCTCTTCCCAGCCATCCTCAGGGGGCATTTCAGGAATCAACACCCAGTCAGCTCCACATGCCAGGGCACTCACCAATGCCAGATATCTTTACACACAAGCGCATACAGATATATAGCAGAATACAGTGTCTTATTTGACAGTATGCAGCATCATTTCACTGTCAAGCGCAAAGACCATGCCAATCATATGTTTTTAACAAACCAGGCCAAAATAGTTGATAGTAATATGTAAGTATCTTACCCACAATGCCTGCCCATCACCTCCAGCACAAATGTCCTCTGGTGACTGTAATCCACAAAGAATGATCAGCCAGTAAATGGGTATCACTAAAAAACTAGCATTTACCTTCACAAGAAACATCTGGCGCTTTTTTTAGATGATGTCATTTTCGATTAATGTAACTTTCTTTGTTATGGATTGTTGAAGTACCTCTGAGCTGTAGTCATGATCGCATCCACCACCTCAATGATTCTGTGGAGGGCTGAGTCTGTTCCTATTGTCATGTCGGTGCCACAAAAGTCATTGTCAATAGAGCCCACCATGCCCACAATGTGAAGAGCAGAGTATTTCTGAGCCGCCTCCTCATCAATCAGACCTGCGATTAAAAACGGCAACAAAATGCAACAAAAAAGCCTATCAATTTGCATATCAATTTGCTCTGTTTGATCTTTATTTTTGGCTAATTTAAGTCTAATTGAAATCATAAAAAGTTGATGACCAATATTTTCAAAATTCTGATAAATTCAAGTAAATGTTCTAAACAGCTAAAATGCTTTGTATGCACATTTGTATGTAAAATAACCCTCAAGGTCTTCTTAAGCATTCATACAAACCTTTATCTATTACAACTGTTTGGGCTAAGGATCTTAATGAGGATGTGCATGTTTTATTTTCAGATCAGGTATGGGGTATGTTTAATTTGTCTTTTAAAAACCCTAATCACCAAATGATTCATTGGAAATTGCTGCATAGGGTTTACTTGACTCCAATGAAATGTTTTTATATGAATCTGTCGTCTTCTCCTAAGTGTAATCTCTGTTCGCAAGGATCTTTAGCCACGTTTTTGCATTTTTTTTGGGAGTGCTCCTCTCTCTCACCTTTTTGGACTCAGCTCTCGCAGGACCTATTATATTTGTTGGGTACTGAGATATGTTTGACTCTGCGCCATTTTTTCATGAATGACTTTTGGGACTTCACCTTGTCCGTCCAACAAAGATGTTTATTGTTAGCTGCTCTCACAGCAGCAAAAAAAAACTGCTAGTCAACCACTGGAATCCTCCTCACACAATGGACAGACAAACCTGGGCTGTGTATTTGTTGAACATCATCTCGATGGAACTCTCAACTTCTCGTACACATGGATCTAATATGAAAATTATGGCATTTAGCCTTTAATTTTGTGTCATTTTTTCTAAAATCTTTGTAAAAATTATTTTATTATTTATTTATCTATTCATATTAATTAATTTATTATTATTATTATTATTATTATTATTATTATTATTATTATTATTTATTTTATTTATTTATTCATTTTATTTTTATTTATTTATTTATATATTTTATTTATTTTTTTAAGTCTACCAGGGGGTGGGTTCTGAATTTGCACAGCTGCTTTTTGTTTTTTGCTGCTGTTCCCAGAGGAAAATTTAATACAATTTGTTAACAAAAAAAAATAAAATAAAATAAATAACCCTCAAGAAACTTTATTTCTATTGTGTCATCTGCAGCTCATACCTTGCTGGACCAGCTCTGCCAGCAGGCCGCTCCATTCCTCTCTGAAGAGATTGGCCCCGGTCAAGCTGCCGTCTCCACCAATCACACAAAGGTTAGTGATGCCCCTCTGCACAAGGTTATGAGCCGCCTTCAGACGACCCTCGTGTGTGCGGAAATCTTTGCATCGTGCACTACCGATAACAGTGCCGCCCTGGAACATAATCATACAAAATCTTAACCACTGCAAACATGGGATGGAAAGCTATTGGCCCATTAATCTTGCGACACTAGCAGCATTAGTATGTACGAGTGCTTTGAGGGGCCGTATGCATCTCATCACACTCACCATTTGCAGCATGCTGGACACACTCTCCCATGACGCCTCCTTGATATTGTCGCCTCCATCCACCATACCCTGATATCCCTGTACAACACACAAACACACATTTAAAATCACACTCTTGTCCTTAAATGACCTCTTAGTTACCAGAAATGAATTCAGGTAATCATATGAACCAGCTTACAGAGATTGGCAGGCAATGATCTGTCTTGGCTTTATGTTTACAAAATGTTTCTGCATGGCACAAGGTGAATTGTGTCATTTCTGCACCACCAGCAAATGCTTGTCTTTGCAAATGCCAAAAACAAATGATTTGACAACTGAAATGACACGCTTCACCTTTATGAATAATGGTGGAATCATGAGAAAATGGATGTGTCGGTTTTTTCACTGAAGCAGTTGCATAAAAGCAGAGTGGGTGAAGATATTCAGCCTATCACAGCCAGACATCTCTTCAAGCAGGGCTAAGACACTATGTTATGCTAATGGAAAAATCATGTTTATGTGAGGCCAGATACATGGGGCTTTAATTCAAAACACTGTGGAAACACTTCTGCTATGCCAACAACTCTGAAATGGATTAATATTATTTACAATACATGACTTATACTTACAACCCTGTGTGTATTCATAATACATCTTAAGCAGAAACATTTCTATATTGGAAATAAATGACTGGCCATTGAGAGAGAGTGAACAACAACATTGAGAGTCATTGCACCTGTATGTTATACACCAATGAAATAATTTGACACATGATTATAAGTATATATAGCATGTAAAGCCATATCACTCTTCCAGTCTTATCAAAATTCTGTAGAAATGAACTAGAGACTGACCTCATGAACAAAGTACACTTTGGCTCCAACATATATTCCCATTCGGACCACAGCCCGAACAGCAGCATTCATTCCTGCATGCAGAGGAACAAGAGACAGATCATGTTATAGAAGGATATCTGTAGCAAAATAGAGGGAAAACGGGTTAGAACTGGTTGTTTGTTTGGGTTTGCACTTGATCATGTAATTTGAGATTCACTGGAACACCACTCTGCAGCATATTATAAAAACTTGCAGGCCTCTCTGAAGGCCCTTCCTGCCATATTTGGTCAAATGTTGCTAGCCTCCTCTATAATACCTCATTCAGATGAATTTATAAAATTGGTTAAATCTGGTTTAAAACAATTTGTTATATTTGCTCACTGAAAGCAACACTGCTGTTACTAAGCAACACAGAAAAGGAATGAGTATGCAAGAATCAGTGTGAAAAGCAGAACAGCTCAGTTCATTTCAGGATAAATATTGTGGGTGATTACATTTTAGCAGACACCTCGTTTTGGAGGGACAGGTTACACAAAAATGAAAATGAAAAGTAATTCCTAATTTACTCAACTGTGAGACTTTTCTTCTACAGAATACAAAAGGAGCTCTTTTCCATGTGATTTCAACTACAAAAGTACCATAAAAGTAGTTCATACAACATGTGCATATATTCCTAGTCCTCTGAAGTCATATACAGTTTTGGGAGTAAATAGTTACATGTAACGGAATTATGTAATTTCATTGCAAAATAAATATAACTGCAATCTGTTACAGTACTGGGAAAAAAAAGTGTAATTAAATTACAGTTACTTATGAAAATGTTTACAATTACAAAGGGGGTTGCATCTGAATATTTTCACACATATACAGATTTGATTGATTTCTTTCCCAAATTGCATTGACTGCTCTAAAATATGAGACACCAATGTTTCAGGAGTTTAGGACACAGAATAGGACACATACTTATTCAATAACTGTTTTATTTCCTATTTGAGTTTATGCATATGCAGTATTTTTTAAGATTAACAGTTTTTTTCCAAGGCAGTGTTTCCTGTCATAGCTATGCAAAGATTTGATTTCAAAAACAGTACCATAGCTATTAAATGGTTTCTTGTTATGATTTTAAATCTGTATTTAACCTCAGAAAGATAAAAGAGGTTCCAAAAATCTGATTTTGTGGTGGCTGTGCTTTAAAATGAAATTATTATAATCTTAATTCAAGTGAAGAAGGATTTTGAAAGTCTGACAGTAATCAGTGTTGAGTACTACTGTAAGGTTAACCCTGCCTGCTTTAAATGTTAATCACCTGCTAAAAATTTAGAAAAGTAATCAAATGTAATCAGTTACATTACTTTAATAAAGTAATTGAAATAGTTACACTACTTATTACATTTTAAATAGGGTAACTTGTAATCTGTAACCTATTACATTTCCAAAGTAATCTTTCCAACACTGGTCCTATAATAGCTTTATGTGACAAACAGATTGACATTTATGTCATTATTCATTGACAATCTTCCTCTTTAGTGAGCTGTTAACCACTTGAGCCTTGAATATTTTTTTATGGGTTTGGAATGACGTTGCCTGGTGGTTTCTAGATGGTTGCGAGTCAACACCTGACTCAACAGTCTCTCTGGGCCTGTAAATACAGTATTGATTGGGTTCCTCCTAGTCTTTGCATTTTTCCCCCACCTGTTTGCCAGGCAAAATGTTACATCTAATGTGTCAAGGTGAGAGATCTGCCCTACAGGCGCTGAAAAATTCAGTTTCACCGTGAGCTTAAGCTTTTGAGTCTGTCACTGTCGATCAATTTATCTAAACAAACAAAGAATGCAGTCCTGCTGCAGCTGCTTAAAAGGTCTAAAGTGTTAATTGAGTGGATTCATCTATAACATGTAGGCTACAGGATACACGCAGATATACATTAAGCCACTGGAATGACTAATATTGTCAGGATCATGGACCTGTCTGTGTGTTTTTTCCTCATGTTAATTGTTAATTTGATTCCAGGTGTGTCTCGTCTTCTTCCCCTGATTGTCTTGTCCTTAAAAGCCCCAGTCCATTCAGTTCATGTTTGTCGGTCTTTGAATGTCTACCCTGCCTGTGATCTGTGTTACCCCCTTTGGATTAAAGACTCTCATTTTGTGTATTCCTTGTCTCCTCGTTCCTGGTTCCCATGCATCCTGTGAAGTGTGACAGAAAGACCGACCAAAACAGTTACCTCCGGGTGTCTAAACCTCTGTTTTATTTCCTCGTTTTTACCCAGTGTTTTTTGTTTCCGTTGTGTCCATATGGATCCCCTCCTTCGCCCCGAATTCCTCCTCCTCCTGCTGGAGCAGGGGGAGCGTTCGTTCGAGGACCATACAAGACTGTTCCTGATGCTATCTAACACCACCAGCTACCCGGACGACGCGCTTGTCGGATTGTCGTCCGAAGATGGTCCTCGAGCGGAATTCGCTGCCTTCGTGGAGCCACTCCAGACCCAGAGCCCAGCCCACCAACTCCCCGCATTGTGGAGCTTCAGCCCGAGCCCACCGATGGCGGAGAGCCATTTCCCGTCGCGATCTGCGAGCCAGCGCGAAACCGAGCGACTGAGCAGAGGATCGCCCCGGACGTAGAGCCCCATTCGTCACACCAGGTGCGAGAGCCGGCGACAGTGCCCACCACAAGGGAGCAAGCCGTGAACGGTGTGAGCGCGGAGTGGAGCTCCGCCCCCTGCATCACGGCTGAGGGTGAGCCGATCGTGCATCTGGGGCTGCTAGACTTTGAGGGGGATCTAATAGACTGGGAGACGGATCTGGAGGCCGACATTCCCCCTCTCCTCTCGCCTTCGTCCTGGCTGGTCCCGTCCAGCCCTCCTTCGTCTCTGCTGGTCCCGTCCAGCTCTGCTCCTCCAGAGAGACCTCCAGTGCCCGCTCCCCGAAAGCATCCTCCTGAGCGCTCTCCAGTGCCTGCTCCTCGAAAGCGCCCTCCAAAGTTTAGCCCTGAAAGCCAGGAGGCTCACAAATGCCCACCCTCCCACCCGCTCCTGCCTCCTCCACCGCTGTCGTCTGGCAGCCCCTCCGCTCGCCCTCAGCCTACCGTCAATGTGGTGCGAGCCCCATGGGACTGCCATCCTCCAGCGTCACCAGGGCTGGAGTATCCCTCACCTCCGCCTCCAGCCTCCGAGGCCCGGACTCCACCTTGGCCCGTTAACCCAGTGGCTCCACCTCGGCTCCTAGCTCCCTCGCCTCCACCGTCACCCGTCGATCCACCAGCTCCACCGGGCTCCCTCATCTCTCTGGCTCCGCCTTGGTCGGCCGTCGACCCGCCATCACCTCGGGACTCCTCTCCTCTAGCTGCGCCTCATCACTCCGTCCCACCGGCTCCGTTGGGCTCCTTCCTCCCGCCAGCTCCACCTTGGTCCTCAGTCGATCCGGCTCCGCCGCGGATCTCCGGAGCTCCGTCTCCGCCTCGGTCGCCAAGAGCCCTCGGCTCCACCCTGGCCCTCCAGATCCTCGTCATCCCCCTGGCTCGTTGGCTCTCCATCTCCACCTCGGGCTCCTCCACCACCTGCTCCGCCTCCGTTGGTTGGCCCCCTGGAGTCGGAGGCCATTCCTCCTAAATCAACCTGAATGAAAGCTGTCTCATACACTTGGAAAATTATGAGCTATATCACCGCTTATTGACACTAGGGGAGTGACAATACACTTAGCTCACAAGATGAGACAAAATATAGATACTTGGTTCACTATAAAGAGACAATATTTTAATATTATTTTAAAGAAATTTTCAATGACAAAATATTTGTCTTTTAATTACAAAAAGTAAAACAATGCAGTTGTATTTTAAAATATTTTAACTAATCTAGGGCTGTAACTAATGATTATTTTGGTAATCAATTAATCTACTGATTATTTTGACAATCGAGTAATCTGATATGTTTTAGTAACACAAACAAACCTAAGTGAAAACCAGGCTTTAGTACAACTATTTATATATAAACTAACGATTGCCTCAAATAAAATATCAAAACCAAGTAATTACATGGTTTTATTGAACAACACCGTTAAAATACATCATGTAATATGCCTATACATAATATGAACATAACCAACTGAAGTACATTATGTATTATAACAAATACATGCAGAGGGCGCCAACGGCCTGTTTCACTTTACAGTGTGATTAAACGACGTTTAAATCCATTACATTTTTATATTTGGCTACATGCAAATTCAAACAGTTTTATTTTAATATCACGATGTACAATAAATAGCATATTTAGAAATAGGTTGATGTATTCTCCTGTGTTGGCAAAGGTTTATTAATGATTTACGTTACAAATCTAGTGAGAATGCACACTGTTTTCCCAAATGAACATTAAGCAATTCAAATTCACAGCATATGCAGAGGAAGAGTTTAGCCCCTTTCACACATACAGTCTTTACTGGTAAATTACCAGAAAGTTCTCATTAAAAGATCATCTGTGAACAGGACCTTTTCAAAAATCCCGGTAAATTTGTTCTGGCAATCATATCGTTCTTATGGAGATGACATGATTAGGGCTGTGACGGTCGCCGTGACAACCACGTCACGTTGTCTACTGCCACCGGCGGTAGTGCACATGACGTCACAGACTCTATAACAAGCATAATACAAAGTTTGTATACAAGTGTAATAACAGTAACAATTGAAAAAGTCTATGCTAATTCACAAATTACCTCAAACGCCATACACGGCGTTTCCTTTAGATTGGCACCTTTGAGCGCAGGAAAATACAGTTTATTCTGCATTCAGCAAATTTATTTGATGCTGAGCAATGGACCTTGTTGGGAAACCAAATACTACATCGCCGATCTGGAGCCATCTCCATTCATGTCAACCATCCGCGTTTTTACAAGTGTCTCCAAGTTCACGTGATCGCAGACTGGTCAGGTTGGTATTGGTGAGGCTTTCTCCAAACTGGCCAAATACAAACGAGACAGCGGTAGATGCTAACATGAAATATGGCAACATACTCCGCGATTCCCATTCCACAGAGAGCGCGTGCAGACCGGATTTAACACCCGCTTGTTTGGTGGCGGAACAGTGAACCGTGTCTAAACCGGACACGACAGGTGTCACGCCGCGTCGCAACCAGACAGGTTGAGTCTGTCTACACAGGACATTTGAACTTTGTCAGTATGTAATAAATAGGACGAGGCAGTTTATTATGTGGGATTTGTCATGTCGCATCCAGTGTAGACTGCATCACTGATTATAATGAGTTCTATTGAATTTTATCTTGTCGCGCCGCACCGCTCGCGTCCGGTAGACAGGGTATATTTAGCTTTCTTATTTAAGGCTACTTTCCTATTTAACTATTATTTATTGGATATTTATTTTAGTGATTTGCAGGCTACATGTTCACTGATGGAAGTGCTAAAATAAACACGTTTGTTAATAGATGATTTTATTTATATCATTTTTTTTTTTTTTTTTGCGTTTCAAAATTTTATATATATTAATATCACAACACCGCGCCACCGGCGGTAGTTGGTCCATTACCACCGCGGTGGTAAAAATCTGCCACTGTCACAGCCCTAGACATGATTACTCTGAGCCGTTTACAAAGCTCCGCTGCTTTTTAATTAGTTTTTCTATGTAAATATGCGCTAGATGGACATCTTTGACCATTGCGCCTCGCAGCTTTTTTAACGTGTCATGCTTCTCCATTCATCAGGGCTGCCACTCTGTAATTGGATACTATTATGCGCGTGTCGTGTTTATAAGAGCAGAACATTCTGATTGGCTAGTAATGTTAATTTGGTTGAGAGTGAAAGCTGTGCTCCTCTCATACAATTGGTAGGCGAACTCATGGACTCGAAAGTGATAAACAAGTTTTTTATTTTATTTTTTTTTAAATGTAGGATTATTTTTTTCCGCAGCCAAACGCTGCACGCCAGAGGTCCGGCACGGTGCCGGAGAACTTTAAGCCCTGCCTCCTGCTACGGATCCCTCCTGTCTTTTCCCTGGCTCCTCCCTCCTTCGTCGCCTCCCTGGTCTCTGTCAGCCGGCCCCCTCCCGGGGGTTCGTCCTCCTCCTGAGCCTCCTCCTTAGTTCCTGCCCGCCCCTCCCCTTTGGATGTTACTACGGTGCGAGGACGCACCTTCCGGAAGGGGGCGTTATGTCAGGATCATGGACCTGTCTGTGTTTTTTTTTTTTTTTTTCCTCATGTTAATTGTTAATTTGATTCCAGGTGTGTCTCGTCTTCCTCCCCTGATTGTCCTGTCCTTAAAAGCCCCAGTCCATTCAGTTCATGTTTGTCGGTCTTTGAATGTCTACCCTGCCTGTGATCTGTGTTGCCCCTTTGGATTAAAGACTCTCATTTTGTGTATTCCTCGTTCCTGGTTCCCGTGAAGTGTCACAAATATTGCATGTAAGTTACACCAGATCAGAGTCACTACAGAAATGACACACTCCATTTATGGTGACTCATTAACTACTATGAAATTTAATGTGAATTTTTCACACAGTAACCTACACTGCAGTCCAAAACAAGAACATTTGCATTTCTCATAGGAGCTGCAGTAAAGTCCCTTGTGAAGAAGTACACTTTAGCATACAAAGGAGTAGCCTAATACTTTACTTTAAAGGTAATACTTCAAAATAACACCTTTGATTGGACATTGTTACAAAGTGCAGTTTTTAAATGTGTAGTCATGAAAATGTACTATCTTTAAGTCCACTTAAGTGGCTTTTTATGTAATTAAGAACTGTTTTTAAAATATATATACTTCATTTGAATTAAAGGTAAAAGTGTGCATGTACACTTAACTGATTGTATTTAGAAAAAATGTTGTTTGATACTACTAAATCAACCTGACTAGATTCACAAAAGGTACAAACCTGCACTTTTTACAGCGAAGGTATGTTTTTAATTTGCGTGTGTAAAACGTGACATTGGTTTAAAGCCGTGCGCGTTGGTCACATGACTCATCTTCCTGTGACATAACTCTTCGTTTTCTCACGTACGCATCCTTCAGACTTCCTACACCCTGAAGTCACCTAAATTCACTTCTTTACAAAACACATTATTTAATGAAGGAACAATCCTGACCTTTAAAACATGTACACGCGATAAACACGAGAAAGCCACTGTGAAACGCGCAGAAACTTCCTGGTTGGTGAAGACGTAAAATCATCGTATCGTTGATTGACAGACAGACAGAAAAGCGCTGAGGTAACACAAAAATGACGGATAGCAAACATAAGCAAGCAGCATAATCTTTAATGCTGGATGGATAAAGTGAAGACGTGTGCTGTTCGTGAAGGTCACATGATTCCGCAATGCAGTGACATGTACTGATTCCGGAATAAATGTAATTCATTCACATAAACACCTACATATTAGAGACGTTTATAAAGCTGTCTCTTATCTGAAAACAGTGTGATAGAAATGAAAGCTTCTGTCGTCTGACATGAGCTCAGATGTATTTAGTGTGATCTGCTTCATCCTCCTCGCCATCATCTCAACCTGCATTTCTACCAAAATTAACAGCAAGCAGTCAAATGATAATACTGATCCTCAACTATGTATCACTCACATTGCAAAATCTGTGACCTTGTGATTATCTCATGGTCACATTTCCATCCCTTTGGACCTTCAAGGGCCATTCCATCCATCCTGACGAGAAGCAACCCTAAGTAGGAGATTGTAACAAGGTTGCATGTATACAATGCAACTGAACAGCCAATGTAATGCTGGTAATCGTGAATCGTACTGTACAATGTAACAGAATGCACATCATCAGTTAAAGTGAAACTATGTAGCGAACATTCTGAATGCAGTGATCCAATATAACACTTAAAGATATACATTAAAACAAAATGTAAAGAGAATGAGCATGATTTGTCAGAATGTAACGTTACCTTGCGCATCTCCTCCGCTCGTCAGCACTGCTATAGCTTTCCCAGCGCCAGTCAGGTTCTCAAAGAACTTCTTGTTGTCTGTCTGAGCCATTTTCCCTTTTAATACTTACAATACAATAATGAATAAATTAAACTCTGTATGAAACTGAGCCGGTTCGGGGACTCTGTCCTCCCCTCTCCTCTTCTCTTCTCTCTCCTGCGGTCTCCTCCAGCACGTCCTCTGCTGTGCCTCCTGAACCTGCAGCGGTAATATCTGTGACTGACAGCTCTCTCAGCCAATGGCTGGCCAGATCACGCGTTCTCGTCGGAATTTTAACCAATAGTAAACGCTCTCGGCGGCATTTCCGTGTAGGAAGATGTTGTAGGCGGGACGATAAGTTTGCATTTGAAATTGAATTTACAGTAAGTTTATTTCTGTCATCAGTGAATTTGTGTAGCCTGCTTATAATTGATTTTAGCATACAAGTAAATTAAATTAATTAAAAGGAACTTTTTAAAGGCGTTATTATTTTGTGACAGTCAGTTATTTTTAGAGTATGCTGCCGTCTGTTGGTTTGTGTAAAAAACTGCATTGTAGGAGCATCATTCACAATCAGGCCTGTATGGTGTCATTTTCAGGCAATATGATTTCTTGAAAAGAATAAATGTCAGAAAATCGCTTTTGTGCCTCAGAATGGAAATCATATTCTGATATCCCTAAATTAGCAAATGAAAATGCTTTAGAATTGTAAAGAGATTTAGATTTGTTGATGTAGATGTTGTAGCAATATAAAATACAGTTTCAAACACACAGAATGATGATTTTGTTAGTTTTCTTTATTATGGTTGTTCAAGAACATTAACATTAGGTAGCATTAGTACAAATGGATATGTCAGGAGTTCAGATCATATACTAACAGTAGCATAGAAGACTCACATTTTAACAGTAAAATATTAGCATCATTAGCAAATGAAAGTGCATTAGGTTTTTAAAGAGATTTAGATTTGTTGATGTAGATGTTGTACTAATATAAAATCCAGTTTCAAACACCAGGTATAACATGATTTTTTTTTAGTATTATGTTTGTTCAAGAACATTAACATTAGGTAGTAACATTGTAACATTAGGTAGCATTAGTACAAATAGATATGTCAGACGTTCAGATCTAACAGTAGCATAGAAGACTTAACAGTAAAACATATAAATAATCAATAATCCACATAATTCACAATCTCACATTCTATGTATTACAGTATTTGCATTTCATTAGTTTTATTAGAAAAATAGAAAAACTAAATCTGTACTACTACATATCGATCGATCATATCAAACTCAATAAATCATGAATTTGAAATAAATTATATACATATATCCATCAAGCTTATATAATGGCATACCTTATTTGCAATTAAATATAAGCTTTGAATGCATGCATAATAAAGTCTCTAACGTCGCTGTCTGACAGAGCGTTTCTCCAGCCTCTGAAGAACCTCCCTCACTTTTGAATTAATGATTTCCCATGCACAATGCGAGTGGGACTGAAAAAAAATAGAAATATATAGACGTTAATATGGATAGATAAATAGACAGACACACAGACAGACAGACAGATAAATACTTTAGGATCTTACATTTTTCTTAAGAAAAGCTTCTAATTTGTTGAAGCATGTGGTCACAGGTTCATTTTCAGCATTGTCAGAGTGATGAACCTACCAAAGAAATACAGAAACGATGATTATCATGGTGATAATGAGCTGTGTGGCTGTATTATACCTTATAATAGCTCATTTGTGATTCTTACACAGTTGCTCAGGGTGTGATGGGTGCGATGAAGGGCCTCAATAAACGTCTGTGGGTTTGGATTCTCCTTGTACATTGTTTCTGTTTTCTTGACAATGTCGACCAGAAAGATTGCATTATGATCCACCTGTGAAGAGCAAAACATTAATCTTAGTTTTTGTTTTCATTTGTTTTGTTTTTTGAAAACCTTATATAAAACATATTAATCAGCAACATACGGAAGGAGGGTAGATGTACAAACCATATTGGCCAGGTGACGTGGATCACACAGACTGGCTTCTTCATAATCAAATGCACAATCGTGAGATATCGCAGTGCCCTTTGAAAACAAAAAGCATATGTTTTTTTGTTTGTTTGTTTGTTTTTTGTTTTAATTGCAAGTTTAGTAGAAAATACGTTCAGAGTTACGTTGTTTTAAGGACATTTACCATTGAATTTAAAGACTTAATGAGATGCTCCCATTTTATGTGTTTTACACACTCCTTATGGGCTTCCAGCAGAGATATGAATATGCAAACGATGGTGATTCTAATCCAGAACATATTTTCTGAAATCATGGAACACATCTTGATTAGAAAGTTGAGAATCACATTTATAGCTCATATACAGTATATGTAAGTCACTTAATATAAAAATGAAAAGTTTGTGAAAGTTCTCACCTGTTGTAGTTGTACTGTTTTCCAGTGAGTGCAGCTGAAGCTGAGATGCTGTGAGATGCTGATGTGACATTGTGCTTTGCCTTTTATACCTTGAGAAGTGACACCTGGCATTCCATACCTGCCAGACTGGGTCAAAATGAAACAGGCCAGAAACACTGACCACACCTGTCAGGTAAGGTAAAAATGAAACAGGACATCTTTTTTTGTGATGCCCAAATTCTGGTATTCCTTAAGGAAGTTCCTGTCAGTGGAAAGTGTGGGGGTGTTCAACTGATACTGGGGGCCGGCTCATTAGAGCACTGTTGCAACTGTTTTTCACACTGTTTAAATATGATTTCTGTTATTTTCATTGGGTATTTATTTTTCAAACAATGAAGTTTAGGTATATTTGCTTTTCTGCTGTGTTTGAATTAATGCAGGAAATGCATCGAAAAGTAAACCTATACATTTATAAATGCATTTAAAAATGCAAACTTTCAAACATTATCTAAATTTATTGTGGGCAAGGCAAGGGTGATTTAAGTATCATTGATATATTATTATATTTTTTGTTACAATTTTACATTTCATATATTTTAGTTCATTTTATGCTTGTTTATTGTTTTTGCTAGTTTTTTTATGGTTTTAGTTATAGTTTTAGTTAACAATAGTAACTATGATGCATGCACATTTATGAAATGTGTAATTTTGTTTGAACTACTCGCTAAAACTAATTATTAAGTTATTATGGTAATTAAATAATTATTAAAAAAGAACACAATTAGACCACTGAAAAACGGAATACGACACGTAATGAGTACAAGAAGCAGAGAAGTATGACGAGAAAAAAAACACCCAGCTGTAACAGTAAAGTATTATTTTATCAGAAGGATAAGATGCATTGTTCTGTTGTGGCTGATGTAATTTCATTTCCCTCAGGCACTGAAGGTTCCCCAGCATGTCAACCTTGTGACGTGTTGTTATGGTGAATGTTGGAAGGTAGCTTGTGCACTGGAAATGAAAGTGAAAGTGCTCTCACTGTTCATGCTGACACAAGAGATTCACTTTAGTGGAACTGATCAGCAGTTGGCGGAGATGCGTATACAGCACATTTTTCTCTTAGCCTGTTGTACTTAATGGCCTCTTACAACTTGCACCATGTGACGAAACATATGCACAACAAAATGAAAATGTTCATTTATTAAGCAGAGTACCAATAAATATTGGTTTGCACAATCAAAGCTTGGACAGTGTTTTAGGTCCTCGCAGTCATGGAAAACCAGGAGAAATCATGGAATTTGAGTGTTATTTCAGGCCTAATCATAGAAATTAATAATATCATGAAATCTCAGAAAAAAACACTGGAAGTTTCTAGGCCATAAATATATCTTTGCAGGTGTGTTTGTTAACGCAAATATCTAATAAGCCAATCACAACCAGATCTCATGACGAAAACGTACCTGAGCGAACTTTTTTGCAAGACGTGAAATACATACCGCCATATACGTTTCGTGACATATTAAATGCGAAATGTCCACTGAGTGGCGCTAAAAGAGTTTGTTTTATGTGACTTTGGTTTTGTATGTGTCACCGCAGTTGTGTCTTGAAATGTCTGTTGAGCAGCAGTATAGCGCTATAAGCCTAATGCTCCGTGATGTTTTAAAATAACGTACCGTCTGCACTATACCTAAACCTACCTGATAGTATGAACAAAAGCGACGTAAAAATGAATCGCAAGCATGCCATTTTAGCTTGTTTTTCGATCTGTCATCTTTCAGCTATTTCATTGTGAGTCATGATTTTGACGGGATTCGTACCCAATAATTCTGCATTCTAAGTCTAATTCCGTGCGGCTGAGCTACCGAGCAGAGCTTGTTTCGTCCGGAAAGTGAAACACACGGAGCTGTAATCATAACTGTGTACGAAAACGATTATAAGTGCTCAATGTTTTACCGCCACTAGTGTTAATTTCTGTTGGAAACTGCAGTGATATGTACTTATTGTTACTTATAGACCCTTTTAGGGTCGACGTCACAATTACGTCACAGCGTTAGCTGGAGGCAAAACAAAGCGAAAACTGGCGGCACAAGGAGCTTAAAATATCATCTTGTTGTGATGTTGGGTGTCCAAATCGATGTAGTAAAGGCTTCAATTTGAAATTTTAACGCATTCCCGATGCCACTGCCAAACAAAAAACCGACGACAGCTGTGGTAAAACGAGATAAAATGAGTGGACTGGACAGAAACGATCGTCAAAAGCGCACACTTCTTATCAGAAAAGGTTAAATAAAGTATTGCCTTTTGTTGTTATGGACACGTCTAAAGATTTCTTATGTGTCTCACTAAGTTACTATGTCGTGTATGAAATAATGTCTGTGTGCATGTGTGTAAAACAACAAACTGACGATTTATATTTATATTACAATCCAACGCTCTCCATTGACTCTGTATTGCGGGAAGCTGCCTCCTTGTCATGGATCTATTCTGCCTTGTATCAACGTTTCTGGGTGCTGGTGATGGAGTAATGGTATGGAGGATATTTTCTTTGAGCCCCAATCCAGCATTGTTTAAACACCACAGCTTATCTGAGTATTGTTGCTGACCATCTCCATCCCCTTATGACCACAGTGTTCCCATCTTGTGATGGCTTCTTCCAACAGGATAATGCACTGTCACGAAGCTCAAATCATCTCAAACTGATTTCTTGAACATGACAGTGAGTTCACTATACTCAAATGGACTCCAGTCTCCAGATCTTAATCCAATAGAGTTCCTTTGGGATGTGGTGGAAAGGAAGACCAGTCTGCAGCAACCGACTGATGCTCAATATGTCAGTATGGACCAAAATGAATGTTGAACCTATGTCTGAATGCACCTTGTTGAATCTAAGGCATGAAGAATTAGGGCAGTTCTGAAGGTGCAAAGAAATAAATAAATAAAATTATATATATATTATATTACCCCTGTATTTTTTTTTTTTTTTTTTTTTATCAAAAAATGGATACAGTCTTGGTACACTGCCATTCAAAAGTTTGGGATCGGTAAGATTTTTAATGTTTTTTAAAGAAGTTTCTTATTCTCGTCAATCTTTTTTTAATTGTTTTTTTTTTTTTTGTTTGTTTTGTTTTTTTAATTCTGCTACTCATGAATGACAGGGAATCATTCAAAAAGTGTGGAAACCCTGGTTGACCTCCTAACCCTTTTATTACTTGAAACACAATTATCTATATGCCTGGAAATGTGTTTGTGACGATGCTCTGATCTGATGCTCCATTATTGGAAAAGAAAACTGAAATTCACTGGGGATAACAGTTCAGAAAAAACAGGCTCTTCCACACAGAAGACGACACTATATGGAATAAAGCCTGTCCCAACATGCACTGCAGAGCACTTTTCTTTGAAACCAGGAACAAAAATGTAATCTATTCATTCATCTACAGCAGTGATGCAATTTTGACAGCAACGTAAGTTTTGATTTATTTAAAATGTGGAAAGTACATGTCGTGGGACTGTTGAGGAGAGGAGAGGTGTGATTTTTACTGCAAGCATAATTACATAAGCAAACACTAACACCCTAACGAGACTAAAAACACTCAGATCACGTTTGAAACTCCCTTTTTGCACAAACTAACCGGTAAAAACTCCAGCTCTCTCCAAATCTGATGTGAAATCGCTATCTGACTAATATCCTGACTGTACTGATCCTCATCAGGATGACATTTATCCCTCATGTTATCAATAACTGTGTCCAGAGCAAACCTGGCTCATTGGAAATACCTTACTCTGTCTACATTTTTGCAAAACCTGAAATATGGTACATTTTAGCTGCACTTTTCAAATGACACATCCACAAGAGGCGCAATATCTTTTTTTTTTTTTTTTTTTTTTTTTCTCCTTTGAGATGTGGGTTTATTAAACAGAAGAGTGTCATGAAAAACATGCCTGTAGAATCAAAATGATTGCAAAATTATATTCTGTGTTACTCAGCACATTTCACGGCAGTTTCAAAGTGAACTGTCCAGTGTCTGGCACTAAATAGCATGTTCAATTTTCTAAAAAACAGATAAACTCGACTGTGGCATTTTATTTTGTGGGTTGTTGTACGTATCACAGCAGTAAAGTCTCTTATTTATCGATAATCTCCTCCTGTAATCATAATTTGTGTGAAAAGGAAAACAAAAAGCTGTTGGTGTTTTACTGACGCTAACGTTATTTTCAGTTGGAAACTGCAGTGAAAAGTATGTATAGATAGGTAGAAGTACAGTTTTGCAGTAATGTTGGCATTGAAAATAATATAATAATAAAAATAAATAAATAATGAAACTTTAGAAATTGTTACATTTTTCAAATGTAGCATTTGAAACAATGAGACATATGTAACATATTGCATTCACATCTTTAATGTTGTGGGCTTTCACCATTATAAGAAGTTAATTGACCAAAATAAACAGAAAGAAAGTAATTTTAGATTTTTGGGGCTGAATTATAAGATATAACTTGATTTTTAATTGAATTATCTTATTTCAAAGCTTGTTTTCTTATTATAAATTATTTTATGTAATTTTGAGGACCCTTTGTAACATTTGTTGAGGCTCCCTGGTATTTATATTTAATTAGATTTTTTTAAAAACATAACTTTCAACATTTTTAAGTAATTAAAATTTAAATTAATGAAACAATTCATTATGTAATTAAATAAAATATCTAATTAAACTCACATTTAAGTCCTAACCAGTATGTTTTTTTCCAGAACGTTTCAGACTGTTTAAAATAAACTAAATTACCAGTATGGTATCCTGCATATGTTTTTAGAAACCTGTACCCTCTGTGGTTTCAGTTAAAGATCCCAGCAGCGCATAGGAATTCTAAACAATCTTCCAAGTACAGCAGTTATGTCAGTGTTTCGGGTAAGAGTGACAATTAATGTAAATCCTGAAACCCGTTGGGGCAGTAAAACACAGTATTTGTAACAGTTGTCAAAAACAAGTCAATCAAAAGTGAAATTATGACATTAGTTTATGTGCGGAACTCCTTTTAATGAACTATTATTCAATAGAAACATTGAAAGTAAGATATACAAAGAATTTAAAGCTTAAACACAGATGTTTTATTTACAGTAATTAGGCATGTACTGAATCTGTGCTGAATTCTTGTTGGAGAAAATGAGCAGAATATGGAATGTTTTGTGAATATGGTAAAATGTGCATTTAGTTTGAGTAATTCACTAATAGACCCTTTTCTAAGCCCCACCTTAATGTTACTGTCCTGTCCCATCCTGCCCAGAGGCGTTTCTAGCCTTTCATCAGTACTGGGGCGAAAACGTACCTGTGGGAACTTTTTCACAAGACAAAATACATTCCGCCATGTACGTTTCGTGTCTCCGTGAGGTTTTAAAATAACGTACCATCTGCAGTACAACTAAACCTACCCGGTAGTATGAACAAAAGCGAATGTGACATAAAAACGGAATCGCAAGCATGCTGTTTTAGCTTGTTTTTCAATCTCTCATCTTTCAGCTCTTTCATCGTAAGTCACGTTTTTGACGGGATAGGATTCGTACCCAAGTATTCCGCATCCTAAGTCCAATTCCATGCCGCTGAGCTACCAAGCAGTGATATGTACTTATTTGTATGTATTTCATGTTTTGCAAAAAAGTTCCCAAAGATACGTTATGTCATGAGATCAGGTAGTCACAAGCTGCTTCATCGATGACAAATGATACAAGTTCTTTGTAAGTTTTGTATACAGTGGATTGTAGGTAATTATCCACCTCATCTGTGCTCTTTTTACTTTTGAAAAACAAGTACACTTTAGCATACTTTTAAAAAGAGTAAGTAACTTATTACTAAAATAATATACTTTAAAAGAACATACTTAATTGTGAAATTAATGTAATGTTTTTGGACACTGAACTGCATATTAATAGCAATTAAATTAAAATGTATTAGAGTGTAAATTTAAACACAATTCAATTTAAGAGTGCTTTTTCATTTACGTACGACTTAAAATATAGTTAAAGTGTACTGTTGAATGTACTGACAAGGATTTATGGTAGACTAAAATATACTTGTATGTCAAGTATTTAAATGTATTTGAAATGACATATTTGCCATAATTGTGTTGCAATTTGCTACATTTAGAATATCTTAAATGTAACGTTAAATAAAACACTACAGTTAAAATTGTAGTCAAATACTTTACGTGTTTTAGTATGTAAGTTAACACATCAAAATAAATGTACTTCTTTAAAACATGACGAAAGATTATTAAAACGATGATATAAAATGTACTTTAAAGTAAATTACACTTTTTGAAAGCATATTTAAGTATCATGTCATGAAAGTGTACTCTTCTACAAAATACATATTTTTAATTAAGTGCAATTCTTTTTCACAAGGGCTTGTTTTATATCTTACAAACTGTCCCGTTACTATTTTGGTGCGAGAAAGTGCAGCAAATGATTCAGTGAGTAAGTGAATCCTCCAAATAAATCAAAGTTATTGTAAACACTTTCAGCTCTACTTGGAAACCTGTTTGACTGATTAGATCAATAGAGTGTTTCATTCTTGAATTTGGCATCACTAGTTCTATTAAACAGCTAATAGCAAACACAAGACATGATTGCTGAAATATTACCAGAGAAAAATATTCTCAGGTCATTATACAGTAATATCCATCATATACGTGTTAGACTACACTAATAATACCACTTGTAATGTCTTTTTGAAAAGCTTTCTCAGTGTTTAGCTGATTCTGAGAAGCATTTGCAATTCATTCCGGCCCACGTAATAATCATTTTATGAGCACATTTTACTGAAAATCACACTAGGAAATCTCCAGTTCATTCCTATGAGACGTTCTGTTAGAGTTAACAACGGTTATCCAACTAAAGGCTCATTAGGTAGTTGAAACCATTATCAGATTAGCCCCAATATTTTATGGTCAAACTTGCAAACTGTGGAATGTGTAGAAGCTCTAGAGTTCTGCAGAAACCTGTGGGCACAGTTTCTGTAAAGGCCTCCTGATAACCAGGCAAATGCTAGTATTAATAGTTCATTTTCAGGGACTTTCACATTCCTAAACCTACATCACATTTACGAGGGACAGTCCTGTGAGAAAGGTGTCTTGCTTTGGGCACATTGCTGAGCTGACAGGGGGATCCCAGCGCATCTTAGCTGGAATCATCTCTCCAGGGTTTTAACGATAGCCTGGAAGATGCTAATTATCAATCTTATAGCAAGTATATTATCTATATTTCCACACTACACTCTTTAATATAAAGGCTCTTAAAGGGGTTTTGTGCAGTGATGCCGGAACCTTTTCTGGTTTCCCAAAGAAACCTTCAGAAACTTTTTACTCTCAGAATTGGTTTGTCATTTCTCTCCTGTAGAGCAAATGTGACCCTGGACCACAAAACCAGTCATAAGGGTCAATTTTTCGAAATTGAGATTTATACATCATCTGAAAGCTGAATAAATAAGCTTTCCATTGATGTATGGTTTGTTAGGACCGGACAATATGTGGTCGAGATACAACTATTTGAAAATCTGTAATCTGAGGATGCAAAAAAATCTAAATATTGAGAAAATCACCTTTAAAGTTGTCCAAATAAAGTTTTTAGCAATGCATATTACTAATCAAAAATTAAATTGATATATTTACAGTAGGAAATTTATAAAATATCTTTGTGGAACATGAGCTTTACTTAATATCCTAATGATTTTTGACATAAAAGAAAAATCAATAATTTTGACCCATACAATGTACTTTTGGCTATTGCTACAAATATACCCCAGCGAATTAAGACTGGTTTTGTGGTCCAGGATCACAAATGAGGAGACTAAATTTTGTGTCTCCAGAATGATTCAGTTTTACTGGAATGTGACAAATATGACAAAGCTTAGCATGTGCAAATTATCACAGCTTATTACTTAAGTTAACAGTGTTGTAATTCTCATTTCCGAAACCAACATTTACAGTTTATTTTATTTATTTATTTATTTATTTTTATTAAGTAAATATGAAATGCCATTAATGAGCCAGGGGGAGGAAAAAGAAATACATTGATTGGAACTGGGAAAACTGGTCTTCTGTATATGAAAAGTAGAAGGCTATAGGGAATTTTTTTTTTGTTTTATCTTATTGTTATTTTATTATTTACATTTTAAACAGCATGCATAAATGTATATATATTTTGATTTCTTGCTGACTTTTAACAGAAATAAATGCAACAAGGAGCTGCTATCAGGTTCAAAACTTCTATACAAAGATCATTAAGAAGTATTGGTAACACTTTAGTACAGGGACCAATTCTCACTATTAACTAGTTGCTTATTAGCATGCATATTGTTAACATATTGGTGGCTATTAGTATTTATAAAGCACATATTCTGCGTGACCATATTCTACATCCCTAATCTTACCCAATACCTAAACTTAACAACTACCTTACTAGCTATTAAAGTCATAGTTAATGGTTTGTTAATGGTGAGAATTGGACCTTAAAATAAAGTGTGACTGAAATAATTTTAACAAATCTAAAAAAAAAAAAAAAAAAAAAAAGGAAAAGTTGATTTTTGACATCAGTCAAAATGGTGGGCAGACAAAATGTATACCATTGAATTCTGTAGGACCCAAAGAATAAAAAGATGAGAAGTATGGCCATCGGACAAAACTCACAAAAGCTGTCTGCATATTTGCAAATTTTGATTTATATTTTTGTTAAACTTGATAGGTTTTCTAAAGCATGGTGCCCAATCACATAAAGGTTCATAACTATATGTCAAAGTGTTCATAAAGCATTGCAGTTTTCATCAGAATTCACAATGGCGAACATGAGAAAAAATTGGTATTTTTAAATTTGGGTATGCCACAAATCTAATGACCATCTAATCTTAAGATTTTTGACCAAACTGTTTTTTAAAGCAAAAATGCAAATTTTTCATATCTCGTGACCAGTAGGTGGCACTGTGTCACAACTGTGCAAATACACTCAGGTCATGCTTGTAATTGCTTGCTGGTACCAAGTTTCATTACAATATGCCAAAGCATCACAGAGTTATAGCCTCATGTCCATTCTGGTGTGCTCTTTGTCAAATTTTTTCATATACGAGAACAGTTTGGTCTACTGAAGATCATTTAAGTTTTTGCCAGCACAATCTGAAGATGATCAGAGGCAGTTTTGGTGAAAATCAGATAAGCCATCCAGGATGAGTTAGAAAAGTAGGATTTTCATGATGAAAAATGATGTCATATAGACTCATTGGTTTCTTGCCTTTATGGATGAGAAGTTTTGGTGGTTAAAAGATATTGAGTTGGAGACTCCAAATTTGCTGTGGTTCATGTTGAGACTTCTCTATCTGTGTGCCAAATTTCATAACTTTGCTGTAAGCGGTTCTATGAGCCTCCATAAACTTCCTTGGCAGAAGAAGAGATTGAGGTTAAGAATGAACTTTAGGTAACACTTTAGTTTAGGGTTCAATTCTCACTATTAACTAACTGTTTATTAGCATGCATATTACTAGCATATTGGCTGTTTATTAGTACTTGTAAAGCACATATTAATGGCTTATTCTGCATTACCATATTTTAGATCCCTTTATTCTCATACCTGAACAGCTTCTTTACTAACCTTTATTGTGTAGCAGATTAGGAGTTTATTGAGGCAAAAGTCATAGTTCATAGTTAGTTAGAGAGAACTGGTCGCCAAAGTAAAGTGTGACCGAACTTTTATTCACTCAATAATTATACAAAATACATAACTAGATAGATTTACCAGCAATACCTACATAACGGTTGTGTAGAACTAGCATACAACATCAAGAAAACCTATTACATTTAAAGATCAGAATTTACTCCAATATTGGTGTAGATATTAAAATAGAGCCTCTTCATAGCACCACAGATCCAAAAATAAATAAATAAATAAATAAATAAATAAATCAACTAAAATTTTGCCTTTACAAGCTCTTTTAACACTGAAAGTCCATTTTCACTTTCAATCATGTTATTTCTATAAATTGCAAGTTTAGCTTGACCCACTACAAAATGTAAAAGTTGAGTTTTTTTCTTTCTAATTGAAAAAGTGCACTTTGGTCTAAAAAGAAAACTCTTAAAAGAAAACACTTCCCTGAAGAAAGAGAAGCAGAAGAAGAAGAAGAAGAAGAGGAGGAGGAAGAAGAAACAGAAGCAGAAGAAGAAGGAGAAGAACAAGAACACGAACAAGAAGCAGTTGCAAAAGAAAAAGAAGCAGAAACAAAAGATGAAATAGAACAAACAGTAGAAGTAGAGAAAAGTTTGAAAAAGTTTTCTAATTGAAAAAGTGTACTATGGTCCAAAAATAAAAGTCTTAAAAGAGAACAATTCCCCAAAGAAGAAGAAGAAGAAGAAGAAAGAGAAGAAGAAGAGATCTCTCTTAAGCCAGTACATGTTGCACTTCACAAATAAGGTAGATTTTATGATGCAGTGTAATTTAACATTTGTTTGGCTAATGAGCAGCGCTCCCATCGACCAGCCAACTGCAGGAACGTGCTGCTCCATTAAATAAACTATTGGTCCATGCTAATAAGAATCATATTACTGCTGCGTGGGTGTCTGATAGCAAGACAATGAGCTGCTGCTTATTTTCACATAGAAAGCTCACAGCTCACAGATCTGTGCTTAATGTAGCAGATGAAGACGGCCAGTAGACCTTTCTCATTAATGACCTGCAGATTTTGTGTTTGCACTCACATTCTGTTGTTTATTTTACTTATTTAACAGTAAATGGATAATGACATGCATTTAACGACAGTAAATTAGATAAACAACACATGCATACAGACTAAATGTGTTGTTAATGGTTTAACTCAGAAATTCACTTACATGAATTCTTCCTCTTTTATTGTGTAGATTGATGATAATGGAGTGTTTATTAGTGAACATTTCATTTTAAATTGTTCTTTGTTAAATATAAGAATATACTGTATAAAACGTGTTAAAAAAAACTAGAATTTTTAACATGTTTTATAAGAAGTCTCTTCTGCTCATCAAAGATGCAGTAAAACAGTAAAACATTAAAAATGCAGTAAAACAGTAATATTTGTGAAATATTATTACAAATTAAAATAACTTTTCTATTTGAATATATTTTACAATATAATTTATTCATTTCATGAAATGCTGAATTTTCAGCATAATTACTCCAGTCTTCAGTCACATGATCCTTCAGAAATCATTCTAATATGCTGATTTGTCAAATAAATAAATAAATAATAATAATAATAATAATAATAAAATAGTTTTAAAGGATGTTTTGATGAATAAACAATTCAAAAGAACAACACTTTTTTTTTTTTTTTTTTTTTGTAGAATTATAAATGTATTTAATGCCATTTTTGAACTTTTGGTGTGTATAAACTTATATATCAAATCTAATCTTTATTTAATAATACACATACTTATTATTGTTCATACTGCTTTATTATAATACCATTACTACAACTGGCCTAATTTTGCTAGGTTTAAATGATAAAATACATACATTTTTAAAACAGTTCAAAATGAAGACAAAAGCTATTTTGACACTTAATTACCTCTAGTTAGGAGATTATATCCGCTAAAAAACATCTTTGACACCGAGATGAATCTGAAAGGTTTTATATGTACGTTTTGAGTCCTCCGTAAATGAATGCATTGCAGATTGCAGTGGTTTGACTGAAGTGTATTCTGCATGTCATGTTGCAGTGTGAACAGCAGAGGGCAACAATGAAACACAGAAATGACTTCTGCTCTCACTGTTTCCCCAATGTCATTAGACACAGAGAGCAGCATGGGAGTTCACTAATAGCTGATTCAAAGTTCCTTCCCTGAGTAGAATAATTGAAAATACATAAATAAATAACTAAATTAAAAAAAAAAAAAAAATCCCATGCCTAAAATAGACATTTATGTATCAGTTATCATAATGTATAAGCAAACAACTCAATTTGCTGAGCTTTTGTAATATAATAACCTTAATAATATAATAACACTATATAATACGGAGATATTGTGCTATAGTGAGAAGACTATTAAGAACAAGCTTGTTGAATGACTCATACAGTACAACTGTAAGTTTAGACTAAAAAAAAACCGCTTAAGTACAGGCTGTGCTGCTCTCATAACAAAGGATTTTGCATCAGTTACTGAATCATTTCTTCCCACTTAGAAAAGTAGGTGGCCATATCAAATGTAGATGAATAAAAGCTAATGAATAGTATAAATAAGCAATAGAAATACATAGCCTAAAATAGTTTGTGCATACATTATAATTCTTTCTTCTCACCTTAAGGCACACTGGTATTTTTCAAACCAAATTCTATATAACTTTATTTCAAAAGTTAAATATCCATTGCATGCATCTAAATAAAGAAAGGACACTGAAATCAGAGAGTTTCTGTTGGATGGGGGAAACACAGACTCGGTTCTCTACAGGTGAATTTCTGTCTTCAAAGTGAATTTTAAATGGACTCAGAGCTTTTCTGGCCTCTTTGTTTAATAAAGTACTAAAGACTTCCTATAAAAGAAGTGCACACAAATGCCCCAGTACATTAAGATGTACAGTACAACACAAACTAATTAGAATTGTAAATTAGAAGAAAAAAAAAAAAAACATATTGAACAACCCTTTATTTTGAGATTCTTGCAATTATCCAATTCATTTTAAAATAATACATTTTATATTAAATAATAATAATAATAATAATAATAATAATAATTATGATTATTTATACTCGTTATTATATAATTATTATATATTTATACCCATATTATATATTTAGACCCATTTTATCTATGCTTTCTTTCTTTCTTTCTTTCTTTCTTTCTTTCTTTTATTTTCTTTTATTTATTTTTTTTTAAATGTCATTTAAACAAAAAGATTTTTTTTTAAATGAAAAAGAACTGAATATTCATTTTGGATATTTTTTAAGACAAGTTCAAATAAATGATTCACTACTAACTGAAATTACATGTAAAAAAAAAAAAATGTGTGAAATGCGCAATGCACAAGTTAAAAATAAATAATCATTTATTTAATTATATTTATAAATAAATAAATTTATAAAATATATTATTTTATAAATATATTTAGTTATAGTTTTTCAGGCCACTTGTGGGTATGTGGTCTGGTAGAACTGAAAAAGACCTTACTAACCATATCATTTTTTTTTCCTTATTATTTTTCATCTCAAAAACATAAATGACGCAATTTATCTATATAAAAACAATGCATAAACAAAATGTCTTTATTCTATTCCAATAAATGATAAATCACAATACTCTAGGCCTAACTGTATTTTGAGTGGTTTTGAGAACCGAAAAGAAAATGTCAGTTACCAGCTTGACTGATGTGCAGCTGAGAATTGTTGAGGCCCATCGGCACTGACAAGCATCAGAATATAACTGTTAGTGGCAAGGAAATAATCAAATTGTCATTTGGCTCAAAGCTGAAGCATCAGAAGCCTATAGTGAGAGATCCAGCACAAGAGAGAGAGCAGCCAGCGGCTCCAGCGGCTCCAGCGGCTCAGGAACCAGCCAAAACCTCCAAGCCCAAGCAGAGAGAGCCTGACCTGGGGAGATGGAGAAAGCACTCACACCATCGGACAGAAACAAAGTGAGGAAAAACTAGGACAACATTCAGATGGAGTTTGTCATCTTCTTTGGGATGCGGCTTATCACTTGTTACCCACAATGTCTGTACTACAAAGTAGAAAAAAAAAAAAAAATTATGCCAAATGTGCTTAGGTGGTTTACTGCTTTCAGTGGATTTTATAGATGGAAGATGGAGTCCATTTCAGTTTTTAAAATGCACACCACTGTAGTTTTTCAGTGTACTGTATGAATCTAAAACCAAAATGAATAATCCACCTGAGAATTAAAATTCAAACTTCAATGTAGGGTTTAATGTGAACTATAGGAAACAGTGTTGGTTTTCCAGGGTAAATGAGAGAATTTTGAGTGACTTATTCCTTTAGGTCATGATGAAAGCCAGCATGAAATTAAACGTACCCTATTGCTCTTACTGTGAATGATTCAGTATTTGAGTGCCACGCCTAAACCTCAACGTCCAATCAACAACCAATACATAGAACCAAGTCCCCGCCCCAATTTTTTTAAAGCAGATAATCCTTTACACTCCATCACAATGTGGAAGAAAAAAATCACTATTTTCATTTCGTCATGGCTTTAAGGTAATAAATTGACCAGTGAAGGCATCATTATACATTGTTTATACATGGGTTTGATTCCCACAGACAGTGAAAACTGATAAAATGTGTACCTTGAAAGCAATGCAAGTCACTTTAGACAAAAATGTCTGCTAAATGTGTTATTCATTTATTTCTTTTTTAATTTGTTCCAATTCATACCGCACAAACAGATGCAGACCATCACCGACAGCCGACATACAGTATGTCCTTTCTCAGACATTCCAAGACCCAACAAATGTTGATTCAACATGTTCAAACAGCGAAAAAAACATATGCCAGCAGATGC
The DNA here is from genome assembly GCA_039654775.1 of Spinibarbus caldwelli. NCBI lineage: Eukaryota > Metazoa > Chordata > Actinopteri > Cypriniformes > Cyprinidae > Spinibarbus > Spinibarbus caldwelli. The sequence continues at coordinate 22,623,395 of CM077263.1, forward strand.
CAACAGGGGTAAAACATTGATCAGACAAAAGCTGACAAATGTGTCTGTTTGGTTCATGTGTCTGTTTGTCAGCATCTGTTGGTACAGTGTGAATTGGCCTTGACACCTAGTGGTGTGGATGTATTGTAGCTTCATGTAAAAGCAAAAGTTTATAGTTACCAGTGCCATTAAAGAAATGTGCTATTCGCCAACAGCCATTATTGATTTTTTCCACAAGTAATAGTTTCCAACAACGAGACAGTTACTGAGCTTGTCACCATATCTGTTAAAAAACTACAATAAGAGCTTAATGTTCATCAGGACTCCCAACTAACATTGGTTATTTTTTCACAGATCCATGTGAAGTGCTTTGACAGCGTTATCAACTGTATGCGAAACTTTTCAAAAACGCAAATAAAAAACTTTTCCGTTTTTAGTACATTGTTGTTGTGTAACTACACCTTCAACTCAATCTTTACTGGCATTGGGTTATTTATGATATTATTATTATTATTATTATTATTATTATTATTATATAAAGTGTTAACATGAAGTTATGTCAGTATTTATTTATTTATTTTAAATATCACAGTCAATACTGCAAAACCCCTAGTGTACATGATTTTAAACAGATTTTTTTTCAAATGTACCATTCATATGTATGGGAAAATTACTGAGGGCACTTTTAAAGGGCACCTATTATGCAAAATTCACTTTTACATGTTGTTTGAACATAAATGTGTATTGGCAGTGTGTGTACACAACCATCCTATAATGATAAAAATCCACCCGTGTTTATCCATGCCATGTTTATCTTCACGCTACAGCATTTAAAAGCAGCGTTCAAGTAAGAAAGGTCTTCTTTTAGAGCTACAGAAATTATTAATTCAAGAACAGTCAGTGATTTTCTGTTTTTATTTCATTGTTTGGGTCATATTAACAGCGTAGACAGCAGTATAGGTACTGTATATTACGCTGCTATCACTTAATACACAGATCTAATATAAACATGCAATTTCTTTCCCAGCTGTTTACCTTCACAGACATAACCGACTGTGTTTTTTGACTTATGTGTGTTTTTAACATAAACTTCCATGTGTTTAACAGTTTAAGTGTAATAAGACATGAAAGAGAACTTAGTTTAGTACTCACATGCCGTGTGACAGCCGCTTACTCTGCATGTGCTTTAGATGTATGCGCTCAGAAAACCATATATCAGAAGTTTAAACTGATATGGCTTTAAAATGAATGATTTCAGCACAATAGACATGATAATCAAAACCAAACTGATGTTTTTTGGCAGAGATCTGAGATACGAGCTTTAAAGGCACAGCCCTATTCTGGAAAAGGGGGCAGTAGGGATGGGCGGATCGATACTTAAGTATCGATACTTTCGATGCTGATGTTGTATCAAAAGTATCGATCCTCACATAAAAATATTGATTCTAAAGTGCATTTTTTAACCATTAATTTTATTTATTTATCAAGAAATTCGGTGCATAAAATGAGCTTATAAGTGGAAAAATAGACTATATTAGCGAATAATTGTGTTGGATAGAGCTATTTCTCCTGCTCATCAGAACACACGCGAATGCTGAAGACAGAACCAATCAATCACAGACAGCGTTTGCTGCTGATGCATGGCTCACAGTGCTTGTTCAAATAGGGCTGCGTTTCCCAAAAGCATCAGAAGCATAAGTAGATCTTAAGAAACCATTGCCACATTATTACATTACATTACATAATATTGCTACTATATATAAAATTAATTCTGAAAAAAAAATGCATCACGGTTTCCACACAAATATGAAGCAGCAATAATAATCAGAAATGTTTCTTGAGCAGCAAATGATATTAGAATTATTTCTGAAGGATCATGTGACATTTAAGATTTGAGTAATGATGCTGAAAATTCAGCTTTGATCACAGATGGATTTTAAATTACATTTTAAAATATATTAAAATATAAATTTCTTTATTTATTTTTTATTTTTAATTGTTATAATTCACAATATTGCAGTTTTTACTTTATTTTTGTTCAAATAAATGCAGCCTTAGTGAACATGAGACTTATTCAAAAAAAAAAAAAATAATAATAATAATTACAAAATCTTACTGACCCCAAACTTTTGTGAACATGTAATATTTTTTTTTTTTTTGTAATATTTTAATTTTGTGCAAGTAAATTTATTTGAACTGGTTGTTAAAAGTTCAGATGGATTGTGTTATGTTCTGTAATTGCTGATAGTAAATCTGTCAGACAAAAAAAAAAAAAAAAAATGCTAATGTTTCACCTTTAGGGGTACAACAGCCTGGCAGCCTTTTACAAAAATTAATCATGGTTTTATTACAGTAACCACAGTTTACCACAGTATTTGTAGTAAAACTGCAGTAACCACAAATTTAACATGGTAATAACTTATCAACCCTTAAAGCATGCATACTTGTATGGTACTAATATGCTCCCTTTTAGGGGTATAGTTGCACCTCTGAGGTTACTGCCCCTGTAAAGGGCTAAAATACAATTATAGTACATTTTATTTCTGACAGTGTAAACAAAAGAAGGCCTATGAAATGTAAAAAAAAAAAAAAAAAACAACAACAACAAAAAAAAAAAAACATTGCTTTAAAATCTAATATTAAGTGAGTATAATTACTGATTATATTATTTTAATAATTTAAAAGATCAGTTTAGTTTAGAGGTATCGGTATCGATATCGACGATACTGGGCTTGAAAATATCAGTATCGGATCGAAAATAAAATAAGAGGTATCGCCCATCCCTAGGGGGCAGGGAGCAGCAGCAGCTCATTTGCATTTAAAGAGACATGCACGAAAACAGCGTGTTTCTGCTTCCACTCAAAATAGTCATTTTCAAAATGATATAATAAATGATCTATGGAGTATTTTGAGCTGGAACTTCACAGACACATTCATCTTGTAAAAAGGAGCATAATAGGTGCCATTTAACATGCCACCATGTGTAAACCAGACTAAGTATGCTTCATTTTTCAGAAGATTAGCATTAATCAACTATTCCACTTGACCTAACAAATTCAAATTCCGGCCCAAAGGGTCATGTATCAGTTCCAGCATGTGCTGTTATTGTTCAGGCGGTAGCTGGTGGAGAACTAGAGCGATGTTATAGTCTCAAAGAACGTCATGCCTCAGTAGCGCACCACCCATGCATACACCAATGCTAATGACGGGGAGCTCGACCATCACGGAACGCAATTCCACTCAGATATTTTCTACCTCAAATGGATTATTTCGGCCTCGCCAGGCACAGATTCTGTAGTTTTCCAGTGATTCATCTTACTATTAATAATGTCAGAGAATTTTTAGGCCCTCCAAATAAGATAATGATGAATCGGCGCAGGGAAGCTAGCCAGGCCGCTAACGTTGTTTATATTGGCGCAAAAAGTTCTGTCAGGCCTGATAAATCTGATTCTCGAAATAGTTTATAATGTAGCGAATTGATGTGTCGGGGTCAGCAAAGGTGGCAAATTAATGTCACGAAATGGGCTTTGCTACCTGGGCCCTGATGAAAGCCAGGGGAAAGTCTTTTATATAAATTGTCTGTGTGGGGAGATCGAGTAAATGGGAAGAGGGAAGACACAGGGAGAGATAATGGTCAACGAGGCGTGGGTCAGCCTCTGAGAAGAGAGAGAGAGAAAGAGAGAGAGAGAGAGAGAGAGAGAGAGAGAGAGAGTTCTCGATGGCGGGGTGCTGTGCCCTGATCATTCATAATGGCAGCGCAGAGGCTAGCCTGTAAAGAAGAAAAATGAAAACTATTAAAGGGCCCCATGTGCAATGTTGGCTTTGGCGTGTCAGCAATTATTATCCAGGGACACACTTCAGATCCTGAGACAAAAAAATGGAGAGCTAGTGCAAAAGAGGGAAATGAAACAGAGTTAGGGAAGAGAAATTTACTCTGGGCTAGCATTTTAACTTTACATTTTCAGTAGCTGACATGTACATTATACATTCTTGCTTTATGACTACAGGGATGCCGAATTAATTTATAAAACTGAAAACTAGAAGTTGCTGTGCGCTGGCATACAGCGCTGTTGAATCACTGTGTCTAAATGCTTGGTATAAAGATAAGAGTGATACAGAAAAAGTACCATGTTCATGTATTATGTTGTTTGAAAATGTGTATACCACAGTTTTGGACATTTTAGTACTATGGTAATACCATAATTTTAACTTCAAACGACACTAAAATATGAGTCTTCCATCCATAATATTGCTTCCTCCGGTGAAAAAGTCATCTCGTCAGAATCAGGAGAGAAATATGCACAGATCAAGCAGAGTTTGCAAGCAAAAACAGTTGGAATTTGATGTTAGAGGACAAGAGGGGATGGACTTTTTTTTGTTTTTTTTTTTACTTATGCCAGAAGCAATGGATTAAAGTTAAAACACCTTAATTATGGAATTTATTTTCTTATAAACTTCACACGACAATAACTGATGGACTGGAATGGTGTGGATTACTTGTGGGTTATTGTGATGTTTTTATCAGCTGTTTGGACTCTTATTCTGACGGCACCCATTCACTGCAGAGGATCCATTGGTGAGCAAGTGATGTGATGCTAAATTGAACAAACAATTTAATGTTCAACATATGTATTTCTTGTAACATGTATCATGGTAATATGATGTTTTTGAACATTTACCACAGTAATACCTTGATATTCCTTGAAGTACTACATGTACTGTTGCTTAAACGTACCAATATCATGATATTTTCTGAAATATCCAACCTAGTCTCATGACAAAAATGTACCTCTGGAAACTTTTTCGCAAGACGTGAAATACGTACCGCCATGTACATTTTGTGACATATTTGATGTGAAATGTCCACTGCATACTGTTCCTCTCTGCAGAACTACACCTGGGGCATTTAAAATAGTTCTACTTTTGGACTAAATATATAAAATATGAGTTTTGGGACAGTGTGGAAGGATTGTGGTGTGACGCAGAGGTCAATCCAACGTAAATGAAACACTCTTTCATTGTAAACCATATAGGACAACCAATGAGAGCGCATCAGTTATATGGTGAGCGGGTTTCCAGAGGTCAGCATGGAAAATATTACCCTTGACTGCAGTCTCTGCGTCAGCATCTATCATGGAGATGTATGTAGAAAGCAGTAGCATGAATAGAGTCTCTTCTCTTTTTTACCAACAGTAAAGACTGCTAGCTTCGATGCAAATGCCATTTCCTGCTTGAGTTTTTGCTCGACTGTCTTTATCAGGCCAAAAGAGTCCACTGAGATGTAATCATGCAGCTTCAGCATCAGATATGCTCCTGCACCTTATCAGATGGCCAGAGGAGAAAGAAGAATAGGAAAAAATCACTCCAGTCGCACATGGCAGGAATAAAAGTGAGTAATTTATGATTGTAATCAACTGCCACACTTCTACAGTGCCAGGCGGAGACGCTGAGAAAGAGAGAGAGAGAAAGAGCAAGCGATATAGAAATATGAACAAGCAAAAACTGAATAAGTTGAGGAATATAAAGAATAATAAGATCATAAGGCACAAGACATGGAAATCGGAAAATATGACAGACAAAGCTTGAACTGATAAGTGAGATTGTAAAAAACCTAACAGAGTAACAGCAACAATTCAAAATCCCTATCAATGAGTTATTCCATTTTGTTTTCAATGCAATTTAAACACTTATTTTATACTACACTAGACAGCATCAAACTTGAACATGTAAATTTATACTAAATAGGGTGACAACAGATCACCCTAATTTACATTAATCTAGTTGAATACATACAGTCAGGTCCATAAATATTGGGACATCGACACAATTCTAACATTTTTGGCTCTATACACCACCACAATGGATTTCAAATGAAACGAACAAGATGTGCTTTAACTGCAGACTGTCAGCTTTAATTTGAGGGTATTTACATCCAAATCAGGTGAACGGTGTAGGAATTACAACAGTTTGCATATGTGCCTCCCACTTGTTAAGGGACCAAAAGTAATGGGACAGAATAATAATCATAAATAAAACTTTCACTTTTTAATACTTGGTTGGAAATCCTTTGCAGTCAATTACAGCCTGAAGTCTGGAACGCATAGACATCACCAGACGCTGGGTTTCATCCCTGGTGATGCTCTGCCAGGCCTCTACTGCAACCCTCTTCAGTTCCTGCTTGTTCTTGGGGCATTTTCCCTTCAGTTTTGTCTTCAGCAAGTGAAATGCATGCTCAATCGGATTCAGGTCAGGTGATTGACTTGGCCATTGCATAACAATCCACTTCTTTCCCTTCAAAAACTCTTTGGTTGCTTTTGCAGTATGCTTTGGGTCATTGTCCATCTGCACTGTGAAGCGCCGTCCAATGAGTTCTGAAGCATTTGGCTGAATGTGAGCAGATAATATTGCCCGAAACACTTCAGAATTCATCCTGCTGCTTTTGTCAGCAGTCACATCATCAATAAATACAAGAGAACCAGTTCCACTGGTAGCCATACATGCCCACCAACACCATGCTTCACTGATGAGGTGGTATGCTTAGGATCATGAGCAGTTCCTTTCCTTCTCCATACTCTTCTCTTCCCATCACTCTGGTACAAGTTGATCTTGGTCTCATCTGTCCATAGGATGTTGTTCCAGAACTGTGAAGTCGTTTGGCAAACTCTAATCTAGCCTTCCTGTTTTTGAGGCTCACCAATGGTTTACATCTTGTGGTGAACCCTCTGTATTCACTCTGGTGAAGTCTTCTCTTGATTGTTGACTTTGACACATATACACCTGCCTCCTGGAGAGTGTTCTTGATCTGGCCAACTGTTGTGAAGGGTGTTTTCTTCACCAGGGAAAGAATTCTTCGGTCATCCACCACAGTTGTTTTCCGTGGTCTTCCGGGTCTTTTGGTGTTGCTGAACTCAACGGTGCGTTCCTTCTTTTTAAGAATGTTCCAAACAGTTGTTTTGGCCACGCCTAATGTTTTTGCTATCTCTCTGATGGGTTTGTTTTGTTTTTTCAGCCTAATGATGGCTTGCTTCACTGATAGTGACAGCTCTTGGATCTCATCTTGACAGTTGACAGCAACAGATTCCAAATGCAAATAGCACACTTGAAATGAACTCTGGACCTTTTATCTGCTCATTGTAATTGGGATAATGAGGGAATAACACACACCTGGCCATGGAACAGCTGAGAAGCCAATTGTCCCATTACTTTTGGTCCCTTAACAAGTGGGAGGCACATATGCAAACTGTTGTAATTCCTACACCGTTCACCTGATTTGGATGTAAATACCCTCAAATTAAAGCTGACAGTCTGCAGTTAAAGCACATCTTGTTCGTTTCTTTTGAAATCCATTGTGGTGGTGTATAGAGCCAAAAATGTTAGAATTGTGTCAATGTCCCAATATTTATGGACCTGACTGTAACTTTCAAACTGCTGAATAATTTTTGTGAATCAGCCCATTCACATGATCCGTTCAAAGAACCGAATCTGACTTTCCAAAGTTACAGATGAGTAAAGACCATTTAGGATGAACTGATTCACTTGAATGAATCAGACTTTCTAGTGGTGCATACAAGAGAGAACCAATTAGAACAAACCTAATCTCTAGAATGAATTGGACATTCCAAAGATAATTAAGAGAGAGAGAGAATTAATTAAGACGATCAAATTACTTTTATGAATCGGTTCTTTCAACACTATATAAATGAGATGATTCACTAGAATTACTCAGACTTTCCAACGCTACATACGAGAAATATGGCTACAAAAAAAAAAAAAAAATCTTATTTACAGGGACTTGGATATCTGAATCATTTTTGTAATTCTGTTTGTTTACATGAACCTTCTGAAAAACCTATTCTCTGGAGTGAATGAAGGAATCGAGAAGGAGAATGAATGAGAGGACTGTTTCAGAAGAACTGATTCATTAAAATGAAACAGACTTTCCAACGCTACATATGAGAAATGAAAGGGTAACAACAAAATGCCCTAATTTAAGTCACCATATAAAATTATAATAAAGGGACTTGAACAATTCACTTGAATGAATCAGATTCACAAAGCTACTTATGCAAGACAGAATCATTTAGAATGAACCAATTCAATGGACTGAATTAGAATCTCCAGCGCTACATACAGGAGAAAGAAGACAATTAGGATGAAACAATTCACAGACTGTCTGATGCTACGTAAGAGAAAGAGAGAGAGAGCGTCATTTAGGTGACTGTGATACAATGAAGCGTATGGTCTTGATAATTGGATAAAGACTCGCAACTGGAAAGCCTGTGAAAAGTGTATGTTCACATTGTGTATTATTTCATGTTTGTGTGATGCAGATGGCTGTAACTTTAAGCATTTATTACGACCATCATCACCTTTCAAAATCATTACAGTCTCTTTTCTGGTAAATACGTCTTGATTAATGTAGCTAGACCTTTAAAGATTGCAGATCGGAAATGCGTCAAATGATGTTGAAGTGACTTCAAATGTTAAATGAGGCAGAAATACAAATTAGCCTGCAAATGCACAGCACTGCTTATTAATGGACACATTGACTTCTGATGTTCTCATAGTCCTAAGAGAGTACAGCAAAACAGACAGCGATGACAGCCACATAGCTGATAAAACTGACATATGCACATCATTAGATACTGATAACAGAGGAAGAAGAATATTTGGAGGTAATGATGGAAAAAATGTTGAATAATGTGTTTTTAAAACATTCCTAAATTTATTATTTGTGGACATAATATGAAACAGTTGCATGTAAATGTGGCATTTTTGCAATCAGAACTTTATTTTAACTTGCTTGTTATAATATATTTATTTAACCATTCAGTCAAGTGATTTAAGGTCAACATAAAAATATACATTTTTATAATTGCACATTCCTGGTTTTATTGTGCACAAATCATCAGGGTATGTTATTCTAAAGAACAAAATAGCCTTCATAATCTTTCAAAATCTTAGAATGTTGCTCTCTCTGAAACAGGCTGAATTCAGCCCATTTCTGCAACTGAATTAAAAAAATAAATAAATAAATAAATAAAAAGTAACTGACTTTTTATCTCACAATTCTTTTTTCTTTTCTTTTTCTTTCTTTCTTTCTTTTTTTTTGTAACTTACAGTTATGAGTTTATATCACGCAATTCTAATTTTTTTCTTAGATCTGTGAAATATAAATTTGCATTTACAAGTTACAAACTCAGAATTGTGTGATATAAAATCACAATTCTGACTTTTTTTTTTCACAACTTCAAGAAAAAAGTGCCAGTAATCTCATAATTATGACTTCTTTTTTTAGAATTGTGAAATATTAACTCACAATTGCGAGTTAGAAAGCCCAATTCTAATGAAAAAAGACTGAACTTTGCAGAATTGCAAATTTATATCTCACATTTCTGACTTTATACATAACTTACAGTTACTTGTTATGAAGTCAGAATTGTGAGATATAAACTCACAGTTGTGAGAAAGAAGTCAAAATTGCAAGAAAAAGTCTATTTAGTTTATTTATCTTTATAACACGCAATTTCATCTGCATATCACGCAGTTCTGGGAAGTCAGAATTGCGAGTTTATATTGCGAGTGTAAACTTGCAATTGCGAGAAAAAAGTTAGGTATGATGTAAGATAAAAAGTCACAATTACCTTTTTTTATCTTTTGTTTGGTGGAAATAGGCTTACATACTCTTTAGCCATTGTTTCAGGAAATTTACATTAGTTCTTGCTCTGTTCTGGCACATAGCACCCAGTTTTCACTATTCAGAGACATTCAAATCATGTCCCACTCTGCTTTTTTTTTCTCCCTGAATAATTTGTTTGGAAATATGTCACATTTACATGCTGTTACATGTCTGAAGCATTTCCTGATTATTAGCTTTGTAAGACATACCACTTTTGTCAAAAATATAGCACAAAAAAACTTTAGTGCTTTTGTTGAAAGCATCTTTAAGATCAGTCACAGTTAGCTTAGTGTACTCGGGGTCCCAGACATTTGCATCATGAGATGAACCTAAACTGATTACAGCCTGGCATAAAATTCACTTCAAAATCAACCCCCCTAGTCGCTGAATAATTTTCACACTGTTTATCTTCATTACTTTCACCTGTTCTTACTTCATTCTAGTTAGTTAACTGTTAGATTCAATTTTTCAGTTTCAGAGTACTGGCATTAGGGTTTTGCATACATTAGCGGTTGCCAAGTCATCAGCACACGCACAAACACAACAGTAACTTAAAAAAAGAAAGAAAAATAAATAAATATATGAGGTACCAGTATTAAAATAAAATTAAATAATCTCCGTGATTCTGAATGTTTTTCTAAGGCTGAGAAAAAATGTTATGCATGTAACCATGGTTCCCCGAAGGGAACGAGGCACTGTGTCGAGACGCTTTGGGAACGCCTTCAGCGTGACCGCGCTCTGAACCACATGTGTAATCTGTCCAATGGATGGGCGAGACTACGAGTCTCCTCGTAGAGGGAGCTCTGGATTGGATGATGGTCTCAACAGCCTCAGTTGAGAGACCGGAAGCTATGAGCTGTGCCCCCTCAGTGGCCACACCCATATCTTCCACAGCTCCGGGCGAGGGTGGATGATAGTGCCCCCCGCCTGTGAGAGGAGATCCCTCCTGATGGGAATCTCCCATGGAGAGCCGTCGAGGAGAGAAATCAGGTCTGAGAACCATACTCGGCCTGGCCAGAACGGGGCTACTAGCAACAGACGGACCCCGTCCCGGCGCACTCTTGCCAGAACTCCCGGGAGCAGAGAGATTGGGGGAAAGGTGTACAGACGAAGCCTCGGCCAAGTCTGTACCATAGCATCCAACCCCAGTGGAGCTGGATGAGTCAGAGAGAACCAGAGGGGACATTGCGATGTCTCCTGAGTCTCAAAGCGGTCCACCTGAGCCTGGCCAAACACTCTCCATATCTGCTTCACCACCTCGGGGTGAAGCATCCATTCCCCGGGGCTCAGCCCCTGCTTCGACAGGACGTCTGCTCCAACATTGAGATACCCAGAAATGTAGATGGCTCTCAGTGAGAGGAGTCTGTCCTGGGACCACACAAGGATCTGGTGCGCCATCATGTACAAGGGGCGCGAACACAGACCTCCCTGGTGGTTGATGTAAGAGACCACCGCTGTGTTGTCGATGCGCACAAACACATGGCGATCTCTTAGGTCTGGGAGAAAGTGTTTCACTGCTCGAAACATGGCCAGCATCTCCAGGCAGTTGATGTGCCACGTGAGATAGCGGCCGCTCCACAGACCGTGGGCAGGGTGGCCACTCATGACCGCTCCCCAACCGGTGAGAGATGCGTCCGTCACTAGCATTAAGCGGCAAAAAGGAACTCCCAGCACCGGGCCCTGAGACAAGAACCAAGGTTGTCTCCACATGTCTAAGGCACGTAGGCATCGCCGCGTGACCTTGATCATGCAAAGCGGGTTTCCCCTCGGGGAGAACCCCTTGGTCTTGAGCCACCACTGTAGGGGTCTCACGTACAGCAGGCCAAGAGGTATTACATTGGACGCAGCTGCCATCAGACCCAGCAGTCTCTGAAACTGCCTGACAGTGAGTGACTGGCCTTCTCTCACTCTCTTGACTGACGTGAGGATCGACTCGATCCAAGCAGGGGACATACATGCCTGCATCGTGGTTGAATCCCACACCACGCCCAGATAAGTGGTTCTCTGTACTAGAGAAAGCACACTTTTCTTGGTGTTTAGTCTTAACCCCAGCTCTTTCATGTGGGCGAGAACGACATCTCAATGTCGAATCGCCAACTGCTCCGATTGAGCTAGAATCAACCAATTGTCGATATAGTTCAGTATGCGGATGCCCTGGAGTTGCAGAGGAGCCAGAGCAGCATCCACACACTTCGTGAAAGTGCGGGGTGAGAGCGCAAGGCTGAAGGGAAGAACCCGGTATTGGTATGCTTTGCCCCCGAAAGCAAACCTCAGGAACTTCCTGTGAGTGGGAAGGATGGAGACGTGGAAGTATTCATCTTTTAGATCGATCGTGCCAAACCAGTCCTCGGACCTGATCTGAGACACGACCTGTCTGAGAGTGAGCATCTTGAACTTCAGTCACATGACTGATGTCAACTGACGCAGATCTAAAATTGGACGCAACCCTCCATCCTTCTTTGGAACTATAAAGTACCGGCTGTAGAACCCGGACCCTCTTTCATGAGGAGGGACCACCTCGATGGCCTCCTTCCTCAAGAGAGTATCTACTTCCTGTTCCATGACCAGAGCCTACTCGGGGCCCACCAGTGTGGGAATCACCCCGTTGAAGGGCGGAGCGCCGAACTAAATGCGATAGCCTTTTTCTACAGTGCGCAGGACCCATTTAGACACATTTGGCAGCCAAATGCTGCCAAATAGTCTACTAAGGGAACCAGTCTCTCGAGACTGGCCTCTGGTGTACTTAGAGCTCCTAGCTCGGTGCCCTGAAGCGGAGGACCTGCAGGAGACGGCCGGACCAGCTGCTCTAGAGACCCCCGAAGGGGCGGCAAGCCTTTCAGCTCCGCTACGTTTCCGGGCGGAAGTAACTGAGAGAAGCGCTCGCTGGAGACCACTGTGCCCTGGAACTCTGGCAGGGTTGGCAGACTGATCTCCTGAGGGCACTGAGGAGAGACGGACACCGTGTAATTTGGTGTAACCCGCTCTTCCCCAGAGGGGCCTGACCTCATAAGCCCTGGTCCATGCCTGTCAGGGATTCTTGGTCGAGGACTTCTTAGACTGAAGGACGGTCCGCAGATCCAGCTTAGCCTTCAAAGCCCCCGAACCAGAGCGTTTGCCACCTCGGTCCCAATGCGGGGGAGCGCGAGTGGCGATGCTCTCTTTTTGTGCCTCTCTATATGAGGAGCTGGTACGCGGCGAGGGCTGCTCCCGCCCAGGAGCCCCCTGAGCTAGAGATCAGCTAGGGAGGAACCGCTGGAACGCCGCCACCTGTTTACGGGCCTCCTGGTACCTGCCGACTCTGTGTGACTCGCTCCCAAGCAGACCACACACAGACTGTGTGTATCCCCAGCAGTGATGTAGCGTTTGCAGGGAGGAACACGAGGTAGTGTGATCTGCTCTCGCCCAAGTGCTTAGTTTTTGATGCACTTTTAGACATTGTGGAGCTTATTGTGATGCTAGTTTTTGGACAGACAACACTAAATAAGACTCACAACAGAGAATTTCGACAGACACACATACAGAGCGCTTGCTGAATGACAGAAAGCTGACGCCGGTTCCACCGCACGTGCTTTTAAGCTTCCTGGTCGATTACGTCACCCGCCTGTGATGTCTCGCCCATCCATTGGACAGATTACACATGTGGTTCAGACCGCGGTCACGCTGAAGGCGTTTCCAAAGCGTCTCGATGCACCTCGAGTTCCTGAAGTGGAACTAAATTAACATAAACTCCACATTGCAATAATAATCTACAAAAATTATTTTTTTTACAACCTCTTATAATCTGCTTCTGTTCAACTGAGGGTTAGGTTTGGAGTAGAGCTTTTTTTTCTCCAATTTCATATGTTGTTGTACAACTCAAATCGTGCAAATCTGCCACCAATTCGCTAGAGTGAAAATATTTGTTTTCTCAAGAGATACTGAGAATGAGGTTGATTTAACTTTTCAAAATACACCAGGCTTATATAACCATCAATCGTTCAATCTCTGAAGACTTTCATTTGCAATGAAGGCGTAGAAACCACGATTTACCTTCTTTGGCACTATGATTATGTGAAAACGCTATGAACTTTTGCCATAACTCCCACTGTAAACATTTATTTTTCATCCTCTGTCTGTTTTCTACCAATATAAGCGTTCTGCTTTATCTTCACAAACACACACTTGCCCATCTTCTGATGTCAACTTCTAAACTGCGCACAGTCAGCCCTCCTAATAAATTAATCAGCCAGGTTAAATAAACTAACTTTCACTACCAATCATATCTTCTTTCAGGTAGAGCACATGTGAAGCCTTTTGATGTGAAGAAATGGCAACCGAATCCCTGCACTCTTCTTTAGATGTTTTACATCCACGTTTTCCATCTTCACAGCCGCAGCCAAATGATACCTCTGTCAACAGTGAAGGAAACGTGCAAAACAGCAGTGACAGCAAAGGCAGCCCTTATGCCATCGGATGACATATTGGGGGAAATGTCATGTTATACTGAACGTTATTGATCTGAGCTGAATTTCACAAGTTAAAGTATAAGAAGAACGCGAGATGGCATGTAGCAGGCTTTACATGCCAACTTGTCTCAAACTGTATCAGGAACTAAATTAATCATGTTATTTTTGGTGCTGACATGCAGCTTTGTGTCACATACTGACAGTTATTCAGTAGCTGGGAAGGTCAGTTTTGACCCAAATGGAAATGATCCAGCAGTGAAAGGATTGGTGTGTTATCACATCTGCATCTAAGAGTAAAGGCACTGATATTTCAAGCGAAATTGAAGAACAAACTGGTATGACAGGCCAAAAAGTTCCTATGGAGTTCAAAAACAGCTTGCTTACCCTCAGGCCACTCAAGATGTATAGGAGCTTTTTTCTTCAGCAAATTTGGAGAAATTTAGCATTACATCATTTGCTCATCAATGGATCCTCTGCAGTGAATGGGTGCCGTCAGAATGAGAGTCCAAACAGCTGATAACAATAATCATAATACTCCACAAGTTATCCATATGACTCCAGTCTTTCAATTAAAGTCTTGTGAAGCAAAAATCTGCATGTTGGTAATAAACTAATTCCTCATTAAGACGTTTTAACTTCAAGCTGTTGCTTCCTGATAAAACAGGAGTCTTCTATCCATAAAATTAGCTTTTTTTGATTGAATCAGGAGAAAAATATGCACAGATCAAGGACTGTTTACAAGCAAAAACAGTCCAAATATGTCAGTGGATTTTGATGTGAGAGGAAATCAGGGATGGACCTTTTCCCACCTGGTCTCATGACAAAAACGTACCTCTGGGAACTTTTTTCCCAAGACGCGAAAAACATACCAATAAATACACATCACTGCCATTTCCAACAGAAATTAACACTAGAGACGGTAAAACATCAAGCACTTGTAATCATTTTCATACATATTGTGTATGATTACAGCTCCACATGTTTCGCTTTCTGGACGTAACAAGCTTGCTCGCTAGCTCAGCCAACACGAAAATGGACTTAGGATTTTGTTCATACTATCGGTTAGGTTTAGGCGTAGTGCAGATGGTACGTTATTTTAAAACGTCACGGAGCATTAGACTTATAGCGCCACTCAATGGACATTTCAAGACAGAACTGCGGTGACACGTACAAAACCAACGTCACATAAAAAGTACCATATGTACGTTCATCTGTTTAGAGGGGAAACAAACAAACACTCTTTTAGTGCCACCCAGTGGACATTTCACACCGAATATGTCACAAAACGTACATGGCAGTACGTATTTCGCGTCGTGCGAAAAAAGTTCCCACAGGTATGTTTTCATCATGAGATCAGGTTGACTTTTTCACCAGAGGTTTCATTATGGATTATGGACTCAATTTTTGTTGTTTTGGTTGTATTTCTTTGTCTCTTTTTTTTTTTCAGGAAATTAACAATTAAAACTTAATTTGGTCCAATATTGTTTTGCTTTTGCAATTAAAATCTAACTGGTCAAAGAGTGTACCAAGGTTCTATAAGTAAAAAATTAACTTTAATAATAATGTATAAACTTATTTTTAAAAGACAGACTTGCCATGAGCCATGAGGTTTAAGTTGTGATGTAACCTAAGTATAGACAGATATGTTCTTCCATATTGTGACGAACATCAGAGTAAAACTTTTATCTAAAGTAATAAATATGTATAAAAACCCTGCTTTTTTATGTTGTGCATATATATATATATATATATATATATATATATATATATATATATATATACATACATATACATATCATCAAGACACAAATCTGTTTCAAAGAATGATTTAAGTGACACAAAATTCTTATTTCATAAAACAAATGCAACATACCATGATGAAACACCACTACTCTCCTTCCACCACATGCAAGAAGTCTTGCAGGCCTGCATTTGGAGGTGATCTACTGGGAATCCCTGATGCACAGAGGACTCATAAATGACATTAAAATAAGGCGCTGCCTGTAATGGTATGATGCATCCCAATGTGCTTACTGATTAATAAACGTTCCCCGGGTCCCATTTCACAGATATACAACCCCGTCAACACTTCTCCCATTGCTGTCGTAAGTAGTTTTCTGGACAAATGCTTTTCAGCTTCAGCGAGTTTCTCTTGTTTTTTCTCTCGTAGTTTTTTATGTACCTTTGTTATGTGCCTTCTGCCTTCATGTCTTTGCCTGATTAGCTGTCTCAAAGGCCGTAGATGAACATAAATCAAACCATTTAAAGGGCTTTTTCATAAATTTCTCCATTAAGCGACACCAGCATGAGGTATGTATATGATCAGCGGCCCCTGATAAAGGACTACTGTAAATAGTCTCTTCATTTTATTATCAAAAGCAGTCTGCGCTTTATACCGTTCAAAAGTTTGAGGTCATTAAGATTTCTTAAATGGTTTTGAAAGAAGTCTCTTATGCTCACCAAGGATCCGTTTATTTTAACAGAAATACAGTGAGAACAGAAATATTATGAAATATTACTACAATTAAAATATCTGTTATTTATTTAAATATATTTTAAAATGTAATTTATTTCTAGGATGTCAAAGCTGAATACAGCATCATTACTTCAGTACTGAGTGTCACACGATCCTTCAAAAATCATTATAATATGCTGATTTGCTGCTCAAGAAAGATGTATTATCATTATCAATGTGGAAAACAGCATTATATTTTAAACTATTTACATTTATGCATTTAGCAGACGCTTTTATCCAAAGCGACTTACATAGCATTCAAGTTACAGTTCTTACATTTGATCAGCTCTTGCTTTCCCTGGGAATCGAACCCACGATCTTGGCGTTGCTAGCGCCATGCTCTACTATTTGAGCTACAGGAAAGATTTACTATGTAAACTATGAAACTGATTTTTTTTTAAGGATTGTTTGATGAATAGAACATTTGAAAACAGCATTTATTTTATTATTTTTATATTATCTTTAAATAAAAAAAAATATGCACACACATAATATATATAATGTAAAATATTCGTCAATTATTTAGCGTATGGCTGTATGTGCAATACAATGTGACATTAAAAATATACTAAAAAATATATAAAATAAAAAAATAAAAATTTAAGTTGTTATTCACTGAATACTGAATTTTTCTGTTGTTATTCACTGAAAATATTTATGACGGACTTTACAGTTCCAAGTGATGTGACTGAGGCTAGTATTGTATCATAAAACTTCAGAAAAAAAATTAAGGTATACATTGTGAATAGAGAGTTAATATTCAAATTCCCTATGAAAATGTGCTGCTGCTCTGTATAGAATATCACACGCAAAGACATTAATCAATGCTCCTTCACTGTGCTCTCATATCTACTTGTGTGCTTTGTTTATATTCATAATTCTCTGTCTTATCCAGTGCTATTAGCTGCCGGTTGACCTTTGTACAAAATCTATGTTTCAGCCGGTCACCCTATTTGTCCCCTCACTACACTCCAGTGGGAAAGATAATTAGGGTTGAAATGAAGTGTGTGTGTTTGTGCGCGCTAAAGGGATCTGCTCTGTGAAAATGGGCTGGTCAGTCCTCACATGCTCAATTTCTTATTTACGACGTTCTTGTGTATCTAATGTAAAATCAATGCATCAGTGTGAGGGGAAGTTAGAGCTCTACTAAAGATAATGAGAAACTACTTAACGATGTTCCCGCTATGCTTTTTTACTGAAGGAGAACTGTGGATGTCAGATAAGCAGTAGCAAACAGTGCATTCAACTTGAACAGGTTATCTGAGAACTTTTGCTCACTCGGTACAATAATGACTAATTCAGCAATTTTGAGGCATACCAAGAAATTTAAGAGTGTTTAATTGCAAAAAGAAATTAAAGCTGATATTTGAGGAAAATGTAATTGTAGTGCATTCATCAGTATTTTCTTTCACAAATCAAAATTTATATCGTTTTTCTTAAACATTTCTTAAGAAACTTATATATTAATTTGCAAACATAAAATGTATTATATAACATAAATTTGTCTATTGTGTTATTTTATTTTACTTTTAGACATATTTGACAACCAACAAATATGAGAACTGTCAGACCCACCAAGTGCTTTTAAAATAAAAAAATAAAAAAACTCTCACTGATTTGTATGACATCTTCAAGCAGAAAATATTTCAAATGCTCTTTATGAAGAGACATGATCTATTGGGTAAAACCACAGATTAAATCTCAGACAAAAATTTAAAGAATTGTTAAATATATTATTTATAAATAAACTAGAAATATTCATGCATGGTTTGAAACACTTTGAGCATTGAACCCTGTATTTTGTCTGTGTATTTTGACTTAGGTGCATTTGCTTGAAACATTCTCAGGATTTATTGTTTAAAAAACTTAAGCATTAAATACTGAGTAGGGATTCTTACTACATTTAGTGTTGGAACACAATATATTTTCTTTCCACTCTCATCGGCACAGGCTAGATTGACGTGGTAGTGGCAGCATTTCCCATACACCATCTGGTAAGTAAGCAAGCACAGATGGTTCACCTCCAGATTGGGAGTATGTTTTGATACTCTCCCACTCCGTAAAACACAACTAAGTGACAGTGAATATTGATCAGTAAAAAACTGAGTAAATGAGTAGGAACATTCACTGATGCTGCTAAAATCAATTCCTGCTAATGCTTATGAGAATGGTTAAAGAGATACTAAGCAACTAGGAACTGTTGTGGCTCAGTGAAAAGGAAAATCTTATTTTGACTGGATCTGTATAGAGATGATCAATAAAGCGACCCTAGGTCCATGTCTCTTACACATGTGATTCTCCACATGACTTTTTTTAGGGCCCCCGAAAGCAGGTGACACATAAGAGAAACCATTTTCTGCGATCAATTTCTATTTTGTACATTCATTGTAATGTTTGGCCATTTTGCCCCGCAATACTCAAGGCTCATGAATGTGATTAGCAGTGGTTTATTCTAGCCTTGCCTCAGAGCAAGTAAATTTCATGTGTGCATGGAAAGCGCTAATACATATATATGGAGAAGAGAAGGGGGCCTAGCACTGAGCCCTGAGGCACACCAATGTAATTCAAGTTAGCTTCTTAATTTTATATTCACAAAGACTAAATATGCCAGTAATTAAAAAGACATGAATAAAACACTTAAACAGTAGCCTATAACATTAGCAAGCATGCTGTTGTACTGAATTTCAGTATGGCTGTGATGATCTTGTACATGACCTTTAGTTGAATTACAAAGGGTTACCACGCATGTACTCTCTCATCTTCTCCCTCTTTTCAAATTAATGTTATGTTAATGTTATTTTATTGTTATAATTTGTAATAGGACCCAGTAATGTTGGGTATATGGAAAAGAGAAGAGGGCCTAGCACTGAGCCCTGAGGCACTCCAATGTAATTCAAGCTAGCTTCTTAATTTTATATTTAAAAAGATGAATAAAATAAACTGATAATTAAAAAGTCATGAACAAGTACACTTAAATAGTAGCCTATATCATAAGCAAGTATGCTGTTGTACTGAATTTTAGTATGGCTGTGATGGTCTTGTACAGTACCTATGGTTGAATCACAAAAAGGCTTTTCACACTGCACTTAACCCCGGGTTATCGTCGTTCTAAACATCGCTTTTAACCCCAGGTAAAGAAACGTTTCACACCTGTAATTTGAAAGCGGTGTTGCATTTTACTCAGGGTTATGAAACCCTGCTCCGGAGCAGAGTTAGCACCGCATTTGTGGTGTTAACCCCGCATTGCCATGCTAAGTTTGTTCAGTGTGAAACTGAGCGGTGTTTGCTTGTTGCTGCTTGACGCTTGACAACAGACAGCAAATCAGAAATTGAGCAGCGAGGCTCATGTCACGTCAGTAACAGGAAACGCGCGTCGTGTAAAAAGTAAGAAATGTCAAAAGACGGAAAGCGTGTGAACTGGAATGATGAGGAGATGGTATTATTCTTACGCTACTGTAGGCTACAATTAAACACTAATGTTAGTCTCTCCACACTTAAAAGAAATTCAAAGAAATATTCACATACTTTGCTCCTTGTTTTCTTTGTTTTGTACTTTTGTCTTTGTTTCCTTGCCTTTGTGCAGCTCATGAGGCTTAAGGGGCCGTTCACACGTCACGCCAAAAAACGCGTGGAAAAAGCTAGGCTCGCCACTTTCTCCTTCCAAAGCGCTCTGTAGCGTGCGCTCTATGCTTGCGCTCCCGTGGTGTCTGCCGTTGCTAAGCTCTTCATGAAGACGCGGAAGTTTCAGCAAAGGATAAATGGATTTCCAGCATTTAATCATTTGCAGTAGCACTGCTACTAATTTTTTTTTTTTTTTTTTTTTTTTTTTTTTAAATGGCTATCCCTGTACAGCTATGATCAGCTGTTCCTCCATCTTGGCTGAGCTAAAGACTTACGCGGTGACATTTTTTTAATAACTGGTAAGACGCGGGAAAAGCCGTGTAAACAGGTTGCCTGCTGTTCATCCAATCAGTGACAGTGACACCACAAATATGCAAATAAGAAGGTTAACCCGGGGTTTAGGAATGTACAGTGTGAAACATCTGTTAATGAATAAGGATTAACAGTTAACCCTAGGTATAGTATGAGCAGTGTGAAACGTGATTACAGATAACCCAGGATTATGTTTATCCGGGGTTTAGGATGATCCAGGGTTAACAATTTCATGTGTGAAAAGCCCTTTTTTAAAGTGTTACCACACGTTCTCTCTTATCTTCTCCCACTTTCCAAATAAATGTCTATTCTATTCCAAAAACACGTTTCCTAGTAAAGTTCAGCTTCACCACTGAGCTTTTAGAGCAGCGGTTGTCAACTCTGGCCTTCGAGGTCCACTTTCCTGCAGAGTTTAGCTCCAGCATTGATCAAACCTACCTGCCTGTAACTTTCCAGTTATCCGGAAGACCTTAATTAGCTTGAGTTGTGTTTGATTAGGGTTGGAGCTAAACTCTGCAGGAAAGTAGACCTCAAGGGCCAGAGTTGTGAACCCTTGTTTTAGAACATTGAACTATATCTGCACTTAAATCTGAGTTTTCCCCAGATTTTGCCTTCCTCACAGAGTAAGTGCTATTTTCCTTCAGCACTTCTTTTTGAACCCCTATAAAGACCTTGCCATCTGTCAGTGTCACGTTGGTGACAAAGTGGCCACGTTTAATTGAAAAACAATGAGAGGGCAAACAGGAGGGTCAGAGCAATATCCACTGCTGCTTCCCAGGTCACCCCCTCATTCCCTAGCACTGCGTCCTGGCATTCAGAATTAGCCGCAGAGATGTCAGGGCACATCGTGTTCAGTCAAATGTCCTGCCATGGCTGAGGTGAGGGGACAGATATCTCAACGGCCTTATCCTGCAAGCCCAAAGGTAATCAATGTTGAAGGGAATATGCTTGAGTGATGTGATCACTGCAGACGTGGCGGTCTATCTGGTGGGTGCGCCGTGACTGGACGAATGTATTTTGTGGCATGATGGGCACTGGCATTTCGAGAAAATCCCTGGCTTTTTTATTTTATATATTTATTTATGTTTGCTGTCATTTCAAATACCATCACCATGGATGTCAAATAGATTGTGAAAAAACGCAAAGACATTGTCATTTCTGTAGATGCTTGTCGAACAAAATCGGTTGATCAAGCAATGAAATTTTTATCAAAATGAGCAGTGAATTTACTACTTTTAGAAAGGGTTTTGTGGAAAGAAAACACTCTAGAGATTTGGATGACATTGTGCTTTAAGGCCAGCTAACAAAGAGTCACTGATGCCCAATAGGCCTTATGTCTTTACACAATGGCATCTTCATTTCCAACACCCACAGTAACCTTGCATTGGCATTACATCAGTCAACACCCATGGGTCGTTTTCAGGAAGCAGTGCCATTTAAACATGCGGTTTCAATAGAAAAGACTATTGCTGAACTTTGAAAATGTAATATACATTGGAGGTCAACATAGGGGGATCCTTTCCTCCTAGTTTTCAGATTAGTGATCAACCAGTACTTTTTATTTTTTAAAATAGCTAGTTCTTATATTATTACCCACAACCTTAAACATGTCCTTACATCATTCCAAGTTACTAACTTCAAGTCTAACCCGAAATACTACATAATTTTAACCGTGTTACAGTTTATTTGGAATTGACATATACTTCATTTGAATAGAAAATATTTTGTTTTGTGGCTGCCCTAAAATGTCTAGTAATGGCTTTAGATAGCAAATATGATCATACCAGATATTTTACAGTCAATACTTGTGCAGTGTCTTGAAAAAAATATTCATGTCTTCAGTTATTAGTTCTTCACACTATGTGCAGAAATCTGTCAAATAATTGGACTAATTCAATACACTGTTAATTATATCAATGGCAAGTCATGGGCTCATGAGAATGACCTAGGGTGACTATACATCCTCTTTTTCCTTGAAATTGCCTAAAATGTCCAGGTTTTATTTAGAAATCATGGCCAGGAAGTAAGGAATTTAGTAAATAAATAAATAAAAATTGACTATATAGTCAGTCATATATGCTACAGAAAGATACAAAACGATTATTTTTTAGCTAGCTTCTTGGGCACTGCAGGTGACTGTTGACTTTCATGCACATTGAAAGTCTGATATACTAAAAAAAGAGAGAAACAGACAGATAAAAACAGAGAAAAAAGAAAGATAGAAAGATCCGCAGGCTCAGCAGAATGTGTCCGCCGGACTCTCTCTTCTCCGGCGTGCTTTCAGGCTTGACTGAGCGCTCAGCAGACCCCAGTGACCTGGTTAAATGTACCTGTGTACGGCCCCACATAAAACAACAGCCTGATTCTCTCAGGGCACAAATCTGACAATGCACCACATCTAACATCATAACACAGCCAGTGTGTGGTGACAGAAGTGACACTCTCTGCTCTAACAAGACCTTCGCATCCTGCGTGCAGGAACTCTTCGGGTGAACTGCCCATACAGCAAATAGGGCTGAACACATTTACATAGGATAACGTGAAGCATATCACAGCATAGTTTTTCCATAGGAGGCAGGCTTCCTGTGACAGATGGACCGCACGGTCCGGGATCTGGATATGCTATTAAAAGCTTAATGATTACTACTAAAATCCAATCATAAGACGTAATGAACCTATTATTTTATGTGGGGAGTTGTAAATAGGTGTGACTCCACAAAGAAATCCATCACGGTGGCCCACCGAGCAACTCAGAGAAGGCATATCATATTTAATAAGCAAATCAATAACATTCATTATGGACTGATCATCCCCATGAACAACAATATAACAGGATCGCATTTCCAGCACTGCAGCCTGCATTAAAGATAATGCAATTTACTGCAGTGTCAAAGAGCAAAGCTCTGGAAATGAGAGATTTTACCATAAACACATTTTTTTTTTTTTTTCCCCTGACGACTAAGGCTGTTTTTCTCTGTATTTGAAGGTTTAATATTTTCTAACCCATTTTATTTTGCTGTTTAAACAAGACTAGCACTTTCTGAAAAGAAACTCTTGTTGCTTTTCACATTTTCACAAGTTTATTTTATATCTCCGCTAACAATATTCAGCAGTTGATACACATGCAACATCACAGGAGAATTATGTGATTTATATGCTATTACCCTCACATCACATCTCAGATTCATTCGGTGGTGGAAATTACATTTTGATAATATTTTTGGAATTAAATGACAGACTCCTTTGTCTTCCCTAGTGAAAAATAAATATACTAAAATGTATTTGAAATACATTTATTTCATGCTAAGTATTCTACAAATATGTTTACATATTTATGTGCTTAATAAAAGTACCCTGCAATTGTAGTAAACTGACATACTTCAAGTCTGCTAAATTGGAACAACCAATTTTGTACTTAATGTACTTTATTTGTGCAGAAGTAGTGCTGAAGTCCAACTAAAGATATACTGAAGTATATTTGATTGTGCTAAATTGGAACTATTGCAAGTATACTTCAGGTACACTTTAAATATATTGCATTTAAAGAGTGATATTATTCAAAGATCATATAATCCTCATCAATTGTGACATTGAAACACATTTTAGGCTTAATATTAAGAATTGTGCCTTGTGCACAAGTAGTATTCCAAATAAAATTGAATTATAATTGTTATTTCAGTTAGTCTCGAGCAAAATGTCAGTAAAAATGTTAACAGATTTGAACTATACTTAGTATGACATAAATGTGTTTTAAATATATTACTTTTTCACTAGGGTTGCTAAGGCTAATAGCTAGCATTTTATGTGTCATAAATGCACATATAATTAAATAATAGTTTCACCCTTTTCATTTAATTCTAAATTCTAAATGAAGTATTATATTAAATTCTTTATTAAATTATCTTAATTAGAAATGACACACAGTAAAAATGTGTATTTATAATATATACCTTAATTTTTCTTCTCACATCATATGTCAAATTTCATCTCAAGTTCCTGACACAACTTCCTCCTCAAGTATAACTTTTGAAAAAGTAAGAAAAAAAATAGTTTTAGTTGAAATCACATCACAATTGCCAGACACATTTATAATAATAATACATTTTAACACAGTATTCACATATTTAAAGGCTTTATGTTTTCACTCGTCATAATTCTTTTACAAATGCAATCATATTTTTAAATTTTCATTGTTTAAAACTGGACGTCTGGTTCTGGAACATTTTTAAAAGATACAAAAATAAGAGAATGCATGGTAAAATGTTTCCAGGAAAGTTTTTATGTGACCTTAATGTAAAGAAACACAAGAAGACGTGGCAACAAATAGGGCTATGGTCACTAGGGGGCATATTTTACACATTTGCAAGAACGCTTTCTCTTGTTTCAAGTCACATTAAATGTTTCCACAGGAAGTTGTCTCAGTAAAGATATATCTTTATTTTTTTGTCAAAGTAGAGAAAGCCTACCTTTGCAAACTTTTGTGTTCAGTTGAGGTCTCACTCCGTGGCCCTAGATTCCCAAGACTCTGCCTAAAAATAGCCTGCGCTAGCTCATAAAGCATGTGTCCTTTTGACAGATGGATATTAAAATCATCCATGCTTTATGTAATGCCACATTAAGCATTTCTCATCACCCACAATGAAAGGATCTCCACATGTACTCCTCCAGCTTATAATTACCATTAGAATTATTCGTCTACCCCTCATCAGGTTCCAGACAACCTGTGGTTAGTCTGTACACTTTAGTGAAGAGAAACCGTGAAGGGTTCAATTACTCCTGAGTGCATTCTCTCTTCACTCGGACTGGTAATGCGCTCCAAAGCCAGGATGATTGGATTATTCTGCCTTACTAGATGCACACAGATGTCGATCACTGTTTTTTTTTTTTAATGACAGGCTTTAGGACACGAGTGCAGTCATGGATCACACATCTGACAGTCATGAATTTGAGAGAGAGCAATAATTGTGTCGAGTTAATTCGAGCTTGGTTTCCTAGAGTTACATACAATGGTGTCAAAATTGACCAGTAGTCCAGTTTTCACCTGGTTTGGTTTGGACATCATGTTGCAGCAGCAGTACTAAAATTATAGTAATTATATTAATATATTAAATATTTGATCAAATTCAGCTTTATTTACATGTAATATTTAATATAAAAATAATGATATTTTTAATATAAATATTATTAGTCATAAATGTATTTTATCATTTTAAATTAAAATAATTTAATAGAAAAAAAAAGAAGAAAAAGAATCCCACACAATATAGCATGCATAAAAATATCTTTAATAACAACGTTTTGGTCACCTTCGGTTGACCTTCGTCAGTGGTCATCAGTCGTCACTAAAAAATAATTCAAAACAAAAAATATGAATGCTTGCTGCAAGTGAATCAGTCTTTAATTTTGTCACCTTTCGTAGTTTTAACAATAGATAAATAAATAATGAATAAAGAAAGAAAGAAAGAAAGAAAGAAAGAAATAACCGTTGCATTTAAAAATTAATTCGAAAAATAAATAACTTTAGAATTTCTCATTATTTGGCACGCTCTTCTTCTGTTTAAAAGGAATATTTGCCACTTTTATGAGAAAACATAACTATTTCATGAATATGAAATACACATTAACCAAAACCCAACATAGTTACGAATTTTTATGACAGTGTGCCGAATAATTCTCACAAGATAGACAATTCTGCAATTATTTACTCATCCATTTCACAAGGTTTCCATATAGGAAGGTGAATTTTGGTACTCTTTTTCACAGCACTTTTTCATACAGTAAAATGACAGTTCATAGTAGTCACATCAAACAACAACAACAACAAACATTATCTATTTATTATTATCTTGTTTTTCCAGTTTTAAATCCCTGATTTTTATGTATTCTCTTACTATGGACCCCATTTTATGTTTTCAGTGTATGTAAAGAGCATTTTAGATATTTACAAAATTGGAGAAATATTTATTCTTATCACATTATCAAATGCATGTGCGTATTCTGTGTGAACTTTAATAACAAGTCTTTAATCACATAAATTTAACTTAAATCTGCAATGTACAGTCTAATGATGCCTTTCGGGCAAATTTACTGCAGAATTGGTGGGTAGGGACTTCATTTACTGTAGTTTAGTAATCACCTTTACAAATACAGACCCTTTTTAGGATCCCTGAGGGATGCTTAATGTAAATGTCATTATGCATTATACAGGAAATCAACAACATTAAAGGCTGGAGTCTGTGGCGACCTGGTTGTTCACTCTCCCATTACGAACTGCTGGGGTCTGGGCCATCTGTCAGTCTAACCAGAGATAGATTCAGAGAGTGAGTCTGTTCCACTTGGATGAACTCTCTGTAAAGCAATATTTCACGATATAACAAAAAAATAGAACCTCCACCTGGGATTTAACCTACAAGGGTAATAACACACTGAGTGCACTAGATCTAGCTCTGCTGTTACTGCCATGTTAACCTTTCCCTATACTGCACTTACTAGAAACAAGGGAAAAGTACTGGTATGTGTTTAGGTGTTTCATTTGGCAGAGGATATATATTTACAGTGCTGGGCAGTAACTGATTACATGTAATCTGGACAATTACAGTTACTTTTTATAGATTATATGATTACATTCTGTTTTCACAATGGCAGTAAATTATTCATAATGTATTGATTCGCCATCATTATTTATTTATTTAATTTATTTCTTTTTTTTTTCATAAATTTTCTTATATACATTTGGAAAATCTACCAGTTTCATGGTACTGCACACACCACCCACTAGTCAGGTGACTATAATTACACAGAAAGTGGAGAGGTCACACTATTAGTTTATTTTGACATTTTTACAATTTAGCTTTTCATCGCCTTATGACCCCCTGCAGTTCTTTCAGGAACCCCAGTTTGGGAAACCTGTGCACTTCATGATATTGATAACAAAGAATGGAAAATATTTTCTTACAAGTTAGGTCAAAAGTAATCTAAAAGTAGTCAGAATACATTCCCTAATATGTGTAATCCAATAGATTATGTTACTAACTACAATTTTAGTAGTTAGTAACATAACTTAACATAACGTAACATAACATAATCATTAATGGGCTACAATTTGAAAGTAGTATTCCCAGGAATGTATATTTAGG
The DNA here is from genome assembly GCA_039654775.1 of Spinibarbus caldwelli. Lineage (NCBI taxonomy): Eukaryota > Metazoa > Chordata > Actinopteri > Cypriniformes > Cyprinidae > Spinibarbus > Spinibarbus caldwelli. The sequence goes on from CM077263.1 coordinate 22,651,082, forward strand.
ACTATATAGTATTTAGTAATTCCAGATTACATTTAGTACAAATAAAAATGCTAAACACTGAAAATACCTAATAACCAAAGGAAATTACTGCTCAGTACTCTTTACTTTCATAAAGCCTTGTTTCATTTCACATTGTTTTCATTTAACGTGTTTCTATTTTACTTTTTTTAATTGCAGACTTTCACATGTGAGCTCATTTTTATGTATTACTGAGGTTACTAAGATCTTTCTCTGAAAATACGTATAACACTTTGGCAAAAGTCTCCATTTGTTCTCTATTTTATTTCTTGATAACTTGGAGAAACAATTGAGATATTTTAATGTCTTATTCAGTTTCATTAAACTTGAGATGTTGTAAACACAATTCTATCACAACACTCCATCCTTTGGTATCCTGGCAAATCTGTGCATAGTTTGAGACACTGTTGAGATTTCTTCTGAAACACTTTATGTAGCTCATATTACAAGTCACTTTTTGTTTTGTTTTTTCAAGAGAATATCTGAGAAGCAGGACATTTATTGTAGACAAAAATCTCCATTTGCTTTCCATTTAATCTCACTGCAGTCTGGAAGAAACAATCGATATAAATTAAAGAGATCTAATTTGTGATTTTAATTTTTATATAAAAAGTTTGGTAGTAGTGGGTGGCATTATGCACAAATGAAAACGATCTCTTCTATTTGATTATATTTTTTTTATTTTTTATGTAAAGATAATCTACATCCCACGTTAGTGCAAATAACACCCGCCTAAACTCGTTTCTAACTCTGAACTACGGTAGCCACACTCCTCCACACTTTGACTCAGTAAATTCTCAAAACACAAATAAATAAACAAGATACGAAAATGAAACGCACCAAAAAGTGGTACTGTAGCATTGAAGTGCCTTTTCCAGATGGCGAGCGCGCCACTGACTGAACTACGGAGTGACTGAGGCATCATTAGGCATTTATGAGTGCATATAACCAGCTCATTTGTTTCTATTTCTGTCTGAGTGCAATGAGGCTCACGAAAATCAAATCAGTCTGATAATGGTGCTCATTATGCACAAACTTCATCTGTAGTTGCGCTGTTTGAGGTCCTGCTCCAAAACAGGCATTGTGTTGGTTTGAGTGACACATTAATTTGCGTCACAGGGACTCGTGTCTTTACAATAAGTTTAAGTTTTCCTTTTCTGCTGTGCTACGGATATATATGGAAGGGCAAAGTGAATGTGTAGTTGTGTGATAAACAGCATAGATGTGTGCAAATGTACATGTATGCATGTGTGGAGACTTGCAGAAGCACAAAGTCAGAAAGAGTTGTGTTCATTAAGAAATTCCTGGCTCTTTAGCGAGGAGTGGGTGAGACCCGGACGATGAATCACTGGAGAACTCGAAAACGAGGCAGTGATTTTTAGCCGCCAACCAAAATACCACACCATATCCACGGCATCTGTTTTCCTCGGCTGACATTTAGATACAGCTATTAGTCAGCCATAGGGGTGTATGTGTCCACAGAGGCATCGATTTACTTATTTTTATTTATTTTCTGTTGTTACTGAATGGTCGGTTCTGTTAAAAACAAATTAAACCACATCTGACAACTGAAGGGCTTGCCATGCAAAGTCAACAGAAAATCAAAACTGATTTTACGCTATTAATGCTGTTAAAACGGCACTAAAACTGTTTATAATATTTCATCAGGCTGTAATAACTTACAACCTGTATTAACTTACAACAGGTCCCAGCAGGCACAAAACAGGCACACAACGTCATAAGACGTTGATATTTGGTTAAATTTTGTTTGCGACGTCGGGTGACCAAAAATCAACGTAAATTCAACGTCTAATGTCAATGTTAAATTGATGTCCAATACCGACGTCAGCTGACGTTGAGATTTTGTTGTTTTTAGGTTGTGCAACCAAAATCCAATGTTAAATCAACGTCAAATTGATGTCAAATATTGACGTCAACCCGATTTTCATTTTCAACCAAATTGCAACGTCTGTCCGACGTCATGTCCAACGTCAACCTGACGTTACATAGACGTCTGGTGCCTGCTGGGGTAGCTAGGTCCTCGAATCTTTTGTGGTGAGGATTTTTAGCGATTTTTCACAACAGCAGGTGGTGACTGTCTCTGACTGAGTCATTGAAGCATTCATTCAACCAAATTGTTCAAAAATAATGATTTATTTAGGAACGAATCACCAAAAATCTACTGTGTGCTGCTTGAAGGCATGCTGTGATTCTGCTGTGGAGACTATTTTTCTTTGCTGGAACGAAAACAGACACAGTAGCTGGCAATGTTGTGTCTAAAATGTAAGTTGCTGAATGTTAACTGTTTATTTGACTGTTGTATAAAAGCAACATCACACTGACAGTTTTTTTCCCGCTTAGTATTAACTTCAGTTTCATAAATTACATGGATACTAGTGAGTTTTTAGAGAGCGGTCTACACAATTCCCTTACCTGTTTAATACAACAGAAGCAACTTTGGCATCACTACTTTGTCATCAGCAGAGCTGAGTAGTAACTAATTACATGTAATCTAGATTATGTAATCAGATTGCAAAAATTAAGAACTTGTAATTAGATTAAATTACATTTTAAAACACTCATAATCAGACTTGTTACTTTTTATTGATTGCATGATTACATATTATTCACACAATGGCAATAAATTATTCATAATTTATTGATTTGCCCTAATTCCTCTTTTTCATCTTTTAAACATTCCTTTCTAAAATAGCCTACAACTTTTATACACTCAAAAAGTCTTACAGTTTTGTGGACATTTACACAAAGACCAAGTCCCTAGTGCAGTGGCTACACAGCATTTCACCACAATCATTTCAGGTTTAAGAAGTGTTTGAACATTGCTTCAACTACGGATGAACACATTTTATTTGAATTATCACTCAGTAGGTTATTTAACCATGTATTACTATAGCTTTGGAAGGCTTTTGTCTATCAAACATGTTAAAATGCACACTTTCACGTTATTTTTTATCTACATGTACTGCAGGAATTCCAAAACGATTTTGTCATCTGAACCTCTTTCCCCTAATATATTTACTTGAAGTACCCCTGAGATTTTAAAAATTAAAATATTAAATATCATATTTGCATGTGCATGGTTTTCGTTTGGTTAATGGTCACATGACATGCAGGTAAACAAATACAATTTTTCATTTTTTAGTAAGTGTTTTATTTTGATTGACGTTATTCTAAAATGATTTATTTTAATTTTACATTTTTATAATTTAATTTATAAATAGCTCTTAAACTCACAAAGCCCCTGCAGTTCATTTACAAACCCCAGTTTGGGAAACCTTGATGTAACATTATGTTTAACACACTTCATGTTGTTAATTACAACACATGGAATATATTTTCTTACTCTTTGTATTTTTATATCAATATGGTACAAGATTATCCTATTCAAATCAATGTGATAAACGAGTTAGGTCAAAAGTAATTAAAAAAAGTAATCTGATTACATTACCTAACATGTGTAATGTAATGGATTACCTTACTAACTACCATTTTTGTCATGTAATTTGGTATCAGTAACGATTTCAAAGTAATCTACCCAGCTCTGATCATCAAACCTCCCACCTTGCGTATTTTGTGTTTACGCTGTTTTTTTTTTTTTTTTTTTTTTTTTTTTTTTTGTATTTGGTCAGCTTTCTGTCTTTTTTTTTTCTGGTAAATCACTATAAAAAGTGTATTCTGCGTTTAATTTTCGGTCTTCAAATTAGCAATTAGCAAACACTGAGTACATTGAGTGAGGAGACCTGCATCTTATATAATTAAAATACTTGGTAAGACTTTAGAATAGTTTTCCCTCAATAAACTCCTAATTTGCTGCTAATTAATAGTAAGGTAACTATTAAGTTTAGGTACTGGGTCAGGTTAAGGGACCTAGAATATGGTCATGCAGAATAAGGCATTAATATGTGCTTAATAAGTAATAATAAACAGCCAATATGCTAGTAATATGCATGCTAATACGCAACTAGTTAATACTCAGAATTGGCCCTTAAAATAAAGTGTAACCAAATACTTTCATAGAAAACTATTATGAGTGCAGTCTTCATCTCCTGTTTGTGTACACCATTCAGAGTCACAAAAACAGTTTATTTCGTCATGTGTAAAACTTACAGACCCGGTTGCCTCTAGCATCAGTTTAACTAAAAAGGCGGATGCAATGTGAGTGGGAGGAGCAAACTAAAGTTAAATTCAATTTGGAGTGTTGCCAATAAACATGGAGATAGAAAGCAGCGACTGCAACATTAATCTTCCCAGATCTCTTCAATATCATCTGGGATGATTTGAGGAGAATTTGTATTCTGCCTGGTTTGGTAACCTCTTGAAATTGTGCTGTTCTACCTCACAGAGCATAGAGTGAATAGTATCATATTTCATGCTGTTTCAAACCATTAACCCGTCTGAGGCTTCATTCTTTCCAATTTCAAACAGGCTGCTATTGGAAAAGTACTCGAAGACCAAAAAAGGATGTTTTGGTCCTTCAAACAACTGGCATCTCTCCTTTGCAGAAATGTTTGGGAGAATGTGGTGTGGATGGGATTATGTATTCATGATGGTTAATGCCAAATGAAAAGCTTTCACATTTCCCTGACATTTTGAATAATTAGTGTTTTTCCAAGCATCATTATTACTATTGCTTATACATACTGCTTAATTTTTGAAAAACCTCTATACCCCTAAGGTTTAATATTTTTTGTCCAAGGAAATGAATTATACTTCAAATTGTGCAACCTGTTTGCTAACTGATTTAAGATCTTTTACTAGGCCAAGAAAAAAAATAAGCAAAAAAAAAAAAAAAGACATAGGGCTGTTCTCACAACACTGTTTTCAACTAAAAGCAGAAAACTTTGAATGCATTTTGGCCATTAGTTTGCACAGCTACAGTGTTTTTGGAACCTACATGTTTTCGAAAACAATAGCGTTATTGTCTCTTTGCAAACTACGAAAATGCGAATTTGTGAAAAGGGTGACTTTATGTGCATGTGTATTGCGTGTTCAGTCTATAGGAATGTGCACAGACACGCAGTGTGTCTTTACAAAGTGATAGCGCCATCTACTGGCCTGGCATGCAAAATACAGCGTTTTTAGTCATTTTTTGTGGATCTGTGTGAACAGGGATCATTTTGACAACGTTGTCATCTGTATTAAAACTTTTCAAAAAACAAAGAAAAAGCTTAAATATACCAAAATATATATATATAATAGAAAATTGGAGTTGGGCCAGTAACCACCCCCCCTGAATAATCTAGCGAGCACTTCACAACACCTTGGAGACCAGCCATGACATCTTAGCATCAAGACGGTGAGTTTTTCATGAACAAGATCCACTCATGTTTTCTTCAGAATTTGTAAAAATCTTGTTTGATAGTATCATCCGTCACGTCCAAACATCATCCAAGGTCACCGAGTAGGGAAGGCTATATTTCAGCTTTCAGCTAATTAGAACTCAAATGATCATCAGAGAGTAATGGAGTATAGAAAATGCTTACGTCAGAACACATTAGAGGCAGCAAGGACAGTTTTCAAACCATTGAGCCATTAGAGAGGACGAAAAATATACATTTTAATGAGTAGCCAATTAAGAGGTCCAAAGGAACCCTAAACAGTAGATTACGTTATAATAATTGTGACTTTTCTGTGTAAAAAATTAAGTATATATATATATATATATATATATATATATATCAAAATATATAAGATATTATAGTTTAAAATGTAATTTGCAAGTATTTGCTGTGCATTAAGAATGTGCAAAAATGCAATTATGAATACTTGTGCATAAATTGCCTGAAGTAGTTAAAGTTTTCCTTGGATACTGGTCTTTACACAAGAACAACACCTTGTGTTAATGAAATAGTCATGAGAAGTTATTGCGTGACCATTTTGCAAATGCTATTTTTTGTTGCTCAGGCATGTCAAATTGCTTCTCTTTACGGGAAATTGTTTTTATGGTGCCATAATTACGTTGCTATTGCACATTGTCCGCTCACGCAAACTGCACATCAGTTCCTTCTTTTTTATTATCTAATTTATGCATCTTGCAAACGTACAAGTCAATTTATCCCCCCCCAAAATAGCTTTCATTAACCTTCGGTACAGTAAACATTTGATTGCAATATAGCGTTTCTCCATCAAAGGGATGTTTTACTTTCCCTTTTTCCAATTGCACACTTCAAATAAACCATTAAACGCTATTTCACTTCAAAAGTGCAGTTTACATATGCTAATAGGGCACTTAATCAAAAAAGCCACACGGAAAAATGCATCCCACTGATTTGATTGGTATGAGATATTGAGTGGCATTTGAAGAACACCAAGACGTGACTGTATTTCCCACAATGCTCACACGTTGCGGCTAATGTCACTAATGTCTCGCAGAGGTACAAAGGGGTGAAATGGACGCCTAACGGTGGTATGAGAAGTCACGTAGGAGCGTCAGACGGTGGTTGGGGCGGTGAGGGTGAGGGCTTGTTTTTCTAAGAAACAGATGTGGGTAATTTTTGCACTGCAAGAAAAACACGTTGATACAAAATTAGTGAAATCAAAAGGAAATGGGCGGATGGGGGGGGGAGTCAGGAAGGTCACATTAACAGCTTGTTTTCTGAGTGGTGATTAAACTAAATCGCTCTGACACGTGGACCTCTGCTTTAATCACTCACATTTTAAGCAGTGTTAAGATGCTGATTTGGGAGTGGGGTTGTCACCTCTTAGCTTGTAAACCTTTATTTGAAGTGTTCGTGTTATGCCTTGTTTGTCGGTGGAAAAAGAACAAATTTGTTGCAAACTCCCTTTTGTTTTCTTCCTCCCATCTCGCCTAGCATCTCTCTTGAAAGTTGTGGTGCATTAGACTTTGAATATGTTAATAGGCAATTAGTTCTCTCAAAGCCACAACAATCTCTTAGTAGTCTGTTTAGGTAAAGACAACCCTATTTAGTTCTTGGTCCTGTTGACAAAAACTTTTAAAAGGGATAGTTCAACCAAAAATGAAAATTTGCCATCATTTACTCACCTTCATTTCATTCCAAACCCTTATGATTTTAGCTTTATAATAAAGTCTTATTCAGAATGAGAGTTCAAGTAGCTGATAAAAACATCACAATAATCCACAAGTAATTCACAAGACTCCAGTAATTTCTGGACAAAATATGAAATATTGTAATCCATAACAGGCTTTCTCCAGTGAAAAAGTATATCCCCTGTTGTCCTCTCACATCAAAATCCACTGACTTATTGTTTTGGACTGTTTTCGCTTGTAAACGGTGCTTAATCTATGCATATTTCTCTCCTGATTCAGACAAGACAGTTATTTTGGCTAGACAACACTATTATGGGTAGATAAATCATATTTGACAATAACAATATCATAAATGTATCTTTTCTAGCTAAAGAAAAATAATACAAATTAAAAAATATGTTTTTATATTACATTTATATTTTATAAAGTTATCATACATGTCATATATATATATATATATATATATATATATATATATATATATATATATATATATATGTTTTTCAGACTTGTTCAGCTAATGAATATGAATGTTTGCGAACCAATAAATAAATAAATAAATACATAAAAATAACTATATGGCTTAAAAAAAAAAAAGTGATTAGCTCTTTTAATTTAAATGCATGATATTTATTCAGCGTATTTTATTTTTTTTAATTATCCATTAATTCGTTCATTCGTTCATTCTAATGAATGGTTGTTTGTAAAATATATACTACAATAATAAAACCAGCATGGAAAATGCATTGCTATTTCACAGATATAATGCAAAATACAAAATCGAACGTACAATCTTTTATATGTCTTTCAAATTTGATGCCACTAACCTGACAAACTAACCCAATACCTCATAAACAGAAGCAGAACTTTTAAAAAAGATTTGAATAAATGCTGATGAGTTTTGAAAGCAGTATGCATCAGATGGTCAGTGCATGTACTGATGGTTTACAGAATGCTGGTTCACCAAAACATACTTGAGCATATTTTTAGAAGCTTTCCCAGCAAATCAGATTTTAAAGTGCAGTGCTAATGCCATATGATGACATGTCACATATCGATCCACCTCAGACTTTGCAGCTGCGTGGCTTTCTAAGTGATGATTAGTTGACAAGTCAAAAAAGCCCTTAAAAGCCCTTCACAGAGCACTCATTTTGGGCGGTTAGCACACATTGTTCTGGATGATTGAAAAAACACACACAAAAGGAGACAGATTCTAATGACTTAGTTTTGATACACATATCACGTACAATCACTTAATTACTTTGTAATATAAGGTCTTGATTAGGACAGCAGTGACTGAAATATAGAAGCCATTTTGCCTTATCATTAGCAGGATTTCCGACTAATTATAATTTGTAATTAATGCAAGGACAATCTGATTTGCTCTGATTATGTGAGTGATTACACATTTCAGATCTGCATACTGCCAAAGATGCTTTAAATACTGAAAATGCCATCACTAATAATAATAATGGCTGCATCTACACAAGTGGGTGAAAAGATACTAGGGAATGATTAGATGAAAATAAAAATAATAACACAGTATTATCTAAAGAGAGAAAGAGAGAGAGTTTACTTTTAACACAAAAAAAGTACATAATATTTTTTTTTTTTAATATTCTTTGCAAAAAAAAGTATACTTTTGGCATAATATTTAATCTTTTAAATATTAAAATTAAAATTAATATTAAAATTATTATTGAATTTTAATAATTCGATAAAACCGATTATTATTATTATTATTATTATTATTATTATTATTATTATTATTTGCCCACCAAATCAAAGTAATTTTACCTTTTTTTTTTTTTCTTTTTTTTTTTGCACAAGACAAGGTAAGTTAAGGCTGTAAAATATCAAGAGTTCCAGCTTCACAAAAAATATAAAGATAATAATGGATTAATAGTTAATGATATCTGCAGCTTAATAAATAAATAAATAAATAAATAAAACCTTGAAAAATTACATTATTATTATTATTATTATTATTATTATTATTATTATTATTATTACTTAAAGTAATGTTAGGATGTGTAACTGAAACATAAAGTGTAAAGAATATGTGTATGGTTACACACATTTTTCTAGTCAACATTTAGTACATTTTCAATAATTAAAAAATATATATTGATTACGATGGAAAAATTTATGGGATGATGGTATGAAAATAGAATGAAAAAAATTCAAACCAATAAGAAACCAACATGAAGGAAATAATATAGGCAAGCACTGCAATATTTGAAATACTATTACTATTTGAAATACTATTATTGGTCCAATACAGGCTGAAGAAAATTGCTTGCATAGAAAATTTGCCAACACAGTTTTATTGCTATGGTGTTTTGAGTGCTTATTTCTGTGCTATATTGCTAAATAATTACTGAATAAATGTTTACATAGCTCTCTATGATATAAGAATAAATTACATGAAATAGAATTTTGCAAAATGTTTGTCCTTTTATTTGTCACAAGCTGCTAGAGTTTCTACAACACTTCTAGGGTCGGTGGTGATTTCCAAATGCACTGACAAGTCATGTCCACTTTTCAGAAAGAAAGTGCCAATAATGTGCACAGACACACGTCACGATCAGCTGACCTCGCTCGTTTGAAGGTTACAACAACGTGCTCTTCTTGACAATCCAGCATTGCTTTATGAACCTAGAAACAAATGTGAAGCATGTGGAACTGATACGGCACTGACGAATCCTCTTTTCCTGTGAACCTGGACTGTTTGCTCCTTGTCTCTCAGCGGTAATTGCACATGTCAGTGTGTAGCGTCTACAGCGTCCGTTCATAGCGTTTGAGATGTTGATTAGAGATTCTCGCATGCCCTCTCCTCTGATTTAATGTTACTCTAGTTGAAGAATGAGGATAATTTTCTCTAATGCCACATGTTAAGATAATTGCACTGTAATTGCCTTATCAAGGTGTCATAGGAGAGGGATACAAAAAATAGAAGCTGCCAGGGATTCTGCCCAGGATCAGCCGGCAGCGACTGTCATCATTACCACCTTCAACGGCACTTTTTACTGAATGCAAGGAAAATGTGTGAGCTATTGTTTTACCTATCCAAAAAAAGAAGAAAAGATAAGACATTTTGCAAAGCGAAAAAGTGCATTATCATCCAGTTATACAATAAGATTTGAAGTAGATCCCAAGAGTAGAAATTCCCATGCTTTCACTAACCTGAAATCTGATCAATACTTTGATACTGATGTTGATTTGAGAGGGTGAATCTGGGTAAAATTAATATAAATATCAAGTGTTTTTAAATAATGATTTTCATTTACATAAAAATGAATGGGTAACAAGCTTCACGTGAAAAAAAAAAATGTAACAATATCTGAAGTGACACATGATGTTTATTACAGTCTAATGGGTTTTTGACATAACTTAGATGATAGAAGATATTGTGTTTTATAATTGTTCATTATTAGTAAATTAAAAGCATTAAGGTCTGATGGTTTGCAGGCCTGTTTATATTAATGCTGTTAATTATGTTAATAAAACTTCAATAATCACAAAATATTTAGTTTAATAGAGGCATTGATGTTGGTATTGACCATTTGTATTTCCCTTGACATAACTGTATCAAAAATGAGAAGAAAAAAAATCCATCCCTATCTTAAAGTAGTGATTTCAAACTGGACGCAGCCAGTCCGAGAAAAAAAAAAAAAAAAAAAAAAAGTAAATTAAGCGAAAACATCAGATATATCTCATATTTTCAAGCATTTGAAAATGTCTCAAAGAAAATCCACTTTTTTTTTCCCCTGCATTTTTGTTGTCATGATATTGGAATTTCTCATTTTAATATGATACCTTCAAAAATATCGATATTCTATACCCTTTTCGATAGCAGGGGGGAAACTACCACAACATTAAAGATATAAATTTTTTGATTTGTATTAAAAGATATATGTAACAAGGCTAGAACATGACAATTACATATTATTATTATTATTGTTATTTTTTTTTTTTAATATTAATTAAAAACTGCTTGAGGTGGTAAAACACTGGAGAAAAATGCATATGTGTGCTTCAGATTTCTTTACAGAGAAATGTATTTTGTTTTTTTTTGTTTTTTTTACCCAGAATAGGGTGGTGTAGGCATTATTAACACTTTAGATTACTATCAAATACTATAAAAACATATATTTTCTGCCTCATTCTATGTTAAGATGCTATATCAGACCACACACTCAACTGACTTAATGAACTGAGTATTTTGTTGGACAAGGTGTATAAATGCTTCTCATTACACTGAGAGAAAATACAGCTGGTATCAGGGTATCCATATTGAGGAGAAAGACTATTAAAACAGTATCGATATGTATTGAAAAATTTATATTTCTGACAACACTAATCTGCATATGTTTGGCAGATAATGGTGAAATCTAATGCACTGGCAGTGTCATTAGTGTCTTTACCAAACATTAGTTATGTTATGATTTTTTTTCTTTGCATGGGAATGTTATTAATATGTTATTGATTCCATTATATTGTCATCTGAAACTACACCAGGTTGCTGTAAAACTGAGTAAAAAATAATTACTGAGACATTTTATAATGGAGAAATAATTTGATATGCTCTTCTTAATTTAGGAAGGTATTGAGCAATTTGGTTACCTGCAGAGCTTAATATTGAAAAGGGTTTGTTGCATGTTTATAATCATCTTAAGGACTACAGATCAATGTACTTGTTCATACATCTCAGAATTTAGTGTTTTATGTTTAATATTAATATTTTAATTGTAGAATATGAGCAGCTGGTGTTTATATTTAACATATAATGTTATCACATACATACAAATCAGAATTCAGTCCATGCCATGTCCATATCATATTATAATTAATTATTGTAAATTATTAAACTAAACCATTCCAATCATAAAAAAGTCACACTGACATGGCTGAAATGGCGGTAAACAGGCTGGGGGTGTGAAACACTGTTGCGGTAATGACACCGCATACCCACAGTGCTCTGATTAATAAGTGATCTCACACAAAGAGGCCTGATTGCTGCACTGTTTCTCACTGAGAAGGACAAATGTGGTAAAAAAAATAAAAAATAAAAAAAGAACAAGAAAATTCCAAGGTTACCTTGAGATGTAATGTTTGTGAGTTTGACCAGATTATTTGGTCCATAATTCCAGACAAATATCATAATCCAACTTTCTGATTTAGTAGCAAGACATCTACATTTTGCCTTTAAAATTATTTATATTTTAGACTATATTTTAAACTAATAGACTAAGACTATTTTTATATATTTATATAGAAATAGCACATCCAAAAATGAAAATTTGCCTCAGGCCATCCAAGATATAGATAAAAGTTTGTTTCTTCATCAGAACAGATTTGGAGAAATTTAGCATTAGCACATCACTTGCTCAGCAATGGATCCTCTGCAGTGAATGGGTGCCGTCAGAACGAGAGTCCAAACAGCTGATAAAAACATCACAATAATCAACAAGTAATCCACTGCAGTTTCTCCAAATCTGTTCGGATGAAGAAACAAACTCCTCTACATCTTGGATGGCCTTAGGATGAGAAAATGTTCATCAATTTTTTTTTTTTTTTTTATTGAATTATACCTTTAAGTTTAATTTTAATTAAGAGTTTATTCTAATCACTTATCCTAAGTATAGCATAATTGTCTTAATATATCCACTTAAATGCAGGCCACAATGTTGTCCTTTTTATAGTTCATGCACATAAAAGTGAGTCAGCTTTAAATGGTGAAGTGCAATTGTACTTAGCAACATGTCAAATACAATAACACTTCAGACGCAAACCAATGAGTGTTCAAAGAGAATGAAGGACTTACTTCCTCTTGTGACTGACTCATTTTTTTGCAGATTTGTTCAGTAGTGAGTACTGTGGGTGGATTATGGGAATATGAAACCATTGAAGGAATACCCTGACAATAGTTTCTGAGGTTATGCAGCCGGTGCTCTCGGCGAGTTCCTGCATTTTCTCTGCCGCTGTTTGTTTTTAGGACACGCTGTCAATTCCATCGCAGCTCTGAGACGAAATCTGAAAGGACGCTTGCAGTGACCAATGTGACATCGCCGCTTCTGATGGTAGCAAAACAAAAACTGACTTGTCAGTTCGCACCTCTTTAAGGCACCTATGCACCTAAATCACCCTCCGTCATAAATAACCAGCTCTTAATGGAGTAATTTACACACGAGCCTCATCGACAGAACTTTTATCCTTCGGCAAATGTCAGGCATTTACCGAATCAATGACGTGAGTTATGAAAAGGGACGGAAAGCCTTGTCTCCCCTCTCTTCTCAATAACAAAAGCGGAAGCGCATTAAAAACCAGCATTGATGGCTTGTCGTGAGTTGCAGCCAATGATCTCTCGCCGCACAAGTTCAAATTAAAAGGCTGTTAGGGGGAAAATTGTTTTCTCTGGTCATCAGTCACCTCCTGAAAGGCCTTTTACGGAGTGATTAATTAAAGGCTTGAGGAGAGGAAGAGAGGGGGCGGAGCGGTTTGATCAAATATCCGGCCGCTTCTGCATCACGAGTTAATACTCCTCAGCTTCCCTTGACTAAGTGTTATTGCAGCAGTTCATAATTTCGTCTTGGAAATGGGCGAGAGAGGATCTTCCTTATAGTAATTGAGTATTGATTTGAAAATAAACAGCAGCTCAACTCCCACCCAACTGACAGGCCGTCCCTCGGATGCGATCGACGATAAATGGGCCCCGGGTTCATAGGAAAGTTATGGATCACGCTGATACAGTCAAGCACAGTGTTCTGCTGCAATCTTTCCTCCGATATATATCGGATTTTAGATAAGCCATTTATGAAGCTTGTCATCTAAAATCTATCGTTAGGCCCAGACGAAGTCTGCAGTCTTTTTTTTTTTTTTTAAATCTGCTAAATGGATTTAAAAATGATACAATGTGACCAAAGAATGTTAAATCATCATCAAATTAAACTAAATATTTTTTTGGATGAAATCACATAATTATGTATTCTAGTGTTAGACCCATAAATCGGTTGATATTTAGCTTTTTTTTTTTTTAATTATCGACCTTGACTGATAAGTTTTTATGTTTGGTCGATGTCTGTCAGAAGCAGTAATTTCATTTTTGACAGCACTGAGGATGTCAGTGGTCCTTCCTTTTTATTCATGTAAAAAAAAAAAATGTTTATTTGTGAAAAATGCTATAATACGATTACAGAATAAAGACTTTGCTATCTAAAGTATATATCAGTGTATTTTACTTTTTATTTATTTTTTAAAATCAAGTTTAAATTAATTTTCGTATGAATTCATTCTTAAATTATTTATATACATATATATATATAAATTTAAGTGCAACTATCTTACTATCTTCAAAAAGTATTATATATTGTGTATCAGCATTAGATCACTAACGTGAACATGGATGCATCAAGACACTCAAACTTAATTTCTCAAATGTGTTTGAACAAAATCCATTGCACAAAACATACACATTCCATTCTTAGCTCTGCCTCTAGGGACAATGTAGTGGATATTATCAGAAACTGCCTTCTTCTATGGTCACTTGTTATTTCAGGTCAGCTACTGTTAGATCAAGATAACCTTGCTGGAAAAGTTAGATAAAGGTAACTAAAATATTGAAATGTTTATAGTTACCAAAATAATACATTTTATATAATGCCACAGACATTTGAACTTAGCAGACCCTGCTGGTAGATGTTGTAAAAGCACCAAAGTGTGGACAATACACCAGATATTCAAGAGTGCATTTATATTGTAGATGCTTCACCAGTGATCAGTTTTTGGTGTTTTCTTAATAAAATTAAATAGGCATACATTTATGGAGGAATATTGATATAGAGAGATTTACCAGATAAAAACTTCTCAAGAAGGAAAGATGGCAGCTTTCAGGTTGTGTACTTCCTTGCATGAATATGCCAAATGAGCAAATCTCATTGAGATGAATAGGAATGCCAATAAATATCTCTCTGCAAAAGAATAGAAGATCATCTGTTGTCCCCACAGACGCAAGCGATGTATATATAACAATGTTTGCAATGTGTTTGCATCTGTATACTTAAATAGAAAATGTTTCTGGCCTTAGCTTTCTCTTTTTATTTCTGGTTTGCTGTCTCTCAGATACAGAAAATGTAGCTTTTTGTCCACATGAGAATGCTTTCTTTTTTATAAGATGCAGTCATAACGAGAGTAATATGTGTAGCCCTAATGAGCCATGAATGTTGATGGAAAAAATCAGAAACATTTTGGCTGGTAGTTCAGCTCTTACATTTGTAATCACCCAAGACTTTCAGCCATTGATCCACTGATTAAGACACACACACACACACACACACACTAAAAAGACCCTCGGTAACTGAGGGAGGTTGATCGCTGCAGAGCCGGAGCGCTAACGCTAATGCCGTTCTCATTGTTAACCTTTGAGTAATCACTGTTGAACTAGCATGAGCCGCACTCACATTACCACATGCCCACGCTCGCCATTAGCGCCGGACAAATGTGCTATTCATTTTCATTAGTGCCAGCTTCACTTCTGATTCCCAGGCAGCAGCTTTGCGGAGTGGGTGGTTGAGGAACGGAGGAGAGAGAGAGAGAAAGAGAGAGAGAGAGAGAGAGAGAGAGAGAGAGAGAGAGCTCCAGGTCAGACAAAAAGCTTCACTAAAAACGGACACTATATAGGCTATTTTCAGCTTATCATTTACACCATTCATGTCTTTTTATGCTACATTTGAAATTAGACATTTAAAGATGTCCAGATCTTTTTCAAATTGATATGCAGATACTGTTATTTAAAATAAAAGAAAAAATAGAAAGAAAGCATTATGCATGCATGCAATAATAACAGTTGTGCATGCATTTAAAAAAAAAAATAATAATAATTTAGACTTTATAGATACATAAAATCTCTCTTTCTACACACAGTTCAGTACTATTTGATCAAAAATACAGTACAAATAGTAATGTTGTAAAATATTATATCAGTTTAAAATAGCTGTTTTCTAATTTAATATATTGTAAAATGTAATTTATTCCTGTAATACACAGCTGAATTTTCAGCATCATTACTCCAGTCTTCAGTGTCCTTCAGAATCATTCTTATATGCTGATTTACTGCTTAAGAAACATTTATGATTATTATCAATGTTGAAAACAGCTGTTGTACTACTACTACTAGTAGTAGTAGTAATAATAGCAACAGTAATTTAAAACATATTACTTTTGTTTTTATTGTTATTATTACATTACTGTTGTTACATACAAATATACACACAAATATACATTTGTACACATGCCATGCACTGGGGTGCTGGCTTACAGTAAATGCTAAAAAAAATTATGAACAAATATAAAATGTCACAGCTTGATGTATTGCACATTAGCATATTCAGATATGTACAAGCTGTTACATTTGCTTTTTGAAGTAATTTAAATTAATGCTCTAACAGCTCATGATATTCTCCACATTTGTGTGTACAAATATAAACAAGCTGTTGCATTTGTTCCTGATTTATCTTTTTTTGATATCATTTGATTTGTGATGCTTCGCTAAGGCCATTTCACACCGTTCCCTGACAAACATTTGTAGCATGTTTCTTGATTTTTCATAATGAATGCATGTTCTGTACTCAATGTCAGAAAAATAATGACTATTTTATGCCTTTGAGCAGCATCGCCTGTGCATTCTTCTCTTCACGTAGGCAGAGTTTTATCATCTGTGGTGGCTTGAGTTGTCCTGCTCTGCCCAGTGCTGGACTGGTGTAGCCACAGGTTTGTTTATTGCTTAAAGCTGCATGTCAGCATTTACATGAAACAATACAGCACAGGCCTGAGATGCCATTTGGGCTTTTGCAGGAAATGAGTGGGAAATAGGTTTGGCATAAGTTTGCGGCCCCTGTGGTCGGTCAGTGACATGCCTGCATGGTGTATCCCATGATGTTCTTACGCAAGGCAGTACAGAGACAGAAACGTCACTAAAATTTGAGAATCTGCCACTCCAGCTCTTACGAAACAGAATTAAATATAGTTTTGTAGAAGCAAAAGTTTTCTGAAGGAAATGTCTGCATGTGCAAAACTTGCTACATTGTCTGGTTTGTTTCCAGAATGTTGCTAGAGTGTTCTGGGTCTGGCTGTTAAATTATATAAATATATATACATATATATATTTATATATACATATATATATATAAGCCCGCCAGGCTTACACTGGCGGGCCAGTGTAAGCCTGTCCTGAGGGGCCTCCAGAGCGCCCACCCAAGTAATGTCAGGCTTGTGTTTGTTGTGTCTTGTGTTTTTCTGTCTCTTTCCAAGCCCGCCGGCCGTTCGTCAGTCAGGCCCGCCAGCTGTGGCTTCCCTAAGCCCGCCGGCTGCTCCGAAGTCAAGCCCTCCGGCTACGGCTCCCCCAAGTCCGCCGGCCGCTCCAAAGTCAAGCCTGTTGTCCGTTCGTCAGTCAAGCCTGCCGGCTGTGGCTCCCCCAAGCCCGCCGGCCGCTCTGAAGCCAATGCCCGCTCCTCGAAAGTATCCTCGAGTGCCCATTCATCCAAAGTTCGCTCCAGTGTCAGCTCCAGCCCCAGAGTTCACTCCAGTGACCGGAGTCAAGTGATGACTCCAACCCCTGACCAGAGTCAAGTCATGTCCCCTGAAGTATTGTCCACAGGAACAATTCTAGTCGGTCTTGTCTTGTCTGTTGGGGTTCTTCAAAAGCAGGCTGCTTCTCCTGTCATGGCCACGGAGGCCATTCCCAAGCCGCTTGCTTCTTTTGTTGCCTGGAAGCGGTTCCTGAGTTCACCCCTGAGAGGGCCCCTGTCACCACGTTCAGCCCAAAGAGGGCTGTTGGTCTCATGTCCGGCCCAGAATGGACCTCAGATTCCAAGCCTAGCCCTGAAAGGACTCCTGTTCCTGTGGATAGCCCTGTGAGGGCTCCAGTTCCTGAGTTTAGCCCAAGGAGGGCTCCAGTTCCGGTCATAGAGGCCGGGGCGAAGGATGAGGCCAAGGCCACGGAGGCTGCCCAGCCATGGCCTCCTGAGCTCTCTGCTCCGCCATGGCCTCCTGAGCTCCCTGTTTTGCCATGGCCTCCTGAGTTCTATGCTCCTCCATGGCCTCCTGAACTACCTGATCCGCCATGGCACCCGGGACTGTGTGTACCGCCCTGGAGGCCATCCGCCAGTGTAAGCCTGTCCTGAGGGGCCTCCAGAGCGCCCACCCAAGTAATGTCAGGCTTGTGTTTGTTGTGTCTTGTGTTTTTCTGTCTCGTGCTCCCCTTGACTTAGTTTTTCCTCTTGTATGCCCATATTTGGTCGTGTTCCTGTTCCTGTCTTTATTGTTTCATTATTAGTTAATTAAGTCCCACCTGTGTTTGATTACTTTCCCTGTGTTTTATAAGCCCTGTGTTTTCCTGAGTCCAGCGTCCGGTATTAACGTCGATGTGTTTCCTGTGTGTCTCTGCCTGCCTTTTTTGACCCTGTTTTGGATGATGGATTAAAGACTGTTTATTTTGAATATACCTCTCATTTCCCTGTTCTTCGTTTCACCACAGAAGGCAACCATGACAGAATACCAGACCAAAATAGTTAGCGGCGCCCCTCCTCCTCATTTGTTTTCCGTTTTTGAAAGTCTTTTGTTTTTCTGTTTGTCTCTCCCTGCGGCATGGATACCGCGGCATGCTTCTCCGCCCTAGCTCGTCGAGATCTCCCCTTCTTCGAGAATGCCTGGGAATTCTGCGGGCTCGCCGCGGCAACGGCGTGGGATGACGCCACCATCAATCATCTGTTCTGGATCAGGGCCAACTACCATCGCCCCGTGGACCTCCTAGACACCACTGGACTAAGTTGGAGGGAAGGGGTCTTCCGGTGTCTGGGGAGTGTCCGGGACCGAGCCAGAACTAGCCTGCAGTCAAGTTCGCCGGCCACTACGAAGTCAAGCCCGCCGGCTGTGGCTCGCTCAAGCCCGCCGGCTGCAGCTCGATCAAGCCTGCCTGCTGATCCTCAGTCAAGTATGGCAGCCACTCATCTGTCAAGTTCGTCGGCTGCTCCAAAGTCAAGTTTGCAGGCCGCCGCTCACTCAAGCCCGCCGGCTGCGGCTCCCCCAAGCCCGCCGGCCGTTCATCAGTCAGGCCCGCCAGCTGTGGCTTCCCTAAGCCCGCCGGCTGCTCCGAAGTCAAGCCCTCCGGCTACGGCTCCCCCAAGCCCGCCGGCCGCTCCAAAGTCAAGCCTGTTGTCCGTTCGTCAGTCAAGCCTGCCGGCTGTGGCTCCCCCAAGCCCGCCGGCCGCTCTGAAGCCAATGCCCGCTCCTCGAAAGTATCCTCGAGTGCCCATTCATCCAAAGTTCGCTCCAGTGTCAGCTCCAGCCCCAGAGTTCACTCCAGTGACCGGAGTCAAGTGATGACTCCAACCCCTGACCAGAGTCAAGTCATGTCCCCTGAAGTATTGTCCACAGGAACAATTCTAGTCGGTCTTGTCTTGTCTGTTGGGGTTCTTCAAAAGCAGGCTGCTTCTCCTGTCATGGCCACGGAGGCCATTCCCAAGCCGCTTGCTTCTTTTGTTGCCTGGAAGCGGTTCCTGAGTTCACCCCTGAGAGGGCCCCTGTCACCACGTTCAGCCCAAAGAGGGCTGTTGGTCTCATGTCCGGCCCAGAATGGACCTCAGATTCCAAGCCTAGCCCTGAAAGGACTCCTGTTCCTGTGGATAGCCCTGTGAGGGCTCCAGTTCCTGAGTTTAGCCCAAGGAGGGCTCCAGTTCCGGTCATAGAGGCCGGGGCGAAGGATGAGGCCAAGGCCACGGAGGCTGCCCAGCCATGGCCTCCTGAGCTCTCTGCTCCGCCATGGCCTCCTGAGCTCCCTGTTTTGCCATGGCCTCCTGAGTTCTATGCTCCTCCATGGCCTCCTGAACTACCTGATCCGCCATGGCACCCGGGACTGTGTGTACCGCCCTGGAGGCCATCCGCCAGTGTAAGCCTGTCCTGAGGGGCCTCCAGAGCGCCCACCCAAGTAATGTCAGGCTTGTGTTTGTTGTGTCTTGTGTTTTTCTGTCTCGTGCTCCCCTTGACTTAGTTTTTCCTCTTGTATGCCCATATTTGGTCGTGTTCCTGTTCCTGTCTTTATTGTTTCATTATTAGTTAATTAAGTCCCACCTGTGTTTGATTACTTTCCCTGTGTTTTATAAGCCCTGTGTTTTCCTGAGTCCAGCGTCCTGTATTAACGTTTATATCTCGTTTCCCTGTTCTTCGTTTCGTCACAGAAGGCAACCGTGACAATATCAAGTTTAGATGCATGGGACAAAAAAATGAACCGTCTATGCAAGCGTGATAAAAGTAAAGAATAAAGACATATTTTTCTAAATAATTAACTTAGCAGTTATTTAGACCAACACAATTAACATTTGAAATATGTTTATTGGCCACTTTGTCACACATAACATACACATATCGCTGACAACCGATAGTACTGAAATTGAACTGTGTGTAGTGCAACTGTAGAGAACTGTAGTGAATGTGACAGAATAAAAGAAAAAGTGAAGTTGTAAGTGAAGTTGTAGGCCAGTGATGGTCAGAGTCAGTCCTGGAGGGCCACAGTCCTGCAGAATTTTGCTTCAACCTTATTAAAAACCCACCTGCCTGTAGCTTTTCCCTTAGACCTTGATTAGCTTGTTCAGGTGCGTTTGATTAGGGTTGGAACTGAACTCTGTAAGACTGTGGCTCTTCGGGACCGATGTTGGCCGCCCCTGGTGTAGGCAATGAAAGTGGTAACATCCAGCACATTGTACCACAGAACCATGGGCCACCTCCATGTTCTCCGCTTACATGAGTAGATGCGAACCATTTTTACTCAATCTATTGGATTAGGTCAGAGTTTCCTCTTTGAGGACTTCAGTTAGTCTTCATCTAGGAGAGTTGAATTTACACCCACAACTCCAGATTGACCCTGTGGCACATAGTCTAGGTCAGGGCTTCCCAAACTGGGGTTCGCGAGGGAATTGCAGGGGGTTCGTGAGTTGATGACAACCAGATAATTAAATTATAATTATTTAAAAAAAATAAACAAATAATAGGCTACGTAATATTAAAATAAAAAAATCTAAATAAAACTTACTAACAAAATTATATATTATTTGTTTTATTTGTGTCATGTGACCGACGTCATGACAACGGACACGATATCAGAAAACCGCAAAGTCACGCAAAATGGACAGGTTTGTTTCATGCACAAATAAAAGAAAAATTCCAGAAGGTCCAAGCACAAGCCAGCACAAAAAAAGTACCAAAGCAAGAAAAGCACCGTAAGTACAATGAGGACTACATCAAATTCAGATTTACACCCATAGATGGTGTCAATGGCAAGCCTCTCCCATGTACGTTATATGTATGGAGAAACTGGCAAATGAATGTATGAAACCAGCTTTTTTGAGAAGGCATTTGGAAACAAAACATGAAAACTTGTCGACAAAACCAGCTAAATTTTTCCAAGCAAAGCTGGACAGTTTAAAACAACAGCAGAAGCTGATAATTAACACAGCCACTGTGGCCAAGAATGCCCTGAAGGCTTCGTATGCGGTATCACAGAACATTGTCAAATGCAAAAAGGCCCATACAATTGCGGAGTATCTGATTATTCCTGCCGCAGTTGATATATGTGAAATTATGTTCGGAGCAGAGCACGCTAAAAATTTTTCAAAAATTACGACTCTCCGATAACACTGTTTCCAGGAGAATTTCAGAAATGGCAGATGACATTGAAGCACAACTAATTGATAGACTTAAAAATGGATCTCTGTATGCGCTGCAAATTGATGAATCTGTAGATGTGGCAAGTCAAGCCCAACTGCTGGTTTTTATTCGCTTTTTTTGGGAGAAAATCAATGAAGACGTTTTGGGGTGCTTTATCCTGCCAGAAAGAACAACAGGAGCTGAGATTTTTGACGTAATCAATCGATTTATGTCATCAAAAAGACTTGGGAGAACTGCATCGGCATATGCACAGACGGAGCTAAAGCAATGACGGGCTCAAGGAAGAGATTCATTGCAAGAGTTAAGCAGGTGTCACCAAATATTGTGGCAACACATTGTGTTTTACACAGAGAAGCACTCGCATCAAAAGAACTGTGCCCGGATGTGAATGAAGTGCTTCTTTCTGTTGTTAAAATTGTCAACTTCATTAAGATATGACCATTAAATGTTCGTATTTTCTCGGCACTCTGCACTGAAATGGGCGCTGATCACCATCTTTTACACTCAGAGATCTACTGGCTGTCTCGCGGATCCGTTTTGTGGCGAGTTTTTGAGCTGCACAATGACATCGCTCAGTTTTTATCCGATCAGAATTTGAACTTGGCCACACACTTCAAGGACCCTGCATGGAACGCAAAACTTGCATACTTGGCAGATGTGTTTTTATGAACTGAATAAACTTAACTAGTATGCAGGGTCCCCATAAAAACATCCTGGACCTGTCCGACAAAATCAACGGATTTACAGAGAAGGTTTGACGCTGGATAGAACGTGTGAGAAATGTAGTAACAGCAATGTTTCCCTGCTACACAGAGCTGAATGATGAAGAGAGAGTGGACATCTCTGACACAATCTGTGCTCATCTCACTGTGCTTGTTGATGGTTTCAGAAAATACTTTGGTGATGTGGAAAATGACTTGAAAACAGACAAAGACTGGATCAGAGATCCATTTACAAATGTCAGTGCAAACATCCCTCATAGTTTAACTGTGACAGAGGAGGACAAGTTGATTGATCTCAGCAATGACAGTTTTCTGTGTCAGAATTTCCAGAATTGTGGACGTGATATAACATCATTTTGGTTGAGCCCTGTTGTTTTGTCAACATATCCAGAGCTCACACAAAAGGCACTAAAGATACTCTTGCCTGTCAAAGATTGCCCCCAGAATTGATGATTTGTGCAAGGCTCACCAAGCACACCTGTCACATTAAAAGGACACCTGTCACACTGAATGTCTACCAGTGTATATAGACGTTATTTCCATTACAATTTAACTATTTTTTTTTTTTTCAAAGTAAAGAAATGTTACAGGTTTATTCAAATGTAATGTAAATGTGAAATCTTAAATTTATAACAAGAATCCCACATTTGGGAAATCCTGTATTAAAAGATTTCAAAATTATAGTCCAGTGTGAAAAAAAGTAATGTTTAATAAAGTTATTTTACATTATATGTTATTTGAATTGTACTAATATGAAATTTTATATGTTCAAATGTGTTATAACAATAAATACTACTGATTAAAACTTTAAAAAAAGGATAAATAATAAATGTTTTTGAAGTAAACTTGCAAACGTGCTATTAAAAAATATTATTGAAATATATACTTCAAATCTTTGGGGGTACTTTAAGTAAATTATTTGGTCAAAGGGGTTCGGCTGACAAAAAAGTTTGAAAACCCCTGGTCTAGGTCATCAGCATCATATATTTCAGACTGAATCAGAACTAAGAATGTCTGATCTCCTCCATCCTGTTCTTTTTGAAGCATCTCTATAACCATTTCAACCATTAATCTAGAATGATTCAGACCAGCCATACAAAAACTCTTGATAAAGAAAATCAAAAGCACAACAATATTTTGAAATGTACATCAAACAGTTGTTCAAGTATATACTTGGTGGAGTGGAGACAGTGATGAAGCCAATCAGTAGATATGGGGATGGTTAGGAGGCCATGATGATGGTCAGAGGGCAATGGGCAAATCTGGCCAGGATGCCGAGGGTCACACCTCTACTTATATACTTATAATATATTGTCACTGTCAGACAAAAACCTTGGATGTGCAAAACTGTTACTTTTCAGGAACACTGACAGACATAAAAGGCAACCAATAGCATTGAATTATGACGAAAAATGAAAACGAGGAACTATGGAGATACAAGGTTTTCGCCTGACAGTGATGATATACAGGTGCATCTCAATAAATTAGAATGTTGTGGAAAAGTTCATTTATTCCAGTAATTCAACTCAAATTGTGAAACTCGTGCATTAAATAAATTCAGTGCACACAGACTGAAGTAGTTTAAGTATTTGGTTCTTTTAATTGTGATGATTTTGGCTCACATTTAACAAAAATACATCTCAACAAATTAGAATACTTCATAAGACTAATAAAAAAAACATTTTTAGTGAATGGTTGGCCTTCTGGAAAGTATGTTCATTTACTGTATATGTACTCAATACTTGGTAGGGGCTCCTTTTGCTTTAATTACTGCCTCAATTCGGCGTGGCATGGAGGTGATCAGTTTGTGGCACTGCTGAGGTGGTATGGAAGCCCAGGTTTCTTTGACAGTGGCCTTCAGCTCATCTGCATTTTTTGGTCTCTTGTTTCTCATTTTCCTCTTGACAATACCCCATAGATTCTCTATGGGGTTCAGGTCTGGTGAGTTTCCTGGTCAGTCTAGCACACCAACACCATGGTCATTTAACCAACTTTTGGTGCTTTTGACAGTGTGGGCAGGTGCTACATCCTGCTGGAAAATGAAATCAGCATCTTTAAAAAGCTGGTCAGCAGAAGGAAACATGAAGTGCTCCAAAATTTCTTGGTAAACGGGTGCAGTGACTTTGGTTTTCAAAAAACACAATGGACCAACACCAGCAGATGACATTGCACCCCAAATCATCACACACTGTAGAAACTTAACACTGGACTTCAAGCAACTTGGGCTATGAGCTTCTCCACCCTTCCTCCAGACTCTAGGACCTTGGTTTCCAAATGAAATACAAAACTTGCTCTCATCTGAAAAGAGGACTTTGGACCACTGGGCAACAGTCCAGTTCTTCTTCTCCTTAGCCCAGGTAAGACGCCTCTGACGTTGTCTGTGGTTCAGGAGTGGCTTAACAAGAGGAAAACAACAACTGTAGCCAAATTCCTTGACACGTCTGTGTGTGGTGGCTCTTGATGCCTTGACCCCAGCCTCAGTCCATTCCTTGTGAAGTTCACCCAAATTCTTGAATCGATTTTGCTTGACAATCCTCATAAGGCTGCGGTTCTCTCGGTTGGTTGTGCATCTTTTTCTTCCACACTTTTTCCTTCCACTCAACTTTCTGTTAACATGCTTGGATACAGCACTCTGTGAACAGTCAGCTTCTTTGGCAATGAATGATTGTGGCTTACTCTCCTTGTAAAGGGTGTCAGTGATTGTCTTCTGGACAACTGTCAGATCAGCAGTCTTCCCCATGATTATGTAGCCTAGTGAACCAAACTGAGAGACTATTTTGAAGGCTCAGGAAACCTTTGCAGGTGTTTTGAGTTGATTAGCTGATTGGCATGTCACCATATTCTAATTTGTTGAGATAGTGAATTGGTGGGTTTTTGTTAAATGTGAGCCAAAATCATCACAATTAAAAGAACCAAAGACTTAAACTACTTCAGTCTGTGTGCATTGAATTTATTTAATACACGAGTTTCATAATTTGAGTTGAATTACTGAAATAAATGAACTTTTCCACGACATTTTAATTTATTGAGATGCTCCTGTATACTTGTATTTAATAATACTTATTCAACTTTATTTAGTTGACCTAGCTAACATTAGCTAACTAGAATAGAGTATGTCAACAACAAGCTAGCTAATAGTATTGGACACGTTTCTCTTTCTCACTAATAATGGATTTCAAGGTCAAGGTAACCTTAGCCTAACATTCAAATATTATGTTTAGTTATGTCACAATATATCAAATATTTTCTGTGGTAATAAATTATAAAATAAGACTTACATGCATCAAATATACAAAAGCAGTTGTGAAACGTGGGGAAGGTGAATAATTTTCTGCAGTAAATATGTTCCTACTTGCAAAAAATGAGCAAATATCAAAGGTTTCTATATGGGTAATTTTTGTGTAAAATTGATGTAGAAATACAAAAACTGTGTTTGTTTATCAAGTAAAAAAAAAAAAATTAAAAAAAAGGAAAAAATAAACAATGATTTGTGGAAATCAAAAACAAGATATTTAATGAATAAATATCATTTTAAATGATAAAATGCATTTCTGTCGGAGATTCATCAAAGAAACACTCAGCCATGATTGACATAGCACAGGAAATGAATACGGGTCATTTTAGACCTATGTGTGTGAAATTGATTTGGAAATACAAAAAAAACTGTGTTTGTTTATAAAGTAAAAAAGGTAAAATAAACAATGATTTGTGGAAATCAAAAACAAGATATTTAATGAATACCTGAAATAATAAATGATAAAATGCATTTCATTCAAAGATTGAGCAAAGAAACACTCAACCATGATTGAAATAACATAGGAAATGAGTATGGGTCATTTTAGACCTATGTTGTGCCTTAGAGGGGTAGTGATACAAAAATGATTTATTTTAAAAAAGTAATAAAGGAAAAATGAAAATAAGGATTTGTGATGGTCAAAAATAAGTTAATTGAGGAACTCCTTCAATACTGAATGATGAAATTAATTTCTTGCAAAGATATAAAAAAATAAATAAATAAACTCAATCGGGTCACTTTAGACCCACAATGTGCATCAAAGGGTTCAAAAATTCTTGCAATTCTGATTTTATTTCTCACAATTCAGACAGTTTTCAGAAATGCAGAACTGTGAGATTCAAATTCACAACTGAAAAATATAAACGTAGAACTGCAAGACATAAACTCACAATTTTGAGCAAAAAAAGTCTGAATTGTGAGATTAAAAAGTCAAAATTAAAATATATATTATAGATATATATTGTGAGATATTGTCAGACCTGTGTTCCCATGTCGTGTGTTTTGTTGTTGTTTTTGCTGCACATCTGCTCTCCATGTCCTTATTTGGGTTTTCCTGTTCCTGTCCTCGTTTAGTGCGATTATTAGTTCATTAGTCTTCACCTGTGTTTAATTAATTACTTAGTGTTCTTAAGCCCTGTTTTTCCATGTCTCCAGCGTCCAGTATTGTTTGTCTTACCCCTGTGCTATGTGTGTGTTCCTGCCTGTTCAAAGCTCTGCTTTATTTGAATGAATAAAGACTATATCTTTGGAAATCTCCTACATCTCCACGTCTCCTCGTTCCAGCACAGTAGGCACTCGTGACAGAATACTGGACCGAAACCGAAAGTAAGCGGCGCCCCTTCTCTCTGTGTTTTTTTTTTTTCCCATTTTTTTTTTTTTTTTAAGTTTTTTTGTTTCCCTGTTTCTCCCCAAGTTGCTGCTCAGTTCATCGCCCTAGTTCGCCGAGATCTCCTGCTGGTGGAGAATACGCGGGAGTTCTGCGGGCTCACCACGGCGACGGCATTCAATGACAACACCATCAACTCGCTGTTCTGGCACGGGGCCAACTACCATCGTCCCGTGGACACCAGACACTACAGGACTAAACTGGAGGGAAGGGATCCTCCGGTGTCTGGAGAGTGTCCTGCCCTGAGCCAGAACCAGCCAGCCGTCAGTCCCGCCGGCCGCTCCGAAGTCATGTTTGCTGGCCGCTCTGAAGTCAAGCCCGCCGGCCACGGCTCTCACCAGCCCGCTGGCCGCTCCGAAGTCAAGTTTGCCGGCTGCTCCGAAGTCAAGCCCACCGGCCACGGGTCTCACCAGCCTGCCGGCCGCTCCAAAATCAAGTTTGCCGGCCACTCCGAAGTCAAGCCCACCGGCCGCGGCTCTCACCAGCCCACCGCCCGCTCCGAAGTCAAGTTTGCAGATCGTTCCGACATCAAGCCCGCCGGCCGCAGCTCCCACAAGCCCGCCGGCCTCTCCAAAGTCAAGTTTGTTGGTCGCCACATTAACCCCTAACCAAAGGAGGAGGATGAGGAGGAAAAAACTGTGCACAGCGCCTCATCCTCGCCTCTGAATCCGCTCCAGTGTCGGCTCCAGCCCCAGAGTTTGCTTCAGTGTCGGCTCCAGCCCCAGAGTCCACTCCAGTTTCGGCTCCTGATCTCCAGTTAAACCCAGGGAGGGCTCCTGTTCCTGAGTTTAGCCCACGGAGGGCTCCTGTTCCTGAGTTTAGCCCACGGTGGGCTCCTGTTCCTGAGTTTAGCCCACGGTGGGCTCCTGTTCCTGAGTTTAGCCCACGGTGGGCTCCTGTTCCTGATTTTAGCCCACGGAGGGCTCCATTCCCCATTCCCCATTCCATTCCAGTCCCTGGATCCAGCCCAGAGAGGGCTCCAGTGCCCGCTCCTCCAGAGCGCCCTCAAGAGACCGTTCCAGCCAGGAAACCCGTAAATCATGTCAGACCTGTGTTTTTGCTCCCCACGTGCTCTATGTCCTTATTTGGGTTTTCCTGTTCCTGTACTCGTTTAGTGTGATTATTAGTTCATTAGTCTTCAGCTGTGTTTAATTACCTAGTGTTCTTAAGCCCTGTGTTTCCATGTCTCCAGCTTCCGGTATTGTTTGTCTTACCCCTGTGCTACGTGTGTTCCTGCCTGTTCAAAGCTCTGCTTTATTTGGATGAATAAAGACTATATCTTTGGAAATCTCCTACGTCTCTGCGTCTCCTCGCTCCAGCACAGTAGGCACTCGTGACAGATATAATCTCAGAATTGCAAGATATAAACTCAAAATTGCACAAAAGAAACTCAGAATTAACTTAGAGTTAACATGGGTTAACATTTCTCAGAATTATGAGAATTAAAAATTAATTATGTTAACTTGCAATTGTGAGTTTATACAGTACTTTGCAATTGTGAGGAAAAAAGTCTGAATTGTGTGAAAAATTATTAATATTTTTTGTTATTTTTAAATTCTGTGGCAGAAACAAAACAAAAACTGAATTTTGAGATGAAGAAAAAAAGTCAGGTAATCTCGGAGCTGCAAGAAAGAAAGTCAGAATTCTGAGTTAACATCTCTCAATTCTGAGCTTATACAGTGTATTATTCCTCTGAATGTGATATATAAACTCAGAATTGCAAGGGGAAAAAGTAGCAATTACCTTTTTTAATTTGTTTATTCCGTGGTGGAAACAGGCTTCCATATCTCTACAATGTAGAGAAAAGAATACAGAAAAAGAATTCTGGGCAATTCATTGATGCTCCTGTGGATGGTTTAAAGACACGCAAGAAAAAAAAATCTCCTGACAAGAAAATAGCCGAAAGACCTATTATAGTGGGGAGGTAATGGTGCGGGACAGGCACTGATACAAATAGCCGAGGAAGGGCATTTCACTCAGATAATGGGGTGGAAGGTTTCTGGCATGAGGAGATTCATGTACAGACAAGAAACCTTTGATGCAGTGACATTGGAGAAACCATAAAAACTCAGGTGTAAAATAGCGAGGCGGTTGCTGGCCACTAATGGGATCCTTAGCTTTCTGAGGGTTGATTTAAGATGGCCTGACCTGAGGAGCTGAAATATTGTAATTAGATTCAGAAACTGAAATTTAGTGAGGAATTCAGTTTCAAATAGGATGTCTTTAAGCAATCCTGAGCATCTGAATTAATCGTCAGATATCATACAGGTAGGCCTGCATGAGGAAATTATATATTTTTTAACACTAACCCTAATTTATAATGAGGCTGTCATGAGAATGCTTGAGTCTTTTTTTCTTGTCTTTTAGCCCTGCTAATTTTTGTCACTATTCAGACAAAATTCTATTCCATTCAGAGCTGCAATTATGTTTTATAATTAAGACAAGCCAGATTTTTAAGTATCTGCATTAATTAAAATATTATAACTATACTGTAGTTTACTCTGCAAACAAAGTAGAGGCTCATCTAAATGATTACAGTGTGTACTGATCTGCAGACAACACCAAACAAATGAAACCTGTTTGTTCAGTTTTTCTTCTATTCAGATGTAATAAGCACACAGTATTACACAGAAATAACTTAATATAACACAGAATATAACACAATTGTGCTCTAAAAATGAATTTGAAACATTTTGGGACATTTGCAGTTCATGAACCTTACAAACTTTTATGAGTTCAGCAATTGTTTTCGGTCAACAGCATGCAAGCTTCTACACTGTAAAAGATTTTGGAGGTCAAAACTCAATTTTTTTTTTTTTTTTTTTACTGACTTGCATTGAAAATGATCAGTTTGCTCAATTAATTTCCATAAACTGTCTTTTGACATCGGCTTAACTTTTCAGTGCAACAGTCAACATAAACTTCAAAAGATTTTGGAGGTCAAAACTTTTAATTAATTGTTGAATAAAATATGGAAAGCTGAAAGGATCAAAATATATCATATTCCAACAGAAAATGGCCCAACATGCATTAACAGAGATCTGGACTAATAGATAGGTTTAAGTAGCCTCACTTGTTTGTCAATTCTGCAAAAAAAAAAAAAAAAAAAAAAAAACAGTGAAATGAATAAAGTAGAGAGATTACATAAAGATCTCAGTTTGATGGCATTTATTTAACTTCTCTGTGTGATTTTGTCTAACAGTTTGAGATGTGGAGAGGTTAATGGTTGCCTCTAAATATGAGAGTCATGACTTTTAAATCATTTCTGAATCATCAAGCATATTTTAATTACTCTGTTGATTAGAAAATCAGTGATGAATAAGAATCATTATTTTTGTTACAATAGGACTTACACAGCAGTGAATTAGGTGTCAATGTATGTTGCCAGTAACATTCATTTATACATAGTGTGTACTGACTACTAAAATATATAAAATATAAAAAACCTTAAAAGGTTCTATCAGGCGCTACATATTTGGAACCCCTAAAAGGTTCTATATAGAACCCTTTTTAAGGTTTCAATCAAAAGAACCCTTTAGGGTTCTTTGTAGCCAGGAAAAAAAGGTTCTATATAGAACCCTTTAGGGGTTCCCATCATGGGATCATTTTTGGGATTTAATTTTAGTTTCATTTTAATTAAATTTTAAGACTTAAACAGCTCATATAGCTACTTTATCGCTAGAAAAACTGAAATAACTATAAGCATAAGACATCAAGGAGTTATGTGATCATTTAAGACACTTTTATTAGCATTTACAATGACAAGCAATATATATCACAGGAATTCATAGTGCAACAGTTACAAGGATGAACATAAATCCATGTTTCTTTATTTATTTATACTTTTTAAAAATATATATTTTTACCTGTCAACCTAAAATAGCACTCTCCATTTTTAGAAATATTGTTTTTTCAACCCCCTCCACCTTACTCACCCATCCAACATGTCAATCACAAATACATGTTGATTGCTAGAAACCACAAAAAAAAAAAAACATTTGAATGTTAACTTGCACAAATAAATAAAGTTAACTTGCAAAAATAATTAAAAAAAATTAAATACATAAGTAAAATTAGAATGTGAAAAGTTTGTCATCAAATAGTATATTAATGACACTCTTATTTTGCATCTCACCACCAGGTCATTACCCTTTACCTTAAATAAATGCCAAGTATTTACTTCACATTCTCCTATAAACCTATAAACCAAGCAGTCTGACTTTAATTTTTTTTTTATTTTTTTTTTGTATGCTGCAACTTTCCCCAGTTCTGTAACCCATGAAAGATGGTGAACCACTTTCTGAAAAGGGAGCTAAAAGACTAACCATAGTATTGTTATTTATTTATTTATAAGCATTACATATTAATTTTACATTCAGATAAGCATTTAAACAATAAAAACAAAGGACCCGTGACAATTTCAGTACTGGGAAGGGCTAAATAGTGCTGACTGACATTAACTGAGTGATGGCTTTTGAATGCTCCATACTGAACAAAAAGTAGACAGCAAACAGATACTTCTGGCATCTCTGTGTTATTGGTCAGTGACACACTCATTTTGATGCTAACTCTCCTTGCAATGAGTAGGCTTGACATCCTAAAATTGGGATATAAATCAGATAAACATTTATTAGACCTATGGAGAGTACAGTACAACAGGAAAAAGAAAAGAATCTCTCACAATTACATTAAAACTTAACGTTACCTGAATTAGAGAGAAGTGTGGTGTTTTCAATGTAGATGACCAAACAAGTAATGCTGCACTCCAGAGTCCAGACCTGTAAATATAATTATTTATTTATCAATCAATCATAAGAACTTGCATGATAAAAGGTGGAAAATAGAAAAAAATAAAAAAAAATAAATTGATTAAATTGATTGAATTGATCAATTCACAACAGTTTTATCAAGATACTTTAAGGATTCATGTTAAAAATGACAAACCTCCCGGAGAATTGCGCAGGCCTGGACAACGCGATAAACCACCTTTTTATTTTAGCTTCTTGAAAGCAACGTCTACCGTTATGCTAACTAAAAATGACAAAGGTTTATGTAAAAGTAACTGAAATAAGCTAAAATGAATTAATTCTCTCACTTACCAATGTAATCGTCGTTCTCCCGAGCGCTGAGCGCAGTCAGGCAGCGCACCGTGACCGTTGAAGTTTAAACAGCGGCGCTCGCGCGCTTTTATGTGGTCACTCTCGCGAGAGGCGCGCGACTGAAATGCAGCCCGCGTTGCCAACTTAGCGACTTTGCATATATACACATTCAAGTTGTTTGCCGTTTATGTCAAAGATCATTTTATGCATCTGTTTGGATGGATGAGTTACAAGAATAGCCTTTTTAAATGAAACACTGAAACTCCTTATGAGCATGTTGCTCGTCAATAAAAGAGCTGCACGGCATCTTACATGATAACTAAAGAACTTGCAACCATGTTAGTGCGCTGATTAAATAGAAGACTAGCGTGTGCTTATTAATAAATAGATAAAACTGTCCAGATTGCTATACACTGCTAGTACACATGTATTTATACCTGATCAGTTTGTTGGTATAAATTAATAGGTTGATTCAGTGCAGATGTAAATTTTAAGTTTATTTTCTTCAGAATAAAGGTGTGTCAAATTAAAATTGAAATATATATATATATATATATATATATATATATATATATATATATATATATATATGTAATGTAGTATAATCATTTTAAATAGCCTAATGTGTAAATATACATAAGGCATGGTTCAGCCCAAAGAACCCTTTTGTGCCAAAAACTGTTCTTTCTCCATATATAGAACCTTTTTGGCATAAAGGTTCTTTGGAGTTGAGTAAAGAACCCTAGGGTTCTATATAGAACCCCAAAGAAGGTTCTTTTTTTTTTTTTTTTTTGTTCTAAGAGTGTAGTGAGTTCTTTTAGAGCAGTCAATAACAAGCTTTTGGGTAATTTTTAATTAAAACAAGCAAAGAGCGCTGGGCTGTTTACCACGTTACTCTCCCTCCAATGTGGCATCTTCTCTGATTAGGTACATTATGGCTCATTTATGGCTGATAATTAGGCTGAGTTTCATGCTAAATTTCTCATTAAGCTGCAGGGGCTGTCACTCTCAGTGTGGAGCCGACGCTGACACGGCTTTGAAAGTAACGCGTGTTTAGAAGACAAAGATGGCACAAGCAGTACCGTTTCTGGGCATAGGCAAGCTAGGTGGTCGCCTAGAGCCAATGAGCGCACTTACTGCCACTACATTTTAACAGGAATGTGATTAAGAGTGGCACGGACACCCTGAAATATGTTAGCCGCCCCCACTGGATCCCCAACATCATTGGGCTAGAGTACTGTCATTCTGACGATGACTGTATGCCATTGGATCAGAGCGCTGTCAACTGCTGCCTCTGATTGTTGCATGCAAAGTTTGCATTTGGATTTGGAGTGCTCATAAATTCCATTAGATCAATGGGTTCTGTCAGTGCTTTGGCAAGATAAGGTTTTTTTTTTTTTTTTTTGCCATGCAAGTTCAAAGGCCAATTTAAAATATTGGTACATAAAAAGTGCACAAAATCAGTATTTTGTTTAGGAAGTATTTGTGGCAGTTGAGAAATCATGTGAAACTGGTCTAAATGGTGTCCGTATCAATACATCCTTCATTAAACCGCTCTGTCGAATTTAACGCATCGTTACGGAAGTGCCGAAATGCTGAATCAATTAATTCGCTTTAAAATAATAGTAATAATAATAATAATAATTTAATTTGCTTTAAACAGCGCTTAAAGGGAGCAGCGTCATACATGTAGAGGGCAGAGCGTCACGTTATTTAAAGGGGAAGTTCACACGTCAATGAGTAATAAAAGAACAAGTAGCTGCATTCTGATTACTTTTATCTCACTGATCAGGCTTTTACAGGCCTATGTAGTTTGGGGTAACAAAGACTTTTATAGGTTTGACTGAAATAATAATGCAGTAACTGACACAACAACAACAAAACAATTGAACAACAACAACAACAACAACAACAACAAAAAAACAGTTAAAGCCAAAAAGTAGCCACTGATGATATCTAAACATGTATCCAAATCCAAATGTAATAAAATTAATTAATGTGTGATGACAATTTCTTAGCAACTAGGGATTGTTATACATAGCTATACAGGCATCCAGCGGCCAAAATGGTATCACAGATAATAAACTGTGCAAAATGTTTTATCTTAACAGTCAATTTACAAATAGGCCTAATGCCTTCAGATTTGTGGAACTCACAATGCACTGAATTTCCACAAATTAGTGTTGTTACTATGACAACCAATTTGAATGTGACAAGAAATTGATGTCTTAAAACAAAAAAAAAACTATATACAAATATAGTTTAGAAATGTATCAATGTTATTTAAGATTTGAGTGTTTACATAATTAGTTTTATGGTATTTTGTATGTAATCTTAATGATCTTTTGTGGGTGTACTGTAGGAGTGGGGGGGTCAAAATGGCTAGAAACGAGCACAAGTCACAAACGTCATGTACAATCTCTTTCAGTGCCCTTCCGCTGTAGTCAATTACCACCCTTCATGTTTCATCACTCCAGACTTCATAAAAAACAACACTGGAAAATCAGATCAATTCAATAATAAATGTATGTTTACATTTTCTGAAGAAAATATGAGTGGTACTTGACTATTAGTGTTATTTTAGTATCACTGATTTTTAAACAGCTCGATTTTTTGTTAATATTTTGATTTAGGTTTTTATTTTTTATATTTTTGTTTAAATTTTCAAGTTTTATAATAATTTTGTGTGTTATATATATTATATGTACAGTGGGTACGGAAAGTATTCAGACCCCCTTAAATTTTTCACTCTTTGTTATATTGCAGCCATTTGCTAAAATCATTTAAGTTCAATTTTTCCCTCATTAATGTATACACAGCACCCCATATTGACAGAAAAACACAGAATTGTTGACATTTTTGCAGATTTATTAAAAAAGAAAAACTGAAATATCACATGGTCCTAAGTATTCAGACCCTTTGCTGTGACACTCATATATTTAACTCAGGTGCTGTCCATTTCTTCTGATCATCCTTGAGATGGTTCTACATCTTCATTTGAGTCCAGCTGTGTTTGATTATACTGATTGGACTTGATTAGGAAAGCCACACACCTGTCTATATAAGACCTTACAGCTCACAGTGCATGTCAGAGCAAATGAGAATCATGAGGTCAAAGGAACTGCCTGAAGAGCTCAGAGACAGAATTGTGGCAAGGCACAGATCTGGCCAAGGTTACAAAAAAATTTCTGCTGCACTTAAGGTTCCTAAGAGCACAGTGGCCTCCATAATCCTTAAATGGAAGATGTTTGGGACGACCAGAACCCTTCCTAGAGCTGGCCGTCTGGCCAAACTGAGCTATCAGGGGAGAAGAGCCTTGGTGAGAGAGGTAAAGAAGAACCCAAAGATCACTGTGGCTGAGCTCCAGAGATGCAGTCGGGAGATGGGAGAAAGATGTAGAAAGTCAACAATCACTGCAGCCCTCCACCAGTCGGGGCTTTATGGCAGAGTGGCCCGACGGAAGCCTCTCCTCAGTGCAAGACACATGAAAGCCCGCATGAAGGACTCCAAGATGGTGAGAAATAACATTCTCTGGTCTGATGAGACCAAGATAGAACTTTTTGGCCTTAATTCTAAGCGGTATGTGTGGAGAAAACCAGGCACTGCTCATCACCTGTCCAATACAGTCCCAACAGTGAAGCATGGTGGTGGCAGCATCATGCTGTGGGGGTGTTTTTCAGCTGCAGGGACAGGACGACTGGTTGCAATTGAGGGAAAGATGAATGCGGCCAAGTACAGGGATATCCTGGACGAAAACCTTCTCCAGAGTGCTCAGGATCTCAGACTGGGCCGAAGGTTTACCTTCCAACAAGACAATGACCCTAAGCACACAGCTAAAATAACGAAGGAGTGGCTTCACAACAACTCCGTGACTGTTCTTGAATGGCCCAGCCAGAGCCCTGACTTAAACCCAATTGAGCATCTCTGGAGAGATCTAAAAATGGCTGTCCACCAACGTTTACCATCCAACCTGATAGAACTGGAGAGGATCTGCAAGGAGGAATGGCAGAGGATCCCCAAATCCTGGTGTGAAAAACTTTTTGCATCTTTCCCAAAAAGACTCATGGCTGTATTAGATCAAAAGGGTGCTTCTGCTAAATACTGAGCAAAGGGTCTGAATACTTAGGACCATGTGATATTTCAGTTTTTCTTTTTTTAATAAATCTGCAAAAATGTCAACAATTCTGTGTTTTTCTGTCAATATGGGGTGCTGTGTGTACATTAATGAGGGAAAAAAATGAACTTAAATGATTTTAGCAAATGGCTGTAATATAACAAAGAGTGAAAAATTTAAGGGAGTCTGAATACTTTCCGTACCCACTGTATATATGCTTAATTTTTTTTCTGGCCCAAGTCAGAAGTTTAAGGGACTTTTTGCTTGATAGAATTTATGACAGAGAACAGAAACATAAAAATAGTTACATTACTACATAGCCACTAAATATAGAATTTATTATAGGCTAATAGGTCTTTGTAGTGAATGATATATAACAATGACGTACAGAAGCTGCTAAATGATTGATTATACTATTTTATTGTTAATAAAACAAACGAGCAAATACAAAAGTTTTGCAAATGTTCGTCAATAATGACTTTAATATAAAAGTAATTATAATTAACATCTTTCCTCATAAAAGGAAAAATCATTTTTCTCATCATTTGAAAATATCATAATAGAAAAGTTTTTTTTTCCAGAGCAATCCAAGATCGTTCTAGGGCAAACATCTTGCTAGGAAGAAAGAACAAGTGCAAATGTGTGCAGCAGTAAATTGCAGTGAGCCTTTCTTTCATCCAGCAATTGTTTGTTTTAATTGTTGAATTCTTTCTTCCCCCACAGATAATCAAAAAGATCCTTTATCTGTCTCAACAACATTTGATGTGCAATTGATGTAGTTTCTTATTAATGATAACGTTCATTCTGATCTTTAATTAGCAGCTTTTGTGCTGCAGACAGATTAAATAAACAAAGGCTTTGAGTTAAATTGGACCCTAATGAGAATACTAGGCAAGAGGGAAACATTTTAATTATGGTTAATTATGCAAATAAAGGTAGTAGTTTCACACAAATGAGACAGAAAGGTCATTTTAGTTCAGAAAAAAAATTATTTTTAATAATATAAAATTTTAAATAATATACTTATTATTATTATTATTATTATTATTATGCAGTGTCTACAGACAATCATTATCAGTGACGCTTTAAGAATCGTTGTCGTTTCTAAATTCAGTTGCTTGGATGCCAAGTGTCTCTTTGCTTTTCATACGAGTAATGCACTGCACCAAGCATATGAATACGTCTTTGATAATGACTAGACAGAATATATCAACTCATACATGGTGTATTTAAATTCTTTGATAAGTAAATGCTGTTAACACTCAAAACTATACAACTATAAAACAACTCTGGGGGCTCGTCCAGGATTTGAACATGTGACCTCTAAAAAAAGTAAAAACTGAGAAAAAATAAGCTCCTTTTATGGTTTTAGGCCTCAATGACAGTCAATGACAAACATCTGCAGTATTATAATAATAGGGTAAATGTACCTATTAAGCTCACTTCCATTTTTGAGCTCAGATTATAAAAAGAAAAAATAATTTATTATCCTACTTGATGTCTTAACCAATTGATGTGTTTTTTACTATATACCTCCTATAATTTCAAGTCAGTCAGAAAATTGCACACTGAGATATGGGTCTCCATGGCCATTTTGAAAGCTGTCTAAAAACTTTCACCAATAGAGGAGCCCTTTAAATGTGCATTTTTTAAAATGTTTCAGTCTTTATTTTGGGTAAGTTTCACTACTTACTGCAAAATTAAGAGATTAATGTTCAGACTTTTGCATATTATAACCTGGAACTTGGATGTGGGAAATAATTACAGTTAGATCCAAAAGATAGTTTTGCATAGCAACATAACACAGATGCTACAGAACACAGTTAGCTGACTATAAGATTGTGTGCTCCGCTAATATAGTACTTCACAGGCATTACTGGCTTGTACTTTTACATCCATAATATTATAAATTGACAGTTTATTGCTGGTTTGTGGTTTACGTGCTGTAATTTTTAAAGATTTCATATTATTGTAAGGTGAGCTTAAATGGTACACTACTATGAAAATCACACAGCTTCAGTGTGACATCAATAAGAAAAAGTACAATTTTATAGATATTGTTAATAATAGTTGTTCAGATTAAAATATGTACGAATTTATTACATGACCTAGACTATTTATTTAGCAAAATCCTGCCATTTTAATAAATATTACATGAAATTTATTAAAAATTGGTGCTGCTCCAATTAAGCTCAGTGTGCTCTCTTTAAGCTCTTCCACATTGAACATCTATGTAAATACTTCATAAATAGACTTTAAATATTAAATGATGGTTGTCACTTTAAGTTACTCTTTATAAAATGGTTATTAACTTATTTTCACATCTTTAAGATGACAAAATCTAGATGTAACTATAGTTTATGCCCAAAGATGAAAGAGGCATGTCGTTCGTACAAAGAAGGAGCCATCAGAAACCTGTTGTATCTGTCCAGGAAAAAGCAACTGAAGGCTGGAATACACTATATGTCTTTTAAAATTTGAACAGATTTTTAAAACACCAGACATCATACACTTACAGACTTTGTAAATAGTCACAAAGGAAAACTGGGTATCATACACTAAACGACTGAGGATGATACACTACCAGACTTTAAATTCCTTCCGATCACAGCAAACTCACACAGAAACGTGCATTGTTGCGAGGAGACGCATGACAAATGAAATCAATGTGTTTTAAAATCTGCTGAAAATATCAAGCATGTTTGATATCCTCAAACTGGATGGAATTAAAGTCTGAAGCCAAAAAAAAATCAGTCTGTGATAATCATACACTACGTGATTTTCTATGAGATATGTCAGCTCAAATCTACAGACTGTCTCTGACCTTTGGCAACTAGCATCAACTTCTCCAGACTGTAAATCGGTGGAAAATCGGGCAATAAATCATGTAATGTGTTACTTAGCTGAACGTGGACTATAGATGTTGCAATGTGCTTAAATGACAGTTCATTATGAATATATAACTGATCGAATTGAGTGCCTTGTTGCTTGATTTTAGTGTTCTTTTTTTTTTTTTTTTTTTGTGATTGACTTTGTACCTTCAAATAAAACATTTTTCATTTATTCTTTAAAAAGGTTGTTTAAAATAAACAAGAATTTTTAATAAAGCATGATGTGAGCTTAATGGGAACAGGGGTGTGCTTAAAGGGTACAGAAATGTACCCATTAAGCACAGCCAGACTTTTCACATTTATTGATGTATATCTTAATCAAAATGCTTTTGTCATTTAAAATAAAATAAAATATTTTTGTGTGAGAGATTAATATTTTATTTTAACATAACTTCTTGTACCGAAACCAACACCTTGTGCACTAAAAATGTCTCAATGTAGATTTTGGTGAGCTTAATAGGTACATTTACCCTATATATATATATATATATATATATATATATATATATATATATATATATGTATGTATGTATGTATGTATATATGTAATAAATAAATAAATAAATATTTACTCAGAAATACATTTTTAATATGTTTTTTTTTTTTTTTTAAGTCAACAATGTAAATATATAGTTTTTGCAGATTACTGACATCCTTAGTCCATACTGTTTGTGCACCATATTCTTTTGAAATCATGCAGTAACACCTTTGCATACAGTGCGAAATATATGAACTACATTTATATTTTTGTAATTTGTGTTTTTCGGTCTTTTTCATTTTATTTTTATTTTTATTTTTTAAATACTATATGGACTATATGGAAAACAGCACCTGGGACAGTCTGCTATATATTTTCTTTTCTGGTCCAAAGAAAAATCATGGAAGAAAAAAGACTGAAATGAATTCAAATTCAAAACAGAATTTAAATTTTGAATGAATTCTGAATTTGATTAACACAGCAAATCTGTACAGAAACTCAAAAGTTCAAGTGTTTGATGTATTAAATTTCTACCCCATTCTTTAGATTTTCCTCAATTTTGACATGAACTGTTGAGACTGGGGAGAAAGTTGGTGATTGTTCTTTGCAAGAATCCCTAAACTTATGTTTAAAGCAACCAAACAAATAAATGAGACAATAAATGAATAAATTAGTTGAAGCTATTTAGGTGGTATTAATAATATAGTTCAGTCATGAAACTCTAGATGGCGCAGGCTGACGGGTTGTCAACGTAACTGATAATATTCAGAGAGTGAAACGACTTGGCACAAGCTGATTGGTTCATGCTGCATATGCAGCCAATGAGCTTAATGCCTTACATATAAGCCTGGCTAGTTTATTATAAGCCTGGCTAGTTTATTATAAGCCTGGCTAGTTTAGTGGCTTTTTATTCACTTGAGACTCCTGCAGCGCGCTTTCAGAGTTTCTCTGAAACTCAACAGCTAGATAAGTAAACGGTCTTCATTCTGATTTCAGTGCATTATTGCGTCAGATTTATGTTTTTAAACTAGAAAACATACACGTTGTTAAACTATGAGCAGGGTATTCGCGTGAGGAGTAATTACTACTAAGCATGTATTGTTCATATAACAGCAGCATCAAGCAGTTTCCTAGTTCATGTATGTGCCCAGCAGGCACCAGACGTCTATGCAACGTCAGGTTGACGTTAGACATTACGTCGGACAGACGTTGCATTTTGGTTGAAAATGAAAATCGGGTTGACGTCAATATTTGACGTCAATTTGACGTTGACTTAACGTTGGATTTTGGTTGCACAACCTAAAAACAACAAAATCTCAACGTCAGCTGACGTCGGTATTGGACATCAATTTAACATTGACATTAGACGTTGAATTTACGTTGAATTTTGGTCACCCGACGTCGCAACCAAAATTTAACCAAATATCAACGTCTTATGACGTTGTGTGCCTGTTTTGTGCCTGCTGGGTGGGAACACAACGTCAAGCGTCGCGGATTTTAGAACAGAAAAGTGAATTGGGGATTACCTTATTTGCCCGAAATCTCCAATGCTTTTAATATCTTCTGTGGGCATTCATTTCTACATTAACCACAAACGGATCATTTTCAAATGCACACCTCACTAGTGGGGTCGGTTTTGCACAGTTGTTCACAGTTTTAAGTCAAGGTGAACCCGTATAACTGTCTTTCATAAATATCATACTGTCAACAGACTTATCTATTTAACCATAACAACTTAATGAGCAACAGAAAATTATATACCCGCTCATACATATACTCCTGCCGCATTGCAATGCAGTTCAGAAGAGGGAGCGCTCATTCTTAAAGGGGCCACATCTCTATTTCATTCGTTGGTTCAGTGATAGTGAAGAGTTCATTATGAAATTCATGTTTAGTGATAATTTAAAGATAATTAATCATGAATTCGTTTAAAATATAAAGATACTACTAATAATAAATCATTTCCAATTAGTAGCCTATGTACAATGTAGCTAATAGTACACTCTTAAACTGGAATTTACTATTTGTGTATTCAGATGGGCTTACAGCAATTATAGTACTTTCATGGAGTGTAGCAGCAGTATCATAGAATTCAGATCGCGTTATTAGCAAATTGTTAATCGCAGTATGCATAGCAAATCAAGTCAAATTATTACTGTGTATATAGCAGCGGCAGCAGAAAGTAACTGGTTGCATGAAATTTCTGTGATTATACATGGGGTCGGTAATTCTTTAAAATTGAAATAGGCTTTTACTACTTTACAATTTTAGAGAATTTAATCGCAGCAGAATGGCATAGCAAAATTCAGATGCAATGTTATAAATAATATTAGCAGCAGTCTGCATAGCAACCAGTTATCATTGCTAATATAGCAGAGGCAGCAGAAAGTACTTTTAGTTGCATGAAATTTCGGTGATAATACATGGATGGGCAACAGCAATTCTAGTACTTCTAGTACTTACTGTAATTCTAGTACATGGAGTGTAGCAGCAGTATCCATAGAATTTCAGATTGCGATATTAGCACATTATTCATAGCAGTATGCATAGCAAATCAAATTATGCATTTAGTTGCAGCAGCAGTAGGCAGACCATAGTTTACATTTACATTTATTCATTTTGCAGACGTTTTTATACAAAGCGACTTACAATTGCTGAAATTTCAGTGTATAAAAATGGATGGTATGTGAACTCTTCAGGCGAATAGGCATCATTTGCGTTTCATTTATTTAAAAGGGGCTTATAGCATTTCTAAGTACCTTTGTGCAGCTGTAGCAGCAGTATGCATAGTTATTCAGATCGTATGTAGCGAATGTAATAGCAGCATGCATGCATAGCAAATTCATTTGCAATGTTAGAAATAATATTAGCAGCAGGAAGTAAATTATTGTTGCTAATATAGCAGCGGCAGCAGAAAGTACTTTAGTTGCTTGAAATTCAGTGATAACACATGGGGTAAGTAACTCTTTAAATTGAAATGGGCATTTTATTTCTTTGCTTATTTAACGGGGCTTACAGTAGATTTTGTCTCTTAAAAGCAAAATAGGTATTATTTGATTGTTTACTTGTTAATAAAGACACTTATAGCATTTCTAAGTACTTTCGTGCAGCTGTAGCAGCAGTATGCATAGCTATTCAGATCGCTAGCTTAGTAAATTTTAATAGCAGCATAACGCATAGCAAAATTCAGACGCAATGTTAGAAATATTAGCAGCAGTCTGCATGGCAATCCAGTTATCATTGTTTCTAATATAGCAGCGGCAGCAGAAAGTGCATTTGCTTGCTTGAAATTTTGTGAAAAGATAACGTTTGGAGGGTAGTGAACTTTTAGGTGAAATAGGCATTTTATTATTTTGCTATTCAATTCAATTATAGAACTCTTCAAAGCGAAATAAGCATTAATTGGTTGTTTGGGTTTTTTTAATAAAGGGGCAGTAGCAATTCTAAGTATTTTTGTTCAGCGGTATGAATAGCTATTCAGATCGCAATGTTAGCAAATTTTATAGCATGTATAGCAAATTCAGATGCAAGGTTAGAAATAATATTAGCAGCAGCATGCATAGCAAGTCATATTGTTGCTAATATAGCAGCGGCA
Organism: Spinibarbus caldwelli; assembly: GCA_039654775.1. Taxonomy (NCBI): domain Eukaryota; kingdom Metazoa; phylum Chordata; class Actinopteri; order Cypriniformes; family Cyprinidae; genus Spinibarbus; species Spinibarbus caldwelli. The sequence continues at coordinate 22,694,429 of CM077263.1, forward strand.
GTAGAAAACGCTTTAGTTGCATAATTTTTAGTGATAACTTATGGAGGGTAAATTAACTCTTTTAATGTGCAATAGGCATTTATTACTTTGCTTATTTAATAGAGCGTCCCTCGAGTAGGGTTTACGTTTAAGGTCCTTGGGGTCAGATAGACCCCAAACTTTTACAGAGCGATTGCATAAGGAAATATACATTTTTTTATATGACAAACTATATATCATTTTTTTAATTTACTTCTCAACTATATGTTTATGCTGTGTTTTTGTGGATATTTGATAGTTTTTTACCTATTTACTGCACAATTACTCAACTACGTCATAAATTGGCTTATGAAAAATAATTTTTTTTATGAAAAAAAAACAAAACAAATTATGACCTAAATTAAAAATAAATGGATTCTAGATATTGGCCCATGTGTTAGGGTTAGAATACTGCCATCTCCAGGTTAGAATAAAAACTTTAGGGATTACAGTTAAAGAAAGAAAGTGCAATGACCACATATATCCAGCAGAGGTCCATAGAGACTTATTCATTTTCAGTTCAGTTTCAAGTCATTTTTTCTTCATGTTTCAGCTTCTCTTTGCAATTTTTTGATATATATTTTGTGAAAATATATTTAAAAATTCTAAAATGTATTAAATTTTTTTATGAAAATATTTTTGTCAAAGGTTAGAATTTGTTGTTGTCGTCTGGTATCTTCTGAATTGTCTGCTTTTGCAAATTATGTTACATAAATTTGCAGAAATCTCTCTCTCTCTCTCTCTCTCTCTCTCTCTCTCTCTCTCTCTCTCTGTGTGTGTGTGTGTGTTATGTCTACCCCTTCACATTGTTATGCATTTATGTTCTGTGCATTTTATTTGCCAAAATCTAAAAAATACACTGGACACCTATGTCATACCTCTGTGTGTGTGTGTGTGTGTGTGTGTGTGTAAGTGTGTGTGTGAGTGAACATGCTTGTTCCATGTTGCATTTGTGCTCTAGTACCAGTCCTTCATTTATGAGTGGAAATTTTCAGATTTATGCCAAATTTGTTGATTTTATATGCCGATTTCTATAAAAATGCACTCTATTGCAGTCACACACACGTGTGTGTTTGTGTGTGTGTGTGTGTGTGTGTGTGTGTGTGTGTGTGTGTGCGCGCATGAGATAGAATGTCCGTTCCAATTTGCATTTGTGCTCTAGATCCAGACCTTTATAAAAATGTAAAACTTTTCAGATTTATACTGGGTTTACTACTTTTTTTTGACAAATGAAAAAAAAAATAATTTTTTTCACTTTTCCCATTCATTTTCAATGTGGGGTTAATCTGACCCCGAGGACCTTAAACGGTAATTTTTTTTTTACACCCCTTTAGAACAACCAAATCAAGTCCAGATTTTTTTGTGTGTTTTAGACAGATAATTTAGGAAATGTCATGCCCCTGAGATGAAAGGAACATTTTTAAAAAATAAAGGAAAATGCCACTGGGGTCAGATAGACCCCCAAGGACCGATTTAAAAAAAAAAAAAAACGGGCAGTAGATTATGCTTTGGAAATTCTAATTAAATATTACAACCGCAACTACTTGCACAGTAAATTCCTGCTACAACATTGTGAATATCATTAACAGCAACAGCATGTACTTCAACTCAGTATTGAAATGTTAGTGAATATTTTCAATAGCAGAAGTTTTGTTGCATTGGCCATATCGCACTGCATACATTGCGGACAGCTTTACCTATCGTAATGGGTCTATTGACTTTGTCGTGTTGTGCCGCTCGCGTCTGGCGTAGACACCGTATTAGAGTGAAACAGGCATTTGCCTAGCTACTTATATACCTAATTAATGGAGCTCTCAGCAGTTCAGTCTCTTGTGCAGTAGCAGCAGCTTGCATAGGCATTCAGTCATCGAGATTTTCTCAGCAGCAGCGTGCACAGCATTTCTGTGTTGCAATTTTAATTTGGACACAATTAATATAAAAGCAGACAACTGCATTTTAAAAAAGTCACTGTAGTGTCTTGCTCAAGACCATCTTGGAACGAGCATGCATTTAGCAATGATGTGTTCATACAAAGCAAACATTATTGTTCTTAATATGCAACATAAATATTTTAAATTATCAAAATAAATGAGCAGCTGCTTTTGAGGCAGAATTAGTCCTGGGCATATGACACCACAACTACAGGGTGTACAGTGATTTATTCTTTCGTCAAATATTTTGTTAGCTTATTAATAAGTTAAAGGTAAGTATTTCCATTGCAGTAATGTTGATGAACTTTAAAAAAAAAGAAAAAAAAAAAAAAAAAATATATATATATATATATATATATATATATATAGCTGGGGGTACTTCATCTTTCAGCCTACAGTGTGATTCCTGTTTGTTAATGACACACATAAGCACTATTCGGACGGGGCTAGTTTTACAGGGGGTCGTTAGAGAAATTTGTTTCATAGATGTACTTGGTGATTTTAATCCCGTCCAAGTCTGCCATGTCTGTGTTTTTCTCACACAACCTCTGTAATAATTCCAGAGCAAATTACCTACTGTTTTTCAGCAAACTCCGTGATCCTCTGAGAAAACTAATCCCATCCGAATGCGATGTCGGTGATTGCCGATGATATTTTTTTTCACAACGCGTTTCCTTGTGTTTTGGCCAACGTGAATTACCGTAGACGCTCTTACCGCACACACGTTTGATATATTTGCAAAAAAAAAAAAACAATAACAGTAATACAATAAAGAGCCAGATCACGTAAACTGTTAAGACTGGCTATTGTAATATCAGCGTCAGGTAAAATTACTCACGTTCATTTCTGCACTCAGTTACATCTTTTAATTACATATGTAAGCCTACCTTTATGAAAATTAAACACAGGTTTACTACAAATAAATAACTAAAGTAACCACACATTAACATGGTTTTGCTATACTAGCCATATAGCTTCACCATGGTATTTGTAGTAAAACTGTGATTATACTAATGGTAATCAATCCGAATGAATATACGCAATGCACGAATACAGAGCGCATGATCTCTGAAATGCCCAGGTGTACAAAACAGACTCTCCCACCTCTGTAATAAACACGGAGATGTTAGTCCCGTCCGAATTGGTACATGAAAATCGCAGACGTCAGGTGATAAGAATCGAAACTCAAACGTAGTTTAGAAAACTAATCCCGTCCGAATAGGGCTATAGTGTGCGTTTCTACCTAGGTAAGTTTGAGCTATTGGCTCAGACTCACATAGTTATATAGTTCATTAGTTAAATAAACCTAAGGGTGCAGTACCCAGGTTCACACTGTTAAGCCACTAGTTAATTTATCTGGGCTCCATTAGCCCAGAAACACATTTAACTCAGGTCACTAGTTTAAGCTATCTGGTCAACCAATCAGGTACACACAGCAATAGTTCACTAGCATTAAGCCATTCGGCAAAGCCGGCCCAGGCTCACGTAGATAGCAAAACACACGGTCTAACGGCTCTCCAGAGCAGCAGCAGTACATATGTCTTGACAATAGATCTGCTTGTTTTGGGGGGTTTTATCTTTTATATTCCTTCTGCCTATAGGGATTATTTTAAGCATATTATTGTATAGCAGCAGCATAATCAATTGTTTTGTTTTCTTCTTCCAGCTTTGTTGGGGGGTTATTTTATATGCTATTTGTGCAGCAGCAGTATGTCTTAAATACTCACGGCACCGTATCGCCATATGCATTGGCAGTAGCAAGTTCCTGTACTTGCTTGCAGCAGCAGCAGCAGCAGCAATAATCTACAACTACAGCAATAATCAACAGCAACAGTAGCAGATCTATTCCGCCAAGACAAAATACATTAACATTGTCATATCCATCACATAAAATCTTCCTAGAGTTGTCATGATTGAAATCACCAGTTACAAGTCACCATCCCCCAGCACTCTGGAGAATCAACAACTGGCAGACGATCTGAATGAGTTCTATTGCAGGTTTGAAAAAACACCCCACACCCGCCCTGAACACCTCTCCACACAACCATTAACACCTCCAGCAACCCCCCTCTCCCCCACACCTGCAATTCAGATCAGCGAAGATGAGGTGCGCCAGGTCTTCAGGAAGAACAAAAGAAGGAAAGCACCAGGCCCAGACGGTGTGTCACCAGCCTGCCTAAAAATCTGTGCTGACCAGCTGGCCCCCATCTTCACACAGATCTTCAACAGATCACTGGAGCTGTGCAAAGTCCCCTCATGCTTCAAATGCTCCACCATCATCCCCGTCCCAAAGAAACCCAAAATTACTGGACTTAATGACTTAAGACCTGTGGCTCTAACGTCTGTGGTCATGAAATCATTTGAAAGACTGGTTTTGGCTTATCTGAAGGCCTCCACTGGACCCTTACTGGACCCCCTGCAGTTTGCCTACAGAGCAAACAGGTCTGTGGATGATGCAGTCAGCATGGGACTGCACTTCATCCTGCACCATCTGGACAGACCAGGGACTTATGTGAGGATCCTGTTCGTAGACTTCAGCTCCGCTTTTAACACCATCATCCCGGACACCCTTCAGAATAAACTAACTCAGCTCTCCGTCCCCACCTCCATCTGTCAGTGGATCACCAGTTTCCTGACAGACAGGCAGCAGCTAGTGAGGCTGGGAAAATTCTTATCCAGCACCCGCACCATCGGCACTGGAGCTCCTCAGGGCTGCGTTCTCTCCCCACTGCTCTTCTCCCTGTACACCAACGACTGCACCTCTAAAGACCCCTCTGTCAAGCTCCTGAAGTTTGCAGACGACACCACACTGATCGGCCTCATCCAGGACGGTGACGAGTCTGCCTACAGACAGGAAGTTAAGGAGCTGTTTGTTTGGTGCAGTCTTAACAACTTGGAGCTCAACACGCTCAAAACTGTGGAGATGATCGTGGACTTCAGGAGAAACCCCCCTCCTCTCCCCCCACTCACCATCATGAACAGCACTGTGACTGCAGTGGAGTCATTCAGATTCCTGGGCACCACCATCTCCCAGGACCTGAAGTGGGACAATCACATTGTCAAAAAGGCCCAGCAGAGGTTGTACTTCCTTCACCAGCTGAGGAAGTTCAACCTGCCACAGGACTTGCTGAATCAGCTCTACTCCGCCATCATTGAATCCGTCCTCTGCACTTCAATAACTGTCTGGTTCAGCTCAGCTACCAAATCTGACCTCAGAAGACTACAGAGGGTAGTCCGGTCTGCTGAACGAATCATTGGTACAACCCTCCCCACTCTCCAAGAACTGTATTTATCCAGAGTGAGCAAAAGGGCTGGCAAAATCACTCTGGACTCCTCACATCCAGCACACTCCCTCTTTGAACAGTTACCGTCTGGTCGATGCTACAGAGCTCTGAGCACCAGAACGACCAGACACAGGAACAGTTTCTTCCCTCAGGCAATCCATCTCATGAACACTTGACATTAAACGTGGAACACACAACACTATTATAAATTATTTATTCACCACACGTACTTATTTTTTCATTTCAGATTTGCACATATCAGACCTGTACACCATAATTGTCTATATAACATATTGTGTTTTTGCTATTTGTACATTGCCTATTTGTATATTTGTATATTATTCTTTTATTATCTGTGTCCTGTCGCTGTCTTTCTGTTGCACTGTAGAGCTTCTGTCACTAAAACAAATTCCTCGTATGTGTAAACATATCTGGCCAATAAAGCTCATTCTGATTCTGATTCTGAAATAATATAGTTCAGTCATGAAACTGTAGATGGCGCAGGCTGATGGGTTGTTAACGTAACTGATGATATTCAGAGAGTGAAATGGCTTGGCACAAGCTGATTGGTTCATGCTGCATATGCAGCCAATGAGCTTACTGCCTTGCATTTATATGGCTGGCTAGTATTCACTTGAGAATCCTGCAGCGCGCTTTCAGCGTTTCTCTGAAGCCCTCCACCTTCCCCAGCGCCACCTGTATAGGTCTGCTATGGGTTATTTTATATGCTATTTGTGCAGCAGCAGTATGTCTTACGGCACCGTATTGCCATATGCATTGGCAGTAGCAAGTTCTTGTACTTGCTTGCAGCAGCAGCAGCAATAATCTACAACTACAGCAATAATTAACAGCAGCAGCAATTCAGCAGCAGTGTAGCAAATCTGTTCCACCAAGACCAAATACATTAACATTGTCATATCCATCACCATGCTAAAATCTTCAGAGAGTTATCATGATTGAACTGTGATTATGGCTGCAGCTCGGGGAATGAGGGACAAATTTAGCTCAAGGTCCTACAGTGAGGATAAAGCTTATGGAAAAGTGCATGTGGCTGCAGTTCTGGGCCGCACGCTAACAGCTCAGAGATGAAGTGCTGACAGTTTGGCTTTAAATGGGAAAGAGCTCACAGGAAAGGCCATTTCTGCTGCTTACTCCCTTCGTTAGAAAGTCCCGATAAACATATTTAATATTCTGAGCATTTTTGAGCCTCAGAACGAAATCCGTGCAAAGCACAACCAATGTCAACATGACATTAAAAAGTATTAATGCATTCATTATTATACTATACGTCCATGTCTATTAATGTAATTGTCATGTACTTTCAGGGTTAAAGAAGAATGCAGTTTTCTATACAATATTTATCCAAAATTATTTAAAGTTAGTTCCATTTCTCAAAACTGTTTGATATAGTTCAGTAGCATTTGGACTTCCCTTGACTGTTTTTGTGCATTTTTTAGTGTCTTTCTCTGCAGGTTACATAATTATGCCAGTAAGTGGCGACAAGTGATTCTATGAGTGAAAAGTCTTTATGATTGAGTCAATGAATCATTCAGTCAACTGATTCTTAAAAATAAAACTGATTTATTCAGGAATGAAGAACGCCATGTAACCCTCGTTCCCTGAAGAAGGGAACAGAGACATCACGTCGGTGACCGACGAATGGGATCTCGCTTCGAGAGACCAATCTACTTTGAGTGTAAACTAAACGAGCTAATGCACATTGGCATGCAATAATTGCATCCAGTTGCTGCTCATCACAGCACGAGCATAAGTAGGCAGCAGGTGCAACGCATACTCAGGTTTTCGCTGAGGAGCCGAGCCAGGGACCCGGCTGCTCAGCGGTGGTACAGCGGCCGTGGCGACGGGACGTGACGTCTCCGTTCCCTTCTTCAGGGAACGAGGGTTACATATGTAACCGAGATGTTCCCCTTCAGTCGGTCACTCCGAGTCGTGTCGGTGACCGACGAATGGGATCCCTACCAAAGCACCATGGCTGCTGCCCCTTCCAGCACCCCTCGTAAGCCACCTGGTCCCCCCGCAGCAACTGGGGCAGAAGATAGGACAGGGCTTACGTGGAGAGAGTCTATTACTGTTGTTCCACTAGACCCATACAGTAAGACTTATTGGATAACACTGGGAAAGCGTACCCTTTCCAGGGACGCTGCGGAATCCACATCCTGCCCGCAGGAAGATATCATGTGGAGATTACACATATAGACTGGGCATTAAGGGCAGTACAACATATGGAATGTCTCTGAGTTGGCTCCGGCCCAGTTAGGAGGGAGTCAGCACTGGCAGGGACGGCAGAGCGGAATCTGCCAAGGGAAAGACACGGGCTCACCGAAAGGGGAACCGTACCGTAGAAGAATACACACATGGGATCACCGTGGGGATGACAACATATCTGTCAGCGAGGCGCCTTGTGCCAGTGCCCAGGAGGAAGCAACGCTCCTTGTCGAGTGTGCTCTCAACCCGAGGGGGCAGGGCACGCCTTGGGTTTGATACGCCAAGACGATGGCATCCACTATCCAGTGGGCCAACCTCTGCTTGGAGACAGCCTTTCCTTTCTGCTGGCCTCTGTAACAGATGAAGAGCTGCTCTGAGGTCCTAAAGCTCTGCGTACGGTCCACATATATGCGCAAAGCAGGAACGGGACAGAGCAAAGCTAGGGCTGGGTCTGCCTCCTCCGAGGGCAGCGCTTGCAGGTTCACCACCTGATCCCTGAAAGGCGTGGTGGGAACCTTGGGCACATATCCCGAATTCCAGGCACGATTCGTTGACCGAAAATGCATGCAGATCCCCTACCCTCTTGATCGAAGCCAGCACAGTTAAGAGCACTGTCTTTATAGAAAGAGTTCTCAGCTCTGCAAACTGCAACAGCTCAAAGGGGGCCCTCTGCAATGCCGTAAGCACCAGAGGGAGATCCCAAGAGGGTACGGGGTTTGGGCGAGGAGGATTTAGTCTCCTCGTGTCCCTCAGGAACCTGATGATCAGGTCGTGCTTCCCCAAAGACTCACTGTCTACAGGATCGTGATGTGCGGCAATTGCGGCAACATACACTTTTAGGGTGGAGGGAGACAGCCATCGCTCCAACCTCTCCTGGAGGAAGGAAAGCACCGCTCTGATCGGGCATCTCCGGGGGTCTTCTCAGTGAGAAGAGCACCATTCAATGAAGAGGTTCCACTTCAAGGTATTGGCACGCCTCATAGAGGGTGCTCTTGCCGAAGTGATGGTGTCCACCACCGTCTGGGGTAGATCACCTAGGACCTCCGCGTCCCATCTAGGGACCACACGTGAAGGTTCCACAGATCTGGACGCTGGTGCCAGAGGGTGCCCCGTCTCTGAGAAAGTAGATCCTTCCTCAGAGGAATGCGCCAGGGAGGGGCTGTCGCCAGGAGCATCAGTTCCGGGAACCAGGTCCGGTTGGGCCAGTAAGGTGCAACTAGCAGGACCTGCTCCTCGTCCTCCCTGACTTTGCACAGTGTCTGTGTAAGCAGGCTCACTGGGGGAGACGCATACTTGCGTAGGCCCCGGGGCCAGTTGTGCGCCAGTGCATCCGTGCCGAGGGTTCCCCCGGACAGGGAATAGAACAGCTGGCAATGGGACGTGTCTGGAGAGGCAAACAGGTCTAGCTGTGCGGCTCCGAAGTGTCTCCATATCAGCTGGATCACTCAGGGATGGAGTCTCCATTCTCCTGGAAGCACACGCTGCCGTGAAAGCTTGTCAGCTGCACGATTGAGCAGGCCCGGAATGTAAATGGCACGAAGCGATGCTTCTGACTCCATAAGAGGAGATGCCGGGCGGGTTGCGACATACGACGGGAGCATAGACCACCCTGATGGTTGATGTACGCAACGGTCGCAGTGTTGTCCGTATGAACCAGTACGTGCTTGCCTCGTAGCAGTGTTTTGAAGCGGCCCAGCGCAAGACGTACTGTAGGCAACTTGAGGCAATTGATGTGCCAGTGCAGACGGGGGCCCGTCCACAACCCCGAAGCTGCATGCCCGTTGTACGTGGCACCCCAGCCTGTGGTGGAGGCATCTGTGAACACAACAGCATGTCTGGACACCTGTACTAGGGGAACTCCTGCCTATAGAAATGCAGGGTCCGACCACGGGCTGAAAGCTTGGTGACAGGCCAGAGTGATCGTCACTCGGTTCGTACCTCGTTGTCACGCCCATATCGGGACTCGGCCGTGAAGCCAGTGCTGAAGCGGCCTCATATGAAGCAGTCCAAGCGGCGTTACTGGGGCTGTGGATGCCATATGCCCCAGGAGCCTCTGAAATTGTTTCAGTGGGGCCACTGTCCTGCGCTTGAAAAAATTCAAGCAGTTCAGCACTGACCGAACACGTTCCTCTGTGAGGCGTGCTGTCAGGTTGACCGAGTCCAACTCCATACCAAGAAAAGAGATCCTCTGCACTGGAGAGAGTTTGCTCTTTTCCCAGTTGACCCAACCAGTTGAGGTGACTGATCCCGCGACTGAGCCAGTCGTCGAGATAGTTGAGAATGCGAATGCCGTGTTCTCTCATGGGAACAAGGGCCCGCCTCCGCCACCTTCGTAAAGATGCGGGGCGACAGGGACAGCCCGAAGGGAAGGACTTTGTACTGATATGTCCGCCCCTCGAACGCGAAGTGGAGAAATGGCCTGTGCCGAGGCAGGATCAAGACATGAAAGTACACATCCTTCAGGTCGATTGCTGCAAACCAATCTTGGGGACAGATGCATTCAAAAATGCATTTCTGCATCAACATTTTGAACGGCAGCTTGTGAAGGGCCTGATTCAAAACTCGCAGGTCCAAGATTGGTCGTAACCCACCGCCTTTCTTGCTGTAAAACCTTGACCTCATATCAGCTGGAGGGACCGGTTCTATCGTGTTCTTCGCCAGCAGGACTGCGATTTCTGCCCGTAAGACAGGAGCATCGTTGGTCAGCACGGAGGTGAACTGGATGCCCCTGAACTTGGAGGGACGCTGGGCGAACTGAATCGCATCTGACGGTCCGAATGAGCCAGCAACACTGGGGAGCGCTAGCCAGGCTCCCACAAACCGTACAAGTGGGACCAGAGGAACCACAGACATACCCATGGTGGGGCATCGTGGTGGAGAACAGGGACCCGGGTCGGAAGGCATCGCGTCCTGAAGCGGGGCCTGGGTGTGTGGTGCAACATCTACCTGGCTCCACAGTTGGGCAGAGGGCGCCGAAGAAGGCATAGCCTTCTTGGACTGGGCCCTGCTGCCCATTGGCGACAGAAGAGGGGGATGAGACAGGCCAGGCATAGCGTGACGCAATGTCATCCGCGCCCTCATGGGAGGAGGTGGTGGAAACTGCTCTTTCTTTGTTATCGGTTTGGGTACCAAACAACAAAAGAAAAGGAAACAAAAGATTCTCTACCCGGCCCTCCTCTGGGGGAGGGAGTGGTGCGGTCACCATCTCCCGAAGAGCTGTCCCTTCCTCCTCTGGGTTGCCTGTCTCAGGGCCGCTTGCACTTCTGCTTACCACCTGGTTTGGCGGGGGCCTGGACGGGTGGCGGCGCACCCCTGCGGCCAGCTCCCCACTGTGGCCTCGGTGGACACTGCTGCTGAGCAAGGGCGGAGGAAGCCGTGGGGGGTGCACTCGGCGACGAGCAGGCGGAGCAGCTGCAGCCGGCGACGAGTTGAAGGCAGCAGCGGGCCACCGGGGCAGGATATGTTTAATTGCCTCCGTCTGCTTCTGGGCAGCTGAGATCTGTTGGACAAAGTTCTTGACTACATTGCCGAAAAGGCCAGCCTGGGAGATAGGGAAGTCGAGAAAACGATATTTGTCGGTCTCCCGGATATCCGCCAGGTTCAGCCAGAGACTAACTACCCTCGTGCAACTCCTTTAATGCCTTGGCCTGATATACCTGCAGGAGTGCCATGGCATGCAGGGCGGAGGCAGCCTATCCAGCGGCACCATAAGCCTTGGCCGTAAGCATGGAGGAGAACTTACAGGCCCAGGATGGGAGACGAGTGTTACCCCTCCAGGTGGAAGCGCTCCTCAGACACAATTGCATTGCAACCGCGTGCTCCACCGGGGGGATTGCCTCATAACCCCTGGCTGCCCCACCATCGAGGGTAGTGAGGGAGGAGGAGGCACCAGACCGGTTTCGGGCAGAAAAAGGTGCCTTCCACGACCTGGTTACCTTTTCATGCACTTCCGGGATGAAAGGCACCAGGGCGGGGGGCTGAGAACCAGCCCAGGCCGCCCCGAGATACCAATCATCTAACCTCGATGGCTCGGGACACGGTGGCTCTCTCCACTCGAGTCCGACCACCTTGGCAGCCCAGGAAAGCATATCCGTTAATTATGGGTCAGGCTCAGACAACGCTACTCTCCCCGAAGGGGGCAACACAGCCGAGTCCTCATCCCCAGACTCCAGCTCACCCTCCAATGCCGCGATCGACATCTGGTCATCCGGAGGCGCCCCGAATGAAATGATCGGACCCTCATACGAGGAACTGGCGCGTTCACCCGGAAGCTCCACAGCTTGCGGTTTGCTAGAGGAGTGGGGGGCCCACGGAGATTCACTCGGCGGGTTTGCCCCCACTGTAACTCTCAGGTTACCCTGTCTGTTCACCAAAGTAGCCCTCTTCTGCTGGACAGAAGAGAGATGTACCGGAGTCTCAGCCAGAGACCGTGAGTCATTGAATCATTGTTTCCACTAATTCATTTAAAAAGCTTGTTCATTCAGAAAGTGACTGTCCTTATGACTGAATCATTGAATCAGTCAGTCAACTGATTTTTTAAAAAAAAAAAAAAAAAGAAACTGATTCTTTCAGGATTTGAAACAAAGGACTGTCTTTATAGTGAGTCACTGAATCATTCTTTCCATTAATTCATTTAAAAATCGCATTCAACAAGTGACTGTCCTTATGACTGAATCATGAAATCAGTCAGTCAAGCGATTCTTTCAAAAAAAGCTGATTCTTTCAGGAGCGAAACACGGCACTGCCTTCATCGTGAGTCATTGAATCATTAATTTGGCTAATTATTTTAAAAAGCTAATTGATTCAGGAATTGATTATTCTTATGAATGAATCATTGAATCAGTCAGTCAACTGATTGTTTCAATAAAGATGATTCTTTCAGGATTGAAACAAGGGACTGTCTTTATCATTAGTCATTAAATCATTCATTCCACTAATTAATTTAAAAATTTCATTCATTCAGGAACAGAACAAGTGACTGCCCTTATGAGTGAATCATGAAGTCAGTCAGTCAACTGATTAAAAAAAAAAAAGCTGATTCTTTCAGGAGTGAAACAAGGCACTGCCTTCATTGTGAGTCATTGAATCATTAATTCTGCTAATTCATTTAAAAAGCTCATTCATTCAAGAACAAACCAAGTGACTGTCTTTTATCAGTCAGTCAATAGATAGAAAATGTTTGAAAATGCTGATTCATTCAGGAATTAAACAAGTGACTGAATTTCAATAGGAGTCACTGAGTTATTCACTCAACTGATAAAACATTCAAGAATCTGTGTCAGTCAGAGTTTTGTGGTTTTGTTTGTTACTGTTTTAAATGACAGATTGAAAATAGACAAAATGACTGGCAATTTTGTGTCTAAAATGTAATTTAAGTTACTCAGTGTTAATTCCTTGTTTATTGATGTATAAAAGCAATATCACACAATCATACTACCTTCATTTTACAAATAACATACTGTCAGAAACAGCCCAAGCTGCTACTAATACTGACATGTCTAACATGAATTCAAAGATTGCAATTCTAAGAATTTGAACGTGTTTTGAATTAGATTGAAATTGTTATTTTTTATTGTGGACACTGATATTTGTCATTGACCTGCATGCATTTTCCTATCAGAAGTCAGAACAGAAGCTTTGTATTTTCTGCATGCGTTCACACATATGGCAGGCAGTATGGACACTGATGAGTGCTTAAGCTTGATGTGTTTTGAGAATGTGTCTCTCAGTCCCCTGTGACACACACACACACACAGCTGTTACACAGAGCTCTTCTTTCCCTCTGGACTCATTTCACCCTCAAAGTGGCTCACCACCCTCTCCAAATCTCTCTCCAAGCAGGTTTACTCTCATCCTTCACTTCCACTGCAGTCGATAGGGCTTGCGCTGCTTTTAAACCCATTACGGATGTGCTTCGCCCAACTGTGAAACCTCTGTCTGCTCCATATCTGCCGCCAACTCCAATCAACACCGAACCCCAACAGCCCAAAACATCCACGGCTGTCATACAAAAAGTTTTAGAGACTGTTGTAGTGCGAAGGACTGAATCCGGGTTCCAGTGGAAAGCAGGTTTGTAACCACGTTTAGTGTCACACAGCTGGACCTCTTTTTTATTTTTTTTATTGCATTCACATAAAATATTGCACAAGAAATTATTTTAAACCGTTAATATAAATAATGTGTTAAACAATTTTCCGCATTTAATCATGCCCCCTGACTCAAAGCATAGCATAATGAAATCAAACAGATGCAGAGGTCTAAAGATGAAGTTATTTTTATGCTATTAATTTCTAATTAAAAATCTGCCATCACTGTAACACATAAATGATATTTTTTTTAAATATATGTAAATATATTTTCTACAATTATTTTAATATATTTTAAAAATGTAATTTAGAAATATATATTTTACTCCCTAGATAATTCAGTCCAAGAAAATACATTCACGTTACATTTGAAGCAAAAAAAAAGCATTTGTTATTTATAACACAATTGTAACACATTTGAATAAAAATCAACAAGAAACACACTTTACAATATTCCAAATAAAATTACAATGCATTAAAAAATTTAACATTTATTAAATCATTATGAATCTTATTTTGATCTCTAGCAGGTTATTCCATTCATATTTGTATTGAGCCTAAATGTAGTCCACTGTAAGATTGGGAATGTATTTTCCTTCCATTGAAATACTTTTTGAAATATTTTGATATATGTAGGTTGAAACTAAATATATTTTCAATTTTAAAAATATCTTTCTTTGAGCTTCACTGTTTACAATATATACTTAACATATATTTAACATATATTTAGGCTTTTTTTTTTTTTTTTTTTTGTCAGTGGAATGAAAGTCAGTGGTCTGCAAAACAATTTGGTTATCAACATTCTTCAAAAATCTTCTTCTTTCATGATCAGCAGTGAAAAGAAATATATGTTTGGAAGGATATGGTCCATTAGTCCCTGCTGGTAGATGCTGTAACTACACCATCTGGTTTGAAAAAAACAAAACAAAACAAAAAAACACATTTCTCTAGTTTTCCAATGACACACATACTTGGACTTAACCCCATATTCAGTTGCATTAAGTTTCTGAAGCTGAACCTCAAAACAGTAAGTAAACCTAGAACAGGGACTACAAATAAATCTTTGGTTGTTTATATGATCAGTTAGCACTGTTAGTATATTTAGCATTATTTACTTGTTCTAAAAATCGTTCTTACTGTGCTTTTTAATTATGTCATTTCTGTTAAGACATTTAAAACAGCCAAATGAAGAATTAAAGCTTTTAGCAAGCTGCAGAATAAATCATACTATCTTAATTAAACCCCACAAGCATTTACACAGAATATGAATAAAATAACAGGCTCTTGTGAAAACAGGGCTTTTTTGTCTTTGAGAGGACAAGTTATGAAGATTTATGAATGCTTTAAGAACTTGCAGAATTTCATTATTTTACATCTCTATTATGATCTTTATAAGCATGCATAATGAAATGCCTAATAAAAGATTTAATAAATGGACTTCAGTTTAAAGTCAGATGGATTTGGCACGGGTGGAATAGAGGGGGACGGCTATTGTACACAATACAGAGGGCTGTCACAAATGGATTAAGTACTCAGTATAAAAATGAATTCAGTTTCAATTAAAAGAGGGCGATGGTGGTCTATTTCAAGTCTCTCAGCTGGAATAAAGAGCCAGAATGAGTGGGACCTGTGGAAGGTAATATTGAAATAACTGTAATTACAAGACATTTCTACTGTCTCCACATGAAGGCACTTGTCAATTTTGTTTAACAAAAGTTTGACCAGCTTGCAAGAACGGCCAATCTGAAGAGAGCTGGGGTTGGTTACAACAAACCCTTCAAGTTAAGAAAACCCTTAGTTATAATAATACCCTTATAGTTTTAATGAAGGCGTGAAATGAAAAGGATGTGTTGCGATTAGGTCCTGAAAATAAACTAACTTAAGCTAAATGTTTATGGATGTAAATGTTCCTGCCAAATTTCTGTTGGTGGTTCTGGTTCTGATACAATAAAGAAATTTATTAAATCTGATTATAGTGTTGAGAACAATTCAGGTATGATCCTTATCTTTATTTAATTATTTTATATTTTTTTTATTATTATTATTCTGCTACAAATACAGTGTATGGGTGTGGTCACATTAGCAAAATATCTGTGAAATTGAAACTGTCGCAGGCAAATAAGGTCCATTGTCTATTGTAATATGAAAGGGGCCATCTACTAAGAGCTCTGCAGGTAAACCTCACTCCCCTGGCCTCAAGAGGTACACTAGTGACCAACACTAAAGGCTTTAGCATCTATGTTAGCTCGCCTGCCTCCCATGCAGGTTGATGCTGGCTTAAGCAGTTAAAATCAGTTATATTGGTGCCGTGACCCGGATGGGAGTGGAGTTTAGGGGGGATAGTGTAACTGGGGTCAGCTCATATGAGCTGTGCAGGTAAACCTCACTCCCTTGACCTCAAGAGGCACACTAGCCATTGATGCTAAAGGTTTTAACATCCTGGTTAGCATGCCAGCCTCCCATGCCGGTTGATGATGGTTTGAATCCCACTCGAGCAGTGCAAGTAGTACCAGTTATATTGGTGCCGTGACCCGGATGGGAGTGGAGTTTAGTGGGGTTAGTGTAATCAGGGCCAGTTAGTAAAACAGTGTTGGTAAACCTTATTCCTGTTGCTTCAAGAGGCACACTAGAGATTGCAGTCTTTAGCTTCCTTGTCGACGCTTGTTTGAATCCCAGCAGATGAGAGTGAGCGTAAACTACATTCAGCGGGTGCAATTCATTCTTAGTGAATTCCCCCTGAGTGTTTAGAATCGACAACAGGAACTTAATACAACGCGTTACAATAATTGATTAATGTAAGCATCAAAGTTATAATGCCTAAAGCATATCACAGCACAGCAGAGAGGAAAAAAACAAACTAATTTAAACTTTACACCCGTCTCTTCTTAAAAGCGTCACCATGCGTTTCCTCTAGGGAAGCTAATGTGGGATGTAATAATCTGTTTGATAACAACTTATCATTATCGATCTCTCTTTAAAAATCTCTTTAAAGGCTGAAAGTCTCTGAGGGCCCTGCAGAGTAAAGCGGCGGCTTGTATTCTGTCATTTATTTCCTGCTCTTTGTTTTCACCACAGGGCTGGCTCATTGCTTGATAACAAATGAGCGCTTAGAGGGGGAAAGGACCAGAAGACACACATAAAACAAGGGCTTCATGTTCAGCATGCTTCCTGCACACACTTACTCTTGTTTGTTGCTCTTTAATTAAAGTCCAGACCATGTGATGTCAAATCTCATCCTCTCTGCTGCTCTATCTGAGGAGCACGTCCTGGCTTATCACACGCGTATTGATCGTTGCTAGAAGGTATGTTTGTTGGACGGAATTTGACTTTTTTTTTGAAAAGAGGACGTCTTAAGCAGCGATGGAGACTTGATTTTGTGGGATGCAGTGGTTATTTTGTTGTATATATGCTACTGTTTAAAAGTTAGAGGTCAGTAGGGCAGCATCATTTGATTAATAGTGCCATAAGCAGTAAAATTGTAAATTATTATTACAATTTAAAATAAAAAAGTTTGTGTTAATTTAAAATGTCATTTGTTCCTGTGATGCAAAGCTAAAGTTTTAGAAGCCATTATTCCAGTCTTCAGTGTCACATGATCCTTCAGAAATCATTGTATCTATATCAAAGTTGAAAAGAGTTTTCCCCCAAGAATATTTAATGAATAACAAACAGCTCTCTCTCTCTCTCTTTTTATTTTTTTTTTTAATTTAATTATTATTATTATTATTTTTTTTGAACCCATTGCCTCTTATTTTATGGACAAAATCAAAAATATTAATATTTTATGGACAAATACTTAAAAATATCTTATTTTGGGTGCACTATACCAACTTTAAAATCCCACTATGAAATTTTACTTACTTACATACATACATAAATAAATAAAAATTCTTGTTTAATATCTTGTTTAATATCATGTCTGCTGCTGTCATGTTCAGGAAATAAAATGGAAATCATGTTGACTTGAATCTCTGTTGGCACCATTTGTGGCATAATATGTTGCATGCGAATTAAGTCATTTCAGGTAATCAAAATCATTGACAACAAATATCAAATAATTAATAAATACTGTTGAAAGAGTCCTTTAAAGGCATAAACTTCAAGACAAGCTAAATAATATCACCAGAATAACATGCAGTTTTTAGGATGGCCAATTATATCCATGAAGCCAGTAAGGACAAATTAATAATTTTGAACATAAATCCCCTGAAACTAAAGTGATCCATCAGTCATGATTGTTTAAACAGACGTCATCTCATGCGGTGTTTGTGTGAGATGGCATTTTGAAATGGCCTGTCACCAGACTCCTCGTGCCGACTATAAGGAGTGAGGAAGCCTTCTCAAGTGTCTGCGGGTTAATCAGGAAATTAATTTATCTTCCTCGCCCAGGACATAATGAAGTGTGGAGGATAGAGGCATCATATAATGGGGTGAATAATTACACTGAGACATGCACGAGGCAGAGGGAGAAATGGGTTGGTAATTAGACAGAAGGAAATGCACGCAACATGCAGGAAAAATGCCAGCGTCAGCCGCGATGGTAAAACTCTACACCTGCAACAAAAGGACACCAGCATTAATAACCCACCCCATTATGACTCAACCAGGCCGTTGTTGATTTATTTAATCACAGAAATAGAGGGCCAGGATCATAATTTTATGCATTTCTGTATGCGTACGAGTTCCTCTTCGGCAGAGCTACTTATTCACAATCTAATTAGGTCATCTTCACTGTTGTTTTGCATGGACGAGCGTGTTCGGTTAAGGATTTTATTTTTTTATTTTTATTTTTTTTTAAGAATGTATGATGAATCTGACATAAATGGTTCTTTAAATCTTGCAACTTGGTGAGGAGAGCTGTTTCTTTCATTTTAATGTTTACTGTAAATTATATGGTTTTATTTATTTATTTATTTATTTTTACATATAATGCAACATTAAAATATGTATAATCAGCATGTATGGTAAAATAACTTAAATTTAGCAGTTGAAAGGTTTTTACTGTAGCATTTTCTGAAATGCTGAAAAACTTTCTGAAAAATATTCCAGATTCTACAAATGTGAATCAGAATTTTAGGTAATATAAATCCTAAAAAAATAAAATAAATAATAATAATAATAATAATAAAAACTAGTATGAATGAGGCATTGTAATACCAAGATGCAATGTTACATCATTTAAAAATATTTTAGTGAATAAAACTGTGAAAAAAATCACTGAGCACTATACTACTGTTTGCTCAAGTCTGATTTGGTATTTTTCACTTTGCACTGTTCATTTCAATGTAACATTGATCAGTATCCAGATTACACACACTAATTAACAGGGTTTTAAACTACATGTGTACACAGAGTTCTCAAAGTTTAAAACAAAGTTCGAGCCCTGATTGAGTCTAAAAGAAGAATAGATTCCACATCCTGACACAGGCTGTATAGAGTTGGTAGTAGGTGCTGCAACAAAGCTTTGAAAGATGTGCGGAAGTGTAAATGAAGTTCACCTCAGTCATTAACATGAAGGGCTTTGTAATCAGGGTAATTGTGGATAATAACTCAGAGCAGAGAGCAGCGGTCCCTCCCTCTGCAGGGGGACAAGCACCCTAAGGGCTTCTCCCACTGCTTTTACAGATTAATCAGCTTTTGACTCTCAACATATTGGACAAATAGTTCTGGCACATCATGATTGGAATTAAAGAGATGTTTCTGAAGTTGAAACTTCTTTTGTCTTGATCTCACTCAAGGTGCTACCCAGAGAAAAATTTTGCTCTCTTTTAAGTCTAATTTAAAGGAATAGTGTACCCAAAAATGAAAATTTGCTGAAAATGTACTCACCCTCAGGTCATCCAAGATGTAGATAAGTTTCTTGAAAGGAACAGATTTGGAGAAATTTAATATTACATCACTTGCCCACCAATGGATCCTCTGCAGTGAATGGGTTCCGTC
Organism: Spinibarbus caldwelli; assembly: GCA_039654775.1. Lineage (NCBI taxonomy): Eukaryota > Metazoa > Chordata > Actinopteri > Cypriniformes > Cyprinidae > Spinibarbus > Spinibarbus caldwelli. Next base: position 22,713,914 of record CM077263.1, read on the forward strand.
AGAATGAGAGTCCAAACAGGATGATAAAAACCTCACAATAATCTACAAGTAATCCACACAACTTTAAACCATTGCTTCTGGCCAAAATATATAGTCCATAATCCATAATAACACTTCCTCCAGTGAAAAAGTCCATCCTCTGTTGTCCTTTCACATCAAAATCCACCCACATATTTGTTGAGATCTGTTTTGGACTGTTTCCACTTATAAACTTGTACATATTTCTCTCCTGATTCACATGAGACTACTTTTTCACTGGAGCGATATTATGGGTAGAGGATATTATGGGTAGAGTTTGGCCAGAAACATCTCAATTACGCATGTAACCCTCATTTGTATTTGAAGAGCTACAGGGCATTTTACAAAACATTACCATGAGATTATGTTGTCAGTGCTCACAAACTTTGAATCAGAAAACATCACTAAACTCCAAAAAACACAAAAAGGAAAGCAGTCCACATGACTGTATATTCCAATATTCCAAGTACAATAGATTTGTTTGAGAAACTAAATATGTGAAAGTTAAGACAGTTTTTTTGTTGTTGTTGTTGTTGTAGTTTTTTTTTTTTTTTTTTCTGTTCCACACAAGAAATAAAATGTTTTGACATGAGGATGAGAAATGATCACAGAATTTTCATTTTTCGGCTGAACTATTCCTTTAATTTATTTTCAATAGATATGAAGCTTAATTCCAAAACAATGTCAGAAAAATTACATAACTCTAAGCATCGCAATGCCAAAATAAATGTGTCATTTTGTTCCAACTGCAAACTTTACATGAGAAAACATCTAAATACATTCTCTGAGACTATCCAGAAAAGAGGGCCTGAATGCATTCCAAATGAAAGATTATTGTTATTAATAAGTCCAGCTAAAGCAATGCATCATCTCTGAAACATAAGGAATGAGTACACAGTGTCTCTATGTTAGTGCAATATAACTTTATCAGCCTGATTAAAAAGTTTGTAAAGTAGGACAGCATCACAGAACAACATGATCCACTGCAGACTTTGCCGAAAAGGCAAGCACCCGTCCTGTGACTCCATTAGTCGGGTGATCCATACAGACAGGGCTGGACTGGGCCAAAAAATCGGCCCTGGCATTTTTGGTCCAGGCAGCCCACCACCACCACGTCTCTCTCTCTCTCTCTCTCTCTCTCTCTCTCTCTCTCTCTCTCTCTCTATACATATATATATATATATATATATATATATATATATATATATGATATACACTACAGTCAAAGGTTTTTGAACAGTAAGATTTTTACTGTATTTTTTTTTTTTAATAATTCTCTTCTGCTCACTAAGCCTGCATTTATTTGATCCTAAATACAGAAAAAGCAGTAATATTATGAAATATTTTTACTATTTAAAATAACTGTTTTCTATTTGAATATATTTTAAAATGTAATTTATTCCTGTGATTTCAAAGATGAATTTTCAGAATAATTACTCTAGGCACATGATCCATCGCAAATCATTCTAATATTCCGATTTGCTGCTCAAAAAACATTTATTATTATTATTATTATTATTATTATTATTATTATTATTATTATTATGTTGAAGACAGCTGAGTAGAATTTAACAGATAAACGCTGATCTTTGGACCTTTCTATTCATCAAAGAATCCAGAAAAAAAAATAAAAATACTCAGCTGTTTTAAATATTGATAATAATAATAATATGTAAAAATGTTTCTTGAACAGCAAATCAGCATATTAGAATGATTTCTGAAGGATCACGTGACACTGAAGACTGGCGTAATGATGCTGAAAATTCATCTTTGATCACAGCAATAAATTACATTTGAACGTATTCAAATAGAAAGCAGTTATTTTAAATAGTAAAAATATTTCACATTATACTGCTTTTGCTGTATTTAGGATCAGATAAATGCAGACTTGGTGAGCAGAAGAGAATTATTTAAAAAAACATTCAAAATCTTAGGCTACTGTTCAAAAACTCTTGACTGGTAGTATGTAGCCTATCATTGCATGTAGTTGTTTTGGATAAGAATAAAACGTCAGATCCGACAATATCGTGTCTTTTTTTTTTATTATTATTTAAATCTAGATTTATTCACATTGGCATATGGAAACCTCTATGAACACACTTAACTTGACAAAAAAATCGCGGGGGACGACTTTACGTTTTATTAAAAAAAAGTTTGCGTATTCCACACTCATGGCGCGCGCACACATTAGGATAGGTTAGATGCCTGCTTCCGTTGCGAGTCCCTATCAAGCACTTTACCGATTCAGCTCCTCTCCTCTCCTCCTCCTGCCTGGCTCTTTGGCCCGCATCACTCACCGTAAAGCAAGCCTGTTCTTGATAAAGCTGCTGTGAAAACGTAGGAAAAACCGACGAGGAAGAAGTTGGGGCGAAGCGATCTTTATATAGTTGGAGCAAAATACTGTCTATAGCGCATTGTGATTGGGTGGTTTACGCTGTCTGTCAATACAGGAGACAAACCAATGGGTTGTCCCTGCGTGATGGTCCTTGGCGAAAAATAATAATAAAAACAAAAAAAAAAAAACACATTCTGTCGGCCCCTTAAGTGCGTCGGCCCACCGGGAAAATGCCCGGTATGCCCGATTACCAATCCAGCCCTGCATACAGATATTTCATTCATGCGATATTTAAATGCAGCACCTTGTTTTTATTGGTGGTACTTATGCAGAGCAGATGTCTGTTCACCCGCCACTAATATCATCAGAGTGGGAGAGGAAATGTTTGTCTGGTGTCTCTCTTTGAGATATCTTTCTTAATTGCTGTTATTTGTCGCTGTGGAATATTGATAGCGCTGGAGGGAAAGATTGGCAGCTGCATGAATCGTTATTAGCCGGCCTGTTGGCAGAGGCGAAAAGGTTCGATATACAGACGCTCACCATCGGCAGGGCCCGGGGGAGACTGCTACCCTCTCAGACAAGAGATAATTACCCATCTGAGAACCACTGTGCCCGGGGCATCAGCCGCACACACACACACACACACACACACACACACACACGGGCCCTGGTGCCAGAGAGACACACATTGTGATATTTACACAGGTGAGCAAGATTGATAATTGGTAAACTAACAGAAAAAAAGACAATTTTAGCTCTTTAATAATATAAAAGAATAAACAGCAACACTTTCTGTGTAATGCATTATAAATGTGCTTCATGATTTCATATTGCCTCCTTCTTCTAAATCTCATTTATAACAAAAATTTAAAGCTTAGGCTTACTTGTTCATTATTAAACAACAGTTATTTCAGATTATCTACTCTGAATTTGTACTATGTTATTAGTTTGGAAGCACACACTATTTATAATTAAATAATTAAGCATGAAAGTCCAGCCCTAAATCTAAGCATCCGAGGACTGTAAGCAGATTGTATGAAAACATACAAATGTACAAATTTGTACTAATTAACCACCAATTCACAAAAATTTTAAACTGTTATGGACTGCCATGAGAGTGTTGGATATTTCAAAGACTCTTTCTGCAGGTTAGGTGGCAGGAGAGTCTTTGAAAGAGAGTCATTATATCATTCAGCCGTTTTGTTTAAAAATGCTGATTTATTCAGGAATAGATGAAGGAGTCACTGAATCATTTGTTCAACCAATGTATGCAAAAACCACTTATTATTGAGGAATGAAACAAGTGTCTTTATGAGTAAGTCATTGAATCATTTATTCAACCAATTTGCGCCAAAATGCTCATTATTGAGGAACAAAACAAATGTCTTTATGAGTGAGTCATTGAATCATTCATTCAAACAATTTGATCAAAAACACTTATTATTGAGGAATGAATTAAGTGTCTTTATGAGCGAGTCACTGAATCATTTATTAAACCAATTTGAGCAAAAACATATATTATTGGGGAATCAAACAAGTATCTTTATGAGCCAGCGCAAAGCCGAGCGACTGAGCGGAAGATCGCCCCGGAAGTTGAGCCCAACACGTCAGACCAGGTGCGAGAGCCGGCGACAGTGCCCACCACGAGGGAACAAGCCGTGGTCAGTGTGAGTGCGGAGTGGAGCTCTGCCCCCTGCATCACGGCTGAGGGTGAGCTGATCATGCATCTGGGGCTGCTAGACTGGGAGGGGGATCTGGTTGATTGGGAGGGGGATCTGGAGGCCGACATTCCCCCTCTACCCTATCCTTCGTCCTGACTGGTCCTGTCCAGCCCTCCTTCGTCTCCGCTGGTCCCGTCCAGCTCCGATCCTCCAGAGCGCCCTCCAGTGCCCACTCCCCGAAAGCATCCTCCAGAGCCCCCGCCTCCAGAGCGCCCTCCAGTGCCTGCTCCTCGAAAGTGCATTCCAGTGCCTGCTCCCCGAAAGCGTCCTCCAGAACCCGCACCTCCAGAGCGCCCCCCAGTGTCGGCTCCCATTCCTGAGTTAAGCCCTGGAAGCCCGGAGGCTCTCATATGCCTGCCTTCCCACCCGCTCCTGCCTCCTCCACCGCTGTCATCTGGCAGCCCCTCTTCTCGCCCTCAGCCCTCCATCATTGCGGTGCGAGCCCCGTGGGTCTGCCATCCTCCATCGCCGTGGCTGGAGAACCCCTCACCTCCGCCTCCAGCCTCCGAGGCCAGGACTCCGCCTCGGCCCGTAGACCCAGCGGCTTCACCTTGGCTCTTAGCTCCCTCGCTTCCACCGTCATCCATCGATCCACCAGCTCCACCGGGCTCCCTCGTCCCTCCGGCTCCGCCTTGGTCGGGCGTCGACCCGCCATCGCCTCGGGACTCCTCTCCTCTGGCTGCGCCTCGTCACTCCGTCCCACCGGCTCCATTGGGCTCCTTCCTCCCATCAGCTCCATCTGGGTCCTCAGTCGCTCCGGCTCCGCCACGGATCTCCGGATTTCCGCCTCGGTCACCAGAGCCCTCGGCTCCACCCTGGCCCCCCGGATCCTCGGCATCACCCTGGCTCGTTGGCTCTCCGTCTCCGCCTCGGGCTCCTCCACCACCTGCTCCGCCGCCATTGGTCGGCCCCGTGGAGTCGGCGGCCATCCCTCTTCTATGGCTCCTCCCTCCGTCGGCTCCACCGTGGGCCGCTGTTATGGCTGTGGTCTGGGTCCTGCTGGACACCTCCTGCTCCATATCCCTCCTGTCTCTTCCCTGGCTCCTCCCTCCTTTGTCGCCTCCCTGGTCTCTGTCAGCCGGCCCCCTACCGGGGGTTCGTCCTCCTCCTGAGCCTACTCCTTAGTTCCCGCCCGCCCCTTCCCTTTGGATGTTACTACGGTGTGAGGACGCACCTTCTGGGAGGGGGCGTTATGACAGGACTATAGACTTGTCTGTGTGTGTTTTTCCTCATGTTGATTGTTAATTGGTTTCCAGGTGTGTCTCCTTAGTTCCCTCGTTATCCTGAGTTTAAAAGCACCAGTCCTTTCAGTTAGTGTGGTCGGTCCTCAAATGTCTACCCTGCCTGTGATCTGTGTTACTCCTTTGGATTAAAAACTCTTGTTTTGTGAAATTCCTCGTCTCCTGGCTTTCGTGACTCCTTGCTCCCCGTGAAGTGTGACAATGGGTGAGTCATTGAATCATTCATTCATTTACATTTACATTTACATTTACATTTAGTCATTTAGCAGCCGCTTTTATCCAAAGCGACTTACAAATGAGAACAATAGAAGCCATCAAAACCAACAAAAGAGCATCAACATGCAAGCGATATGACAAGTCTCGGTTAGCCTAACACAGTACACGTAGCAAGGTTTTTTTTTTTTTTTTTTTTTTTTTTAAACAAGTAGATAAAATATAGAAAAGAAAGCTAGTGTTTTATTTTTTTTAAGAAAAGCTAGCAGTTAGAGAATAAATATGCAATTGATAGAGGGTCAAGTGTGTGTGTGTGTGTGTTTTGATTTTTGTTTTTTTTTGTTTTTTTAAATAAAAAGAAAGGAGATAGATAAAATAAAATTAGAAAAGAGAATGCTAGAGTTAGAGGGTCAAATAAAGATGGAAGAGATTGGTTTTTAGCCGTTTCTTGAAGATGGCTAAGGATTCAGCTGCTCGGATTGAGTTGGGCAGGTCATTCCATCAGATGGGGACAGTTAATGAAAAAGTCAGAGAAAGTGATTTTGTGCCTCTTTGGGAAGGCACAATAATGCGGCGTTCACTTGCAGAACGCAAGCTTCTAGAGGGCACATAGGTCTGAAGTACTGAATTTAGTACTGAAGGGGTGCAGAGCCAAAGGTGGTTTTGTATGCAAACATTAATGCCTTGAAATTTATGCGAGCCGCTATTGGTAGCCAGTGCAAATTGATGAACAAAGGTGTGACGTGCGTTCTTTTCGGCTCATTAAAGATTAATCTTGCAGCGGCATTTTGGATTAATTGTAGAGGTTTGATAGAATTGGCTGAAAGACCTGCCAAGAAAGCATTGCAATAGTCAAGTCTGGACAGAACAAGAGCTTGAACAAGGAGTTGTGTTGCATATTCCGAAAGAAAGGGCCTGATCTTCCTAATATTATATAAAGCAAATCTGCAGGACCTGGCAGTTTTATCAATGTGGTCTGAGAAATTCAGCTTATCATCAATCACAACTCCAAGGTTTCTGGCTGTTTTTGAAGGAGTAATGGTTGATGAGCCTAACTGGAACGTGAAATTGTGATGAAGTGATGGGTTTGCTGAAACTACAAGCAGTTCTGTCTTAGCTAGGTTAAGTTGAAGGTGATGGTCCTTCATCCAGCAAGAAATGTCTGTTATACATGCTGAGATGCGAGCAGTTATCATCAGGATGGAATGAGAGGTAGAGTTGAGTGTCATCAGCATAGCAGTGATATGAAAAACCATGTTTCTGAATGACAGAACCTAATGATGCCAAGTAGACAGAGAAGAGAAGTGGTCCAAGGACTGAGCCCTGAGGCACCCCAGTAGCTAGATGTTGTGACATGGATACTTCACCTCTCCAAGATACCTTGAATGATCTATCTGAGAGATATTCATTCAACCAATTTGTGCCAAAATGCTTATTAATGAGGAATGGAACATGTCTTCATGAGTCATTTAATCCTTCATTCAGCCAGTTAGTTCAAAAATGCTGATTCAATCGAGAACAAAGCAAGCAATTGTGTCATTATGGTGTATTCAAGTCCTCCTGGTAAGTTTGTATTTACAAGCTGGAAAGTCTTAATTACGACATTTGGTGCACTAAATCACTTTGGTCAGAGGAAGATGGCGTACCATTGTTACAAAATATTCAGCAAGATTTTTTAAATCTTTTCTACAAAACGATGCATAAAGAATGCACATCATTTTGCTTTTTTGTTTTGTTCAATTAATCAAGGTTCTGCAAATAAATTATTATATATTGTGTCATAATTGTAGTACAATGGTATTTTGTACATGCACTTTATTTATTTATTTATTTATTTATTTATTTTTTTTTTATTTTTTTTTTTTTGTAAATTAACAAATCATTTCAACAATTGGGGAAAAAAGTAATTAATTTCAACAAATTTATCATTGAATCCAACATGTTGTCCCACTGATACACACTCAACTCAAAGGTAAAGTCATAAAGTAACTGGTGATCTAAAAGAAAGTTATTCACTATTAACTGTTGTATTACAACTTTTGTAATATCACATAATTGCTTTGTGTAACTCCAGTCAAAGTTCAGAAGAAGTCCAAGCCACCTTTGCTAGTTCTAATGTGATGTTTGAAATTACAGTATTGGAAACATCAACTAGCAAAAACAGATCCTGAATTGTGCCATATACATAACTCCACACACAAAAGGGTCTTTGGGACACTCATTTTCTTACTTGTATGTTGAAAAGCAATAACAGTGATATACGGCCATAACACTCTCTAGCTTGTGTGATATTACCTTATTGTTACTGTGAAGAGAATAATGCATAAAAAATTCACGATCAGCATCAATAGATATTTTATTATTTAATGCGCTTCATTTCTAAGTGAGTATAAACTGCCCTAGTTCTTGGAGCCACAGTAGATTTAAAAAAAGACAAAACAATAAACATCCATTTTCAACAGATATGTGGTGCATTTACACCACTGTGTGTGCTATTGCAGTCGAAATGTATTTTGAAAACAGTAAATCTCTACTTAGCGGATGTTTTAGTTGAACATGCATTTAATTGCTGGCATTTAATCAATAGATTCAAATGGCAAAGGAGACCTGTTATTCACTGGTTCATCAGTCCTGTATGACAAAGTGAAAGTGAGTTGAGATAATTGTGAAGCGAGAGGTTTTCAGTAAAGGTCAAAAGTAGTTTATTCAGAGGATCAGCGTGAGGATTTGTGGATTGAGTTGGCAGTGGGCCAAAGTACTCCTGTTAACAGAAAAGATGCTGCTGGAATACTGTCTCAAACATAAATGTAAATATCACAGTTAAAGAGGTGAAATGTAACCTTTTCAGTTGAGTGTGGCTCATTTTTTTTAGGTGAAGTATTACTTTAACCATTCTAACAGCAAAAACGTTTGGGTTTCTAATTTAAGCAGCCAATGTTACACTCGAGATGCAAAACTGTGTATAACCCATAACTATACTGAAAATGCCTTATTAATTCAAATTCAATTCCTACTTCTTGAATTCAGTTTGAATAGAGGTAAAGAAAAAAAAAACAGGATGCAGAATTGCAATTCAAATTTGAATGTAAAAACAATAGATAGACGGATGGGCAGAAAGAACGATGGATGGATGGATGGACTAAAAAGATAGATGGATAGATAGATAGATAGAACAAAGGATGATAGATAGAAAGACAGACAGACAGAACAATATAATTATAGATGCAGTAGATGGACAGACAGATAGAACCATAACAATATAACAGATAGATAGATAGATAGATAGAACAAAGGATGATAGATAGAAAGACAGACAGACAGAACAATATAATTATAGATGCAGTAGATGGACAGACAGATAGAACCATAATAATATAACAGATAGATAGATAGATAGATAGATAGATAGATAGATAGATAGATAGATGATAAATTTCTAAAATAGTGCAGACAAAATACATGTGCAACACTGTCAGTGGTGCCAGAAAAGACTGAATTCTGTCTTTTACAGTCACATAACACACAAACATCACTCTGGTGGGTTTATTTTTTTTTTTTGTTTGTTTGTTTTGTTTTGTTTTTTTTTTCCCTCTTGAATTCTTAAATTAGTCCCAGTATCCTGACCGTGTATCTCTGCATACTCTTGGCAGAAGCACACAGACTCATGCAAACAGCATTTCAAGCTGGAGTGAGCAACACCTGCCGCGTGCCCTTTGGAGTCCAGGCCAGCGGGACTTGATTAATCATCTTACGACAGACTCTCCGTCATGGTACCAGCTTTAATTATGAAGGCTATAAATAATTTTTTTCTTGAACTGTATAGATCATCTGCACTAAGGCATCCACAACAGGTAGATATTTTGTCTCGCCTGTGGAGTCTCTGGTGTCATTGAGTCAGGGTGATGTATGGCTAAAGCGCTGATTTCTAGCTTGTGAAATACTCCCTGTCTCACATTACTTATTGTCTGTATCTGGCACCAAATAAAACAATATGAGATATTATATCCATTATCACAGAGGTGCACAGGACGTGTGGGTTTAATAAATAGCGGCGTCTATCCGAAACGAAGACAAAAACAATGAAGGAATGGCAAGTCTTTTACTCTAGGAATGAACGCTGATAATAGCACAGTGCTAAATGTGGAAGGCAAATAATGTTTGCACTTAACAGATTGATAAATCAAAGACATTACACAGATTTTTGTTTTGTTTTATTTGACTGAATTTATTCATTTAATTTTAATAAAAACATTTAAAATATAGTTTATACAATGACTTGAATACACCTCTTCTGTGATGGAAATGTTGCTCATTTATGTATTATTATTATTATTATTATTATTATTATTATTATTATTATCCCTCAGAAAAAAATAAGCAGTCCATCATTTAAAGTTATAATATTTTTATATAGAAAATTAAATTAAATTATATAAATGTGTATATATAATTTATATATTTATATATGTTTTCTTAAAACATTTTTGACTACCAAATCAAAGTCTTATGGTGTGACTGACATACAGAAATATGCAGGAAAAATGAACATAAAACAGGAAATGATATCATAGAAACAAACCATGAAATAACTGTAACTTTTATTTTATCAATTTTATTTTTAGATTTTGTGCTTTCATGGTAATTTTAGTTGAAGTTTTAGTAATTTTTTTTAATACAGATTTTGTTTTGTAAATGCACCTATATAGCTTTTTTTATTATTATTTTTATTAATTTTGATTTAAAGATAAACTATTTATTTTAAGATAAACTAAATGAAAATGTGAAATGTTGCCTAGAAATGTTGTTGAAATAGCTGAAATAAAGGTTTATTATATTTTATTTGATTTCAGTTAAAATTTATTTTATTTCAAGTAATGAAAATGTTTTTTTTTTTTTTTTTTTTTTTTTTTTTTTTTTTTTTTTTTTTTTTTTTTTTGTCATAATAAACCAGTAAATAACAATAAACCAGTCAAGGTCAATAAGTAAAATATTGGATCATTTGACCTTTTTCTGACAGGGCAAGATTAGTTCAGGTAATAAAATGCAATGTAGTAATAAATAAATATTAAAAATAAATAAATATTAATGTTATAAAGTGGTGTTCACTGTGTAAAGTGTGAATGAAAAATATGTTAGTGTATTTTTTACTTTGAAGGTTGTACCACATAACATTTATTTATGTATGTATGTATGTATGTATGTATGTATGTATGTATGTATGTATTTATTTATGTTTTTCCAAAATCATATAAAACCAGCGTTTTATAAAAGAGTACATTTATAGCTGTTTGTGTTTTAAACCTGATTTTAATAATAATATTATTATTATTATTTATTTATTTATTTATTTATTTATTTTGACACTTTTAATTGTCATTGACCCTAAAAATACAGCGCAGTGCTATTTACATGGTGCCTTTATGGCCTGGTTAGTAAATAAGATTCTCATAAAGTAGCAAGATAGTAGACATCCATTTGTCACTCTTCCTAAACATTTATACAAACAGCTTACAACAATCTAACATACTTTAGCATGGATATCAACAATCCAGATATACGTTGAAGATACGCCACACGCCAAGACACAGGACAGGAGAAAGCAGACGGCTCTAATAAATTCAGTGGTAGACATGATGTCCATTCATCTCCCGCTGCCGCTTGTTGAATAAAAGGTTCCATGAATTCAGTTTATTATCTGCCGACCGCAAAGCCTGTGCCACTAGATTTCCCTGAGCAGTCAATAAATTGAGCAAGGCCATGGCAGCACTGTATATGCCATCAAACGTGTGTAAGCCTGAGAGAAACCCTTTCCCCCGATTTTCACCCCAATTCTTCCTCTGAGCATTAAACCTGTGAGAGTGCCTTTCAAAATTCATGGGGAATGTGGTGTGTATGAATCTCTCGCTGTGCTTTCAAGCTGTATTTGTGTGCTTTCAAGCACACTGCAGTAATGCAACTTTCTCTTCAGTCTAATAAGGACACAAGCACTCAGGATGAAAAGGATTACTTTATGTATTTACATGGCACTGTGTTCATGAGCCCGTATTTCAAGAAAAGAAGGGGAAAGTAAGGAAAATAATTTTTGGGATATAACAAATTTTACATTTTAGGGAAAATCAGAGTGATGTTTTACAGTAGCAGGAAACTGGCTCTTGTCGTCAAAGGTTTGCTGCAAGTGAGGAGCCACAAGATTCTGGGAAGTAAACATTTATTTTCCTGAAATTTTTAAAAATAAAGTAAAATAAAATAAAAATAACAGCAACTCAAATATAGCTTCTGCAAAGACAGATACTATAGGTAGTTGCCAGGTCTTGCTATTTGGTTGCAATAAATAATTGCATACCATTCAAAAGGGGTCAGTAAGTTTTGTTTTTTGTTTTGTTTTGTTTGTTTGTTTGTAAGAATTTCATATTTGTATTCAACAAGGATGCATTACATTGATCAAGATTTTCTATTTCATAAAAATGTTCGTTTTCTATTCATGTAATCCTGAAAAAAAAGTATCATGGTTTTTGTAGTATCATGTAAATATATTAAGCAGCACAACAGTTTTTAAAACTGATCATATTAAAATAAATATTTAAATAGAAAACTGTGTTTAAATGTAATAATATTTCACAATATTACATTTTTTGCTATATTTTTTAATAAATGTAGCCTTTAGTGAACTTGAGTCTTCTTTCAAAAACATAAAAAAATCTCACAACCCCAAACATTTAAATGGTAGTGTATAATAATAATAATAATTATTATTTTATTTTATTTTATTTTTTTATTTCTTATGTATAAATAACAAAAAAAAAAAAAAAAAAAAATGCTAACCAGAAATAAGACCATCATTGCAAACAGTTGTTTGTAGAAGGCAAAGTTTTAAAAGATGTGTCTTTACTTTTCATTTGATAAACTCTCTTTAAGGTGTGTTTTGTTTTCTTGGGTTTTACTTTTTGAAATATTGTTTCCCAGTGTTCTTCTGGAAACAGTATGCAAATGATATTGGCAAATATAAGCTGTAAACTGCTGGTTGGTTACCCTCTAATAAAGACAATTTTACTTTCAGGGAAGCAAATCAAATTGCATTTGACATAGGCTTTAGACAAAGCTTGCTCAATAAATTCCTGCGAGAAAAAACCTCGTCAACGTTTCCTGCCGATTGTCACGGAAGGACAGAGAGGTGAAAGACTTTCAACATGAATGACGCCTCCACGCCGTCCAAACGGACCCAGTCATGAACCTCTCCCTATCTCAGCCCTGCAGACATCCCTTAAAATAGCCAATGTTTGAAATCCCACTGCAAGATTTCCTCTGTAATATGAGAAAAGCTGACTTTTCCCCGGCACTGCTAATAAACTCACCAAACCTCGGCCTTTCATCCTGCCATTTCGAATGCAGGAAGTGTTACGTGCTGATTACTTTTAAACATATTGCCTTTGACCTTCTGTCAACTAATTACCATAATACCCATCATGCCGTGCTGAGGAGAATGAGCGGCCGTCTCTTCTTTTGTGTAATAGTAATTGCGTTCTTAATTATAGAGGTTAAGCATACTAATGGCACGCAATGATTCGCTTGCTGGGAGGTTGCTGTGGAACAACCTGCAGAAATAACTTAGAAATACTCAAAAACACCTCAGAAAAGCAGTTAACAGTTCAAAGATTGGATCAGTTCAGTCACAGTTTCAATGATCTCGTAGATTGATTCATCTTAGTTCATTGCTGCAGCTGCTTGTTTTAAATTACTTGTAATTTTAAAAGTCTGATCCACAGTTTCCAAATTCGTGACGTGACAGTGAAGACAATACCAGAGACAGCCGGGTGAAGTAATGCTTGCCCCCAGATCTTTTTTACTTTCTAACATAATTCTTTGACAAAATATTAAGAGGCTGCACTTTATATGTGAGCATTTACCTGCACAAATCTTTTCAAAAGTTGGGGGTCGATAAGATTTATTTACTTATTTATTTATTTATGTTTTTGAAAGAAGTCTTTTTTTCCCAACCAAAATACAGTAAAATCAGTACTATTCTGAAACTTTTAATCTATTTAATGCATATTTGTTGAATAAAAGTCTGTCAAAAACAATCTGACTGACCTCTAACTTTTGAATGGTAGTGGATATGGGTAGTAAACATGATGTTTCAAGCTGTATCTTGCAGTAGAAAATATAATAATTCTATTAAAAAAAAGTTCATTGGCAGTTCTAAGGTATTGTGTTGTTATAGTTTTTATGGACCCGTGTTAAAGGCTTAATTAACAGTCTACATGAAAGTAGGCTACTTTATACTTAATATATCTTAATATTTGCACTGATTAATTTGTCGTACATTATTTGAACACTATTTAAATAAAAAGATGATTAAAAAGCACCTAAAAGCTTTCCATCTTGATTTTTTTCCTTAAGTTCCATTACATGACAGCTGCTCATGTGTTATGTCTAAATGAATCATATAAAACATAGTGGTGGTCCTGACGAGCCACTAATCTTTTATAACCTTGTGAAGGTTGAACATTTTCAGATAACAAGATTTTTTTTTTTTTTTGAATAGCAAGACGAGAGATAAGAAATATACATTTTATAATCAAATATTGATTTTTTTTTTTGTTCATCCCTTGGATGAATGGCATGGCATCAGAGTGACATTGAAAACTGCTGGGAGCTCACATTTCTCCGCAAGAGGTCACAGGGATAATTCTCGTTCCTCTTGAGGCTGGCTTTTGTCATGTTTTATCAATGCTGACTCTGTTCGATTCAAATTAAAGGTTAAATAATAATGATCGCAGTTCATAGTCACTGAGAGCAAAGCATTATTGTACGATATCAATTAATGCTTTGCTAGTTTACAGCCATTCCCAAAACAAACAAACAAAGAACATTGTTTAAACGATCAGACGGGCAAATTGAGGACACTGATGAACTCTCTTAGCTGGTTATTTTGTTCCTTTTTCCGACATTTATTTTTATAATGTACGCTTGTGTGCACATGTTCCGCTCTGAAGACAGTAATCTATGTTCTTGGTAAACTCCTACACTGTCATTATGAAGTAAAGCACTGTAATCACCCACTAAGACAGCCTTTAATTACCCATCTACCCCTATTTTACACGCTGTACCTCATTCCTGATGTACACGCACTGTTCTGAGCCCATACTGGACATATTAAAACTAAAACTCTTCTTTGTTACATATACAGACTGTGTATTACATTATATTACCTTGCTTCTTGCATGTTTCATGACACTTTTACAGTGAGCGGTCCAGTGAGTTGTACTAAAAGTGTGTTTAGTCTTAAGATGATCATGAATGTGGCAATGTTTCATTACGTTCAGAAATGAAATCTGAGTGGCACTAAAGGGCTAATGCTTTATTACATTATAAAATAACATACCACCTATACTAAACTCTTCATAAAACCTGAAACTGATAGTATTTGTAAAAGCAAACATGAGATAAAAATGCATTTTTCATGCCATTTTAGCTTCCTTATACAAATATTTGAGCTCTTCAATTGTGGCTTGTGTTTTATGGGACTTGTATGTGTTTGCATTGCAAATGTAATGATGCACCTGGTGCGCTATCGAGCAAGTCTACTATATCAGAAAAATAGTATATATATAGAGTCAGATACGTGATGCAAACATCAAAAGGTGTTAGTTTATAAACTATTCACTATGGTGCAAGTGTTTTGGGGTCATAACATAGTATTGCACAAGAAGCCATGCAAAACTAAGTAATTAGTAATCGATAATCTGTAATTGGTGTGAAAAGGAATGAACGTTTTTGGTGCTTTTATTCATTTCAACAGGACACTGCAGTGAAATGTTTGTATAGGCATATTTTAGTATAGGTACAATTTTTGGATTTTTGCCAAAATGTAGGTAGAAGCACTTTTTACCTGTGATTGGATTTTTGGTAGCAATATATTTTGACAGTGTTTCAAGTCAACACGAAACATATTTGACCCAGTTACTTGCTTAATACACAGTTGCAGATTATGTTTCATATTGATTTTACATGCGTTTAAAAACACTGACTGATTTTTGCAGGTCAACTGTTTAATCTGTAAACGCAATCAGATTGTAACATATACTGGTCAGACATGAAGGTAAGTGAATAACAGAAGAAGTATATTTATAAACAGGAGAGCTCTGGAGAAGTGAAGAGAGACTTCGGGTGAGTATGCCTACTCAGAGAAGTTCTAGAGGATGGATCCAGGGAGTAACAAAACTTTCTTTGCGTTACAGGAACTCGTGGCGATGGAGGAAACGGAGACCAGGAGGACAGGAAGCACACACCTCAGCGGGGGATTGGAGCTGGAGATGGATGACAAAACTGAAGAGGGAGATAGCAGGTAAGTACAACAGGTGGGTAAACTAGATTGTTTAGAGTAACGATACCGAGGGTAGAGTCCACTTTGTATTTACGAGATTGGACAATGATTACTGCTGAGGTGTGTGCTTTTGTACCAGACTTGATGAGTGTGATAATGAGGGACAGGTGCTGGTGATCAGTATTCAGGTGAGGGCGTGTGCTGTGATTGGCTGGGGAGTGAACCTGACCGATCTATAACAGTACCCCCCTCTCCACGGCCCGCTCCTGAGGGCCAACCCCGGCGTCGTGGTGGTCTACCCCTCCCCTGGGGTGCTGGACGGTTAGGGTGTGCCGTATAGAACTCTTCGAGTAGTGCTGGATCAAGGATCTCATCTCTGGGAACCCATGAGCGTTCCTTAGGGCCATAACCCTCCCAGTCGACCAGGTACTCCAATTTACCACCACCGAGCTGGGATTCCAGGATCTCCTTGACCTTGTAGACAGCGCCTTCCTCCAAGATTAGCGGGAGAGGGGGTTCTTCTGTCAGGCCAGGCTCTAGGGAGACAGGAGTAGAGAAAGGTTTAAGCAGTGGCACGTGGAATGTGGGGTGAATCTTATATTGTGGAGGTAAGTGGAGTTTGTAAGTGACGGGATTTATCTGCTCCAGGATGGTGAAGGGGCCAACAAATCTGGGACTGAGTTTCCGGCAGGGCAGGCGCAGTCTGATGTCCCGGGTAGACAGCCATACCTTTTGTCCAGGCTGATATGTGGGTGTAGCTGATCTCTGGACGTCTGCCGTCATCTTTTGCCTGCGCACTGCCCACTGCAGCTGATGGTGGGCTGCATCCCAGACTCTCTCACTCTCTCGGAACCGTAGTCGACCGCGGGGACATCTGATGGTTCCCCCGACCAGGGGAATAGAGGAGGCTGGAAAGCGAATATGCACTGGAAGGGAGTGAGTCCAGTAGAGGGCTGTCGTAAAGAGTTCTGGGCGTACTCGGCCCAGCCTAGGAATTGGTTCCAAAAGTCCTGGTGGCCGTGGCAGAAGGTTCTCAGGAAGCGCCCTACCTCCTGGATTTTGCGCTCGGCTTGCCCATTTGACTGCGGGTGATAGCCTGAGGAGAGGCTTACGGTCACACCAAGGAGAGAAAAGAAGGCCTTCCAAACCAGTGAAGTAAATTGTGGGCCTCTGTCTGATACAATGTCTTCTGGAATGCCATAATATCGGAAGACTCCATTAAAAAGAAGTTCTGCTGTCTGGAGTGCTGTGGGAAGGCCTGTGAGGGGAATAAGACGGCAAAACTTTGAGAAGCGGTCAATGATGACGAGGATGCAAGTGTTACCATCAGAGGCAGGTAGATCTGTGATGAAGTCTACTCCTATGTGTGACCATGGGCGGTTGGGTATGGGTAATGGAAGGAGTTTACCGGCTGGAAGATGACAGGGACTCTTGGAGATGGTGCAGTCAGGGGAGCCCTGCACGAACCTTCTCACATCCCTGGCCATGTTGGGCCACCAGAAGCGGTCTTGTAGCAACGAGAGAGTGCTGTTGACCCCTGGGTGGGCAGTGCCCAGTGATGTGTGAGTGGAGTGAATGAGGGGTGTGCGTTGAGTCCTGGGTACATACTGGTGATCAGGTGGACAGCCCGGCGGAGTGGCAGGTGGGTTTTCGGCGGTGACTCGGAGAAGTCCATTGGATAGGGCTGGTGATGAGTTCTGCGGGGATGATCCCCTCTGGTTCCTCCTGTACCTGCTCAGGTGCGTAGATATGGGACAGAGCATCAGCCTTTACATTTCTCGGGTCTGGACGATAGGAAATTTTGAAATTGAACCGGGTGAAGAACAAGGCCCATCTTGCCTGACGTGGATTGAGACGTTTTGCATCACGGAGGTATTGTAAGTTTTTAAATGGTCAGTAAGAACCAGAAAGGGATGTGCAGCTCTCTCCAACCAGTGCCTCCATTCCTCTAGAGCAAGTTTGATAGCTAGAAGTTCTTGGTTACCGATGTCGTAATTTCTTTCCGCCGGGCTGAGTTTTTGGGAGAAGGCGGTGCATGGATGGAGTTTGGGAGGAGTCCCCTGCTGCTGCGAAAGCACCGCTCCTACTCCCGTGGTCGATGCATCGACTTCTACGATGAAAGGGAGTTCAGGGTTGGGATGGACAAGGAGCGGTGCACTTGTGAATGCCTTCTTAAGGGTGTGGAAAGCTTCTGTGGCTGCAAGGTTCCAGGACAGAGACTTGGCCTCTCATCTGAGAAGATTGGTGAGTGGACTGGTGATGGTACTGTAATTTTGAATGGACCGGCGGTAGAAATTGGAAAATCCGAGGAAATGCTGTAACTCTTTGATGGTGGTTGGAATGGGCCAGGATGAGATGGCTTCCACCTTCCCCTCTTCCATGCGAATGTCACCACTGTCGATGATGTATCCGAGGAATTGAACGGTGGGTTGGAGAAATGTACACTTCTCTGCTTTGAGAAACAGGTGAAATTTCTGTAACTGTTTGAGGACCTCCGCAACGTGGTGGCGATGTTTGGCCAGGCTCCGGGAGTAGATGAGGATGTCGTCTATATACACACGATAACAAACCGGTGGAGAAACTCCCGGAGCACCTCGTGCATGAAATCCTGGAAGATCGAGGGAGCATTGACTAGCCCATACGGCATAACCCTGTATTCATAGTGGCCAGTAGGGGTCACGAAAGCTGTCTTCCACTCGTCCTCTTGACGAATGCGGATGAGGTTATATGCGCTGTGGAGGTCCAACTTCGTGAACTTGGTGGCACCGCGTAGATGTTCAAGGGCAGCTGGGACGAGGGGAAGAGGATACCGAAACTTAACTGGGATATTGTTGAGTGCTCTGTAGTCTATGCACGGCCTCAAACCACCGTCCTTTTTAGCCATGAAGAAGAAGCAGCAGGGGACATCGAAGGAACGATGTAGCCTTGCTTCAAAGCCTCCTCGATGTATTCCTCCATGGCCTTCTGCTCGGGGAGTGATAGTGGGTAGATTTTCCCGCGGGGCACTGGCTCACCCGGAAGGAGGTCGATGGCACAGTCCCATGGCCGATGTGGTGGCAGGTGTGCAGCTCTCTTGGGGCAGAAGACATCGCTAAAGGGGATGTAACAGGATGGAATGTCGACAGACTGCTTCTCAACGGGGCTCTCGATGGAGGTGGAATTAATAGCCAACGGGACCGGAGACGATGGTGAAGGTTGAGGGAGATCCGGAAAACACTGAAAGAAGCAGCTGTCACCCCACTTTAGGAGTTCACCAGCTCTCCAGGAGAGTATGGGATCATGCTGCACAAGCCAGGGGCGCCAGAGAATGATATCCACTGTAGAACCCTCCAGAACCAGCAAATGTAGCGTCTCTAGATGAAGTTGGCCAATACGGAGTTGAATTGGACCCACACTGTGCCGGACGTGGCGTCAGCCGAGCGGCTTTCTAGTTATGGATTGGACTTGGTATACGGTTTCGGTTGCTGAGGTCGGGAGACGGAGCTGGCGGCAGAGGCTTCCGGCAATGAAATTACCCGCTGAGCCGGAGTCAAGGAGGACGGATACTGGAAGTGTAACATTGGAAGCAGTAAGTTGAGCGCATGTGGAGAGAGGATTCATTTTCATTAGAGAAGGTTGGATGGCACTCACCATTGGCCGTGGAGGACGAAGGGGACACACCATGATCATGGGTCCACTAGCTCCGTAATATAGGCACAGGCTCTGCATAAACCATCTCCGCCGCTCAGCCAAAGATAGACGATTGGAGTCTGTTTGCATTGGTTCTGGAGGACTACTGATCTCTGGCCAGCGATAGGGAGGAGTGGCAATGGCTGCGGGGAAGTCTGGTGAGCAAGATTGCATGCGGTTGGAGCATCGAATGGACAGTTGAATAAATTGCTCTAGTCCTAGTGAATCGTCATAGGCCACTAGGTGCAGTCGAAGTTTCGGATCCAGTCCTTGACGATAGACCGTAATGAGAGATTGCTCATTCCAACCGCTGGCGGCCTCTAGAGTCCTGAACTTGAGCAAATACTGGTTAATGGACACAAAACATTGTTTCAACTGATATAGTTGCTCACCGATAGACGAATCTCCCGCTTTTCTGCCAAAGACTTCTCGAAAGTGGGCAATGAAATTAGTGAGTGATTGGGTGGCTGGACCAGCCTGGTTCCATATTGTTTCAGCCCATTGAAGTGCGGGGCCTGTCAGAGAGGAAATAACAAAAGCAATTTTAGATTGTTCAGTAGCGAACATTTGAGGCTGGAGCTCGATGGCCAGAGAGCATTGTAACAGGAAGCCATTGCACTCCTCCGCCACACCAGAGAAGGGCGCTGGTCGGGCCATGGGACTGGCGAACACGGTGGGTGAAGGAGAGCTGGTGGTGTTGACGGAAGGAGGTGGAACAGGAGCGGAGGGTGCCGGTGGTGCTGGTGGGTTGGGTAATACCTTTCTGAGGGAATCCACAAGCTCCTGAAAGGGGTCTTGAACGCTCATCCTGTCAATTCTGTGTTGGTCCGATCTTCTGTAACATATACTGGTCAGACACGAAGGTAAGTGAATAACAGGAGAAGTTTATTTATAAACAGGAGAGCTCTGGAGAAGTGAAGAGAGACTTCGGGTGAGTATGCCTACTCAGAGAAGTTCTAGAGGATGGATCCAGGGAGTAACAAAACTTTCTTTGCCTTACAGGAACTCGTGGGAATGGAGGAAACGGAGACCAGGAGGACAGGAAGCACACACCTCAGCGGGGGATTGGAGCTGGAGATGGATGAAATAACTGAAGAGGGAGATAGCAGGTAAGTACAACAGGTGGGTAAACTAGACTGTTTAGAGTAACGATACCAAGGGTAGAGTCCACTTCGTATTCACAAGATCGGACAGTGTTGCTGCTGAGGTGTGTGCTTTTGTACCAGACTTGATGAGTGTAATAATGAGGGACAGGTGCTGGTGATCAGTATTCAGGTGAGGGCATGCGCTGTGATTGGCTGGGGAGCGAACCTGACCGATCTGTAACACAGATGACATAACGGAACTTCTGTGTACATTCATACCTGTGAAATATCATGTCACTCTTTATCACTAATATGCTCTAAATTGTAGGTACACATGACGTGGCTCTGCTGCTGGTGTAACATTATTCAGTCCTATTTTTGGTGTCTTATGAAAAAAGATTTAAATATAAAGATGTTGATCAACCTATCTTGGGGTGGAATCAGGTTTGAACTGTTAATGTCCTTTTTAGGATGTAAAATCTGATGGAAGATGAAGGTGGAAGATTGTAAAAGGTTGATATGGTTTTAGGGATGGCGGGGAGTCGTCCGGAAATAGCTGAAGGCTGGAAGCCTGTGTTGATACATTATCTGATAAAGAGCAAAGATGCCGTCTGTTCTAGAGGTGCCATTATCTACAAAGAAGAAAAGAGGAGAGAGAGAGAGTGAGAGAGAGAGAGAGAGAGAGAGGGAGAGAGAGCAAGAGAGAGAGATGACAGCATGATAGCATCACCGCATTGGTCTATTGATGGACAGTCTCCCTTCAGCCCCTTCATGACGACATTCACCGTTTACCGCAACTAATATCGCAAATCCCATCTCTGCTGATGTGCTGAAGAGAATCTGAAGTACATTTGTCAAGTTTACTTGCCAATTACTCACTGAAAAAAGCAAAAACAGGATTAGGATTTGTGTCTTCTTTTCTAGTAAAGAAAACTGGTTTGAGTTGTTTACATGGTTTTCATCTGTGAGATAGTTAGGAGATGATACCGGATGGCCATCTAGATAAACCAGTTAAAACCAATCTTAGCTAGGCTGGGAGATTATCTAAACCAGTAGGAACTAGGTAAGACCTGCAAACCACATTAGGCTGGTTTAAAGGAATAGTTCACACAGAACTGAAAATTTGCTGAAAATTAACTCACCCTCAGACCAAAATGTAGATCAGTTTGTTTCTCCATGGGAACAGATTTGGAGAAATTTAGTTACTTGCTCACCAATGGATCCTCTGCAGTGAATGGGTGCCGTCAGAATGAGAGTCCAAACAGCTAATAAAAACATAATAATCCACACCACTCCAGTCCATCAGTTAAAATCTTGTGAAGCAAAAAGATGTGTTTTTTAAGAAACAAATTCATTAAGACATTTTTAACTTCAAGCGAGTCCATAATCCATAATAACGCTTTCTCCAGTAAATATTGTCTGAAACAGGAGAGAAATATGTACAGATCAAGCACTGTTTAGAAGCTAAAACAGTCCAAAAACAGTTCTAAACAAATATGTGAATATTTGTTTAGAACTGAACAAGGTGAATTTTAACATGAGAGGACAACAGGGAGTGGCCTTTTTTTATTTTATTTTTTATTTATTTATTTTTTAATACCAGAGAAAGGGTTATTTTAGATTATGGATTTGTATTGTGGCCACTTTTATTATTATTATTATTTATTTATTTATACATACATACATACATACATACATACTTCCATTTATTTAAATGATACTTCACCCAAAAATTTGATTATTTACCGGATGGCCATCTAGATAAACCAGTTGACCAGTTAAACCAGTTAAAATTAAGATTATTTTTGCTTAAAAAAGGAATAAAAATATTAAATGTATATGACATAATTTACACATTTTTAGCTCTTATTATCGTTCAAAATTTTCAAATAAATTTATCTTGTTTAAAGATATTTTCAAAGGGAAAACAGAAAAAAAAAACATTAAGAAATGTTCTTTAGTCTTGTAGCCTAATTTCAGAGCAAGCTTTTAAAACTGTAGCTTATAATAAGGATGAAAGAAACTTTGCAACATTTCCTCACCTCACCTCCACCAGTTCTACCCCAAAATAAAATAAATAAATAAATAATAAATAAAATAATCTCCACAGCTGCAGCAGGAGGTGGAGATTGATTTACCTGAGTGTGGCAGGTCTTTGGTTATCTGTATCCTGTTCACCCAGGCCTGCGTCGTTCCCAGCTTCGGGATGGGAAAAGTGGGGCAGTGAAGGTTCAGTAATGGAACAGGAAGTCTTATCTTCCCCAGCGAGCTCCATCACGCTCCACCTGCCGGGGATTAGATACCACACCTCTCCGGCTACAAAAATTATGCATACCATAGAATACAGAACTGTTTTTTTACACCTTGATTGTTTCTAGGTACATAAAACATGCCTAAACTACTTATAGTAAGTTACTATAGTATATGAAGTTGAGTATAGTGTTTTTTTTTTTTTTTTTTTTTTAATCATTACACAGCATTTGATTTTTATTTAAAAAAATATTAATAATCATAAAAAATAAAATCTAATCTAAACACTTTAAACAAAATCATCCTTAGTTTTTAATTGCAATTTTAACATACATAAAGAAATAAGAACATACAAACATTCAAGCATTCTTTCATTCAAGCAATAAGTTACAGTAAAAAAGACACAACATAAAAGTAGATGATAAGGGATGTTACAGTATATATAAAATATTTTGACGTAAGGTAGGAATTGTCCTAAGAGAGTGAGTGAGTGAGCGAATGAATGAATGAATGAATGAAAAAGGGGGAAAGAGGGCACATAAATGATAATAAAACCATATTAAGAAATAATATTATACATGGTACAAATTATATTGTTTTAAATGCTTTCTTATTAATAAACCCTGAGTTGTCCTTGCTTGAAGATGCTAAAATGGGGTTTACTTTTTGTTTATTTACATTTATGAATGTGAAACATTCATTTTACACACAATGCATGTTGGATAAACATATTACTCCAGAAAAATTGAGTAAAATAATAATCCCGAAACACATTACTTATAGTTTCAGATAGAAATGTCCACGTTATCAGGAAATATATCATAAAAATTAATCTTGAAATGTCTTGTAAATGATATTTTAACATCAAAATACTTACTTCAAGAATTTGACATGCTAGATTAAAGAAATTTATATTCACTGTATTATACATCTTGCTTAAAGCTACACAAACTGTTTAAAATAATAATAAGTAAGAACTCCTGAAAAATTGTGTTTTAATTATATTATGTCTATTGGTTTAAAATCTGAGAAAAAAAAAATCTATAAAATCTGTGAATTCTGAATTTAATCTGTTTTAAGAAATATAGTGTAGTTTTCACTAACTTTAAGTATAAATATCTTCTAATTTTCTAACATCCCCCTTTCTTTCTTTGTTTCTTTCTTTCTTGTTTTTTTTTTTTTGTTTTTTTTTTTTATTTTTTTTGTTTTTGCAGTGTATACCATTATAGTATTGGCTTTGGATTTCTCTTCAGGCGCCGCAGACCCTCATGTGTCCCTGCAGGTAAAATATGACTCTGTGTACATGCAGGTTTTCCTCTGGAGAGCATTAGCTCCTCAGATCACTGACTCCCGCTTGACCTGGATAGAGCTGCCCTACTTTAAATGAGCTCCGAGCCTGTCAGGCCCAGAGCAATGAAGATTTAAAACTCACATTATTTACCTCTTTGTATACTGGTGATCTATCAAAAGACTTTGTTTTACTCAATGGTTATATCTTTGATGCCTCTCCTCTGGAAATGCCAAATGGTGCTTGTATGCTCCAGATTACTATTAAATTTTATAATCAGGGTTTCACTTACATTTTAAAGTTAGTGTAAATCTGTTATTTAATGTGATGCTCTTGTGCTCAGCATTTATCTGTCATCTCGCCGATGGGGTAATGATACTCTAGCCACATATAAAAAATAGCGTACGCCCTCCTGTGAATACATTGTGCCCAGTGTTGGACAGTAAAATATGGCTGTGCTAATAACATTTAAGTGTCTGGCTATAATATCCCTACCAGTCCCTCTCTTATAATAACTGTTATCAGAGCCAAAGTCAGCATCGGCGTGGAATTGAGACGATCATATTCTCTTTAGGGTTAATAGCCACATCTATGTAATAGTGCTTGGATGAAGCAATTGTCCAGTGCCCATCTGAGAATACAAAAGAGCACTGCTAAAATGATATGATGGACTCACTATTATAAAAATAACTATTGACTTTACAACACCAATAACTTTCGATTTTTTCCCCTGCTTCCTTCTTTCAGCACATTAAACATGGATTGATGCCCTTCTTCAACTTTTATAGACTTTGGCTTTCATATTCGCTTAGATGTAGTGCTAGGATTAATAAATGTAATTATAAGGGAGATGGATGAATATGATCACCTCTGAATTATAGTATGTACACCTACCTACTAATATAATGGCAGTTTGTTAGTCCTGTGTTTGCTATTGTCACTGATTTAAGACACTGACATATATGATATATAGAAGGGTGAGAAATTTATACATCTGGTAGATCTTTTATCCATTTCGATTTGCATTGTATTTAGCTTATACATTTTATCCATTCATTTATTACCTGGGAATTGAACCCATGACCTACCGCCATGCTCCGTTGTTTAAGTTATGAAGGTTAAGAATAAATAAGAAATTTAATTTCTAGAATTATTTATGCATCATTGGTGGTATTTCTTGTACTGCCTTTCAATTTTTCTGAGTAAAAATGTATTTGGAGGGAATTATCATGAAAATGTGAAAATTCCCAATGACGCTTTCTCGTATGCAAGTTATGTATGTATGTATGTATGTATTTTATTATTTATATATACAATCAGTAAATTATGATGACTCTTAACACTGTCAAATCTCACAAAAAGACTTTCAAGAAGATGTACAGGTCATATTCCACCCTAAAATAAACTAAAAATCTTCTATAAAAAAATAAAAAATAAAAAATAAAAAAATTTAAAAAAAGCCTTTATCATGAATCTTATGTGTGGAAAATATTAATATATATTTAAATTGCATTAGATTATTTTGTAACAAGACTTTATATATCATAGTAGTATTTAGCATACCCTGATTAGCATTCATTCATTCGTAAATAAATAAATAAATAAATAACACTAATGAGTATCTAAGAAGTATAATTATTAAGAATAGTGGATACTACTAAAATAAGAATTTCAAGCTTAAATTTGTGTAATTATCATTAAAAAATTACACAATGGAGAAAAAAAATCTTAATGCTTCATTTAATTATTTTTTTTCTTGTAATTTGTGGATGAAATACTTTATATAATTTCCATAAGGTTCACTCATTTACTATATATTGTTTTTAAAACATGATGACCTAACACTTTAGAAATCAAAGTTGGAATCCACCTACAATGTTTCAACTCCTAAAGACACTTAAAAACAGAAATACAGTCTAAGAAACATTTATAAGAAAAAAGTACAAGCGAGACAGCCAGTGCAAGTGAGTGGGAGTGTGTGAGATGTGTAGAGGTTTATAGGAGGAGACATATAGCCTCCGGGTGATTTGTTTAACTTTGAAAGGTTCTTTGGTTTGTGCTAAATTCGCTGCGAGCTACACGGTAGCAGATCATCTAACTCTTTTCCCAAGTGGCACCAGCTAACAGCGCCTGGTTCCTGTGCGTGGGTAAGGAAGTGAGATCCCCATGAGGGAGCAGACGACAGCTCTCGTTTGGTTAACGCCGGCCGTGAGTCGCACTAAACAAATGGAACAAACACACACGCTCAAGTACACTCTCAGTGCAGTTATATTTACAGTTGTTTGGCAAATTGTCACGGTGAAATCCAGTCTTTTCAATAGGAATTCATGCGATGGGAAATTTTGTGCTAGGGTGATTTGCCACCCTCACAGATAATTCCTGATCTTGTCGATTTGTATTGAAATTTGTATTTTGTCATTGAAAATTCGCACATCAACAGTACATTATGTACATTATGAGCAAAAAGGTTCATTTACTTTTGTCAGTAGTGTATGTATGAAGATGTATGAAGCTCAGGTCACACAGAAGTCACTTTCAAACCGAGCAGATTTCTGTTTGACACGGCGAATGCATCCAACTTGAACCATATGCAAAATCTGCGTGGGGAAATATTTAATGAAAAATTTCAGATTGCGTAGATTGCCTTTGACATTACTGGATTTCACCTGCGAAAATTACCAGAGCAATGGTAAATGTGTCCACACCTTAAAATTTGGTCACATTAGTGAAAATTTTGTAACATTTTACAGGCAAAAATTGTCCATTGTCTATTGTCAATAGTATAACCATGTATAAAGCACAGCTCACTTTCAAACCAAGTAGCTTTATCTCGATCAATGCGGCGAATCATCGTGTCTAACTTGAACCCATTGAACCCAACGATAAATGTGCTTTAGTGACATGTGACATGTCTGCAACATAAGGTTCGTCCAAATCAAACATTTTATGGACAAAAAAAAAAGCTCTGTTTTCAATAGTGATTCATTAAGCACAGCTCACACAGAAGTCACTTTCAAACAAAACAGCTTTCTGTTGGTCAACTTGAACCTGATGAAATTTCTGTACATCAACTCTGCGAATCAACACGTTCAGCTTGAACTCGTTCCAAAATCTGCATGTGGAAATATTTCACTATTAGGTGAAATTCCCAATTCCATGGATTTCTGCTGGCACGGGGCGTGTTTTCAATTCATTCCAACGGAAGTTGAGCTTCATGTATGCGTGGTGAATTGTGGGATTGACAGTGGACCGGTAAAACCATTGAGACCAGCCAAGAGCGTCAGAAAGTTCGGAAGATGCTCGACATTACGCAAATTTCATATATATGTTATATACAGGTGCATCTCAATAAATTAGAATGTCGTGGAAAAGTTAATTTCAGTAATTCAACTCAAATTGTGAAACTCGTGTATTAAATAAATTCAATGCACACAGACTGAAGTAGTTTAAGTCTTTGGTTCTTTTAATTGTGATGATTTTGGCTCACATTTAACAAAAACCCACCAATTCACTCACATATCAACAAATTAGAATATGGTGACATGCCAATCAGCTAATCAACTCAAAACACCTGCAAAGGTTTCCTGAGCCTTCAAAATGGTCTCTCAGTTTGGTTCACTAGGCTACACAATCATGGGGAAGACTGCTGATCTGACAGTTGTCCAGAAGACAATCATTGACACCCTTCACAAGGAGGGTAAGCCACAAACATTCATTGCCAAAGAAGCTGGCTGTTCACAGAGTGCTGTATCCAAGCATGTTAACAGAAAGTTGAGTGGAAGGAAAAAGTGTGGAAGAAAAAGATGCACAACCAACGGAGAGAACCGCAGCCTTATGAGGATTGTCAAGCAAAATCGATTCAAGAATTTGGGTGAACTTCACAAGGAATGGACTGAGGCTGGGGTCAAGGCATCACGAGCCACCACACACAGACGTGTCAAAGAATTTGGCTACAGTTGTCGTATTCCTCTTGTTAAGCCACTCCTGAACCACAGACAACGTCAGAGGTGTCTTACCTGGGCTAAGGAGAAGAAGAACTGGACTGTTGCCCAGTGGTCCAAAGTCCTCTTTTCAGATGAGAGCAAGTTTTGTATTTCATTTGGAAACCAAGGTCCTAGAGTCTGGAGGAAGGGTGGAGAAGCTCATAGCCCAACTTGCTTGAAGTCCAGTGTTAAGTTTCCACAGTCTGTGATGATTTGCGGTGCAATGTCATCTGCTGGTGTTGGTCCATTGTGTTTTTTGAAAACCAAAGACACTGCACCCGTTTACCAAGAAATTTTGGAGCACTTCATGCTTCCTTCTGCTGACCAGCATTTTAAAGATGCTGATTTCATTTTCCAGCAGGATTTGGCACCTGCCCACACTGCCAAAAGCACCAAAAGTTAGTTATTTGACCATGGTGTTGGTATGCTTGACTGGCAAGCAAACTCACCAGATCTGAACCCCATAGAGAATCTATGGGGTATTGTCAAGAGGAAAATGAGAAACAAGAGACCAAAAAATGCAGATGAGCTGAAGGCCACTGTCAAAGAAACCTGGGCTTCCATACCACCTCAGCAGTGCCACAAACTGATCACCTCCATGCCACGCCGAATTGAGGCAGTAATTAAAGCAAAAGGAGCCCCTACCAAGTATTGAGTACATATACAGTAAATGAACATACTTTCCAGAAGGCCAACAATTCACTAAAAATGTTTTTTTATTGGTCTTATGAAGTATTCTAATTTGTTGAGATGTGAGCCAAAATCATCACAATTAAAAGAACCAAAGACTTAAACTACTTCAGGCTGTGTGCGTTGAATTTATTTAATACATGAGTTTCACAATTTGAGTTGAATTACTGAAATAAATGAACTTTTCCACGACATTCTAATTTATTGAGATGCACCTGTATGTGGAGACAGGAGAAACCTACAGAAGGACAAACCTCACTGCAACACTCCACCAATCTGTGCTTTATGCTGGTGTGGCCAGATGCAATCCTCTCCTCAGTGAAGACACATGAAAACACACTTGGAATTTGCAAAAAAAAAAAAAAAAAAAAAAAAAAAAAAAACCTAAAGGACCCTCAGACTGTGAGAAACAAGATTCTCTGGTCTGATTAAATCATGTTTGAAGGAAACCAGGCACTGCTCATCACCTGCAGAGTGCCATCCCAAAAGTAAAGTGTGCTGGTAGCAGCCTCATGCTGTGGGGCTGTTTTTCAGTGGCAGGGACTGAGGGACACATCAGAGTAGAAGAGAAGCTCAATGCACCAAAATATTGAGATAGCTTTAATGAAAACCCAGTCCAGAGCATTCAGAACCTCAGACTGGGCAGAAGGCTCACCTTCCAACTGGACAATGACCCTAAGCACACAGCAATCGTGGCTTATAGACAACTCTATGAATGTCCTTGAGTGGCCCAGCCACAGCCTGGCCTTGAACCCAATCAAATATTTCTGGAGAAACCTGAAAATGTGCATTTGCCCCGTCCAACCTGACAGAGCTTGAAAGGTGAACAGGTGAGGTGAAGAATGACAGATATTTGCCAAATGCTGATGAGCAAAGCTTGTCGCATCATACCCAAAAATACTTGAGGCTGTAAAGGTGCTTCATCTAAGTACTGAATTTAGGGGTTGAATACTTATGCAATGTACTTATTTCAGTTTTTTTATTTTTTATAAATTTACAAAGTTGTGACAGTTCTGTTTCTGCTTTGTCATTATGGTGTATGGAGTGCAGATTGATATGAAAAAAAAATTTAAAGCAGTTTAACATAAGGCTGCAACATAACAATGTGTGTGTGTGTGTGTGTGTGTGCGCGCGTTTTTGTGACAAATGAGGACATACATTTGTATAATGACACAGGTATGACATAGGTATTACAAGGAGAAGGTGACTTTTCAGGACATTACCTCATGTCCCCACTTTTCAAAATGCTTATAAATCACACAGAATGGAACGTATTGAAAATCTGAAATAGCACAAAGTTTTCTGTGAGGGCTAAGTTTAGGTGTAGGGTAGGTGTAGGGCAATAGCACATACAGTTTGTACAGTATAAAAACCATTACGTCTATGGGATGTCCCCACTTTTCACAAAAACAAACGTGTGTGTGTGTGTGTGTGTGTGTGTGTGTGTGTGTGTGTGTGTGTTAATTGTTGTTTGGGTGCTTTCATTGTGATTATACTGGCTGGGCTTACAAAAGTTTATTAAACTGACATCCTACATTTACTTCAGGCATTCAGAAACAAAGCTTGCCTTAACTGTAATCGCATGTAATTCTGGTGATTATATTGGCCATCAACTGAAATAAACAGATTAAACACATTTGCTACAATCATACTCCAAAGCAGAGGTGTTGTATTGTTTTGAGTGACTCTGCCGCTGTAGTGGACATTCACTGTAAAAATGAATTCACTTTAGTGAAATATCAGCAACATTTCATAGTCAAAAAGGTGTATTGTCTATTGCCAATAGTGTAGTGATGGATGAAGCACAGCTCACACACACTTTAAAAGTTTTTGTTAGTCAACACAGCACATATATGTGTCCAACTTGCACCCGTAGTGAAATCTGAGTGGGGAAATTTTTCATCCTCATGCAAAATTCATAATGCCGTGGATTTCCATTGAAATGACTGGATTTTAAATGTGGAAATTTACCAAGCAGCGGTAAATGTGTTTGCACTTTAAAATTCAGTCACGTTAACAAAATTTCAGCAAGATTTCATCAGCAAAAAAGCCCCATTGTTTATTCTCAATATTGTAGCAAAGTATGAAATACAGCTCACACATATTGTCAAACCAAGCAGCTTTAATGGTCAGCGCAGCAAATCCATACATCCAACTTGAACCTGCTGCGAAATCTGCATTGGGAAATCTGTCACCCTCACACTTAAAAAAAAAATAAAATAAAATACCAATTTTGTGAATTCCTATTGAAATGACTGAATTTCAACTGTGATTATTTGCAGAGCATTCGTAAATGTGTTCACACCTTAAAGTTCAGTCACATTAGTGAAAATATGGCACCTTTTTACAGATCCACACATCCAACTTGAATCCGTTGCAAAATCTGCATGGGGAAATCTTTTACCCTCACATGAAATTCCTGATTGTGTGAAGTCCCACTGAAATGACAGGATTTCGCCTGTGAAATTTCACAGAGCAACGGTAAATCTTTAAGGGATAGTACACCCAAAAATGAAAATTCTTGATAAAAAAACCTGTAAGATCTTTGTTCGTCTTTGGAGCACAAATTATGATATTTTTGATGAAATCCGAGAGCTTTCTGACCCTGTATAGACAGCAATGGAACCACCATGTTCAAGACCCAGAAAGGTAGACAATTTTAACAAGAACATTGTTAAAATAGTCCATGTGACATCAGTGGTTCAACTGTAATGTTATGAAGCTACAAGAATACTTTTTGTGTGCAAAGAAAACAAAAATAACAACTTTATTCAACAACTGCTTCTCTTCTGTATCAGTCTCTGTCACCATTCACGAGAGTAGCATGATGTCAGAATGCCGGCTCCTGCGTCAGCAGCACCACACACATGCGTCATAGTGCTCTCGTGAACGCGCTTCTCGTAGCTTCATAAAATTATGGTTGAACCTCTGATGTCACATGGACTATTTTAACAATGTCCTGTTCTGGGCCTTGAACATGGTATGGAACTACGCTGTCTATGCAGGGTGAGACAGTTCTCGGATTTCATCAAAAAAATCTTATTTTGCGTTCAGAAAATGAACGAAGATCTTACGGGTTTGGAATGACATGAGAGTGAGTAATTAATGACAGAATTTTCATTTTTGGGTGAACTAACCATTTCAGTTTCAACAAAAAAGATTCATTGTCTATTGTCAGTAGTGTAGCAATGTGTGAAGCGCAGAAGCCACTTTCACAGCAAGCAGCATTCTCTTGATCAACACGGCAAATCCAAGTGTCCAGCTAGAACCTGTTGCGTGGGGAAATCTTTCGACCTCACAAAAATTTTAAAAATAATGTGGATTCCTATTGAAATGATTGGATTTCACAGACCAATGGTAAATGTGCCTGCACCTTTACTCTATGGAATTTATCCACTTAGGTGTTTCAAAGACGTCACATTGGCTAATCTCAGTCATGAATCTGCCTCTTAAAGGAGCGAGATGGTTTTGACAAGAGGGAAAGAAAACAGTCGGGTAAAGAAGACGGGAAGAAGAGTGCAGAGTTAGCAGGCAGGTAGAGTTAAATGTGACGGGGATTACGCTTATGTGGAGATGCTGTGGTTTTAAGGAGTCCAAATCTCTACCTGTCAGTCTGCACAGCTGGAGGGTGGCCCCTCCCAGGGGCTGATGGGGAAAAAAATGCAGATAGGGTGCCATCCTCTTGGATAATCCATACTGAGCAATAATCTGCTGGAGTGTGCTACAAATCACCTGGGCGCACTTCTTCTACACGTCATTGTAAGCTTTGAAGTAGCAGCGCAGAGAATAAGAACGTATGGAAAAGGCTAATCTAACGAAAGAAAAGTAAGATATGACGAAACGCATGTCTCTGAGTCGACAGATGCGAGGATTTCTCTTTTATCCTCATGCTGAATCATTACACCTGTCGGCCAGCGCTGATGGTACGCTTGAATAAGTGGCCAACGTTGAAAGCACCATATTTTGAAAAGCCTGGACAGGTTGTTTCATTGGAAGAGTATTGAAGTGTAGATTTGAAGCTTTTATATTAACCCCTATGAAATCAAAGGCATAGACTGTGGCGTTTCGCTAACACTCCCCATTTGAAACGAGCAGCACCTCCATTCATAATTTAGCTGCTCGCCGCTGTGATCCGACGTATGAACCGGCCCCAGAGCTCTTCAGTCATATTTCAGCTCGCACAGTGTAATGCATTTTGACAAGTAAATTGCTTGCCTTTTTGCTGATATCTTCACACATAAATAATGAATTCTTAGTAATAGCTAGAGGAATAATACACACCATAGACTGATGCAAATAACACACTTATAATTGACAATGAAGCGTGACACTTTGGATTTATGGGTAAAACTTTATGTAAGGAAAATAGTCATGGACGAGTCAACTTTTTTGTTTCTTTTCATTTTATAGCAAAATGTTCTTTAAAAAGTGAATGGGTGCCAGTTACCTGCTGGAACTTCTGTCTATAACCAAGATTTCTAGCTGATGAGTTCAAGGTCATTGTTGAGACATGAGTTCAAGGTCAAGCCCTTCTCTATCAATTGCTCAGTTTGGCCGGGAGGCCAGCTCTATGAAGAGCCCTGGTTGTTTCAAACATCTTGCATTAAGGGTAACAGAGACTACATGCTTCTGTGAACCTTCAGTGAAGCAGAATTTTTTTCTCAACTCAGCCCAGATGTGTGGCTTGACGCAACCCTGTTTCTGAGCTCTACAGAAAGTTCTTTGGACCTCAGGGCTTGGTCTTTGCTGTAATATGCATTTTCAGCTGTTAGATCTTTTATTAAGATGTGTGCCTTTCCAAATCATACTCATTCAATTGAATTTGCCACAGGTTAACTCCACTCAAAGTGTAGTAACATCTACAAGCAATATGAATGCTCCTGAGCTAAATTCCAACTGTCCCAGATAAGGGTATGAATACTTACGCAATGGAATCATTTAAGTTTTTTATTTTTAATAAGTTTGCGAAGATGTTAAAAACCTGTTTTTTGCTTTACTATTATGGTGTATGGAGTATAGATTGATGTGGAAAAATAGTAATTTAAAATTTAAAAATAGCAGTTTAACATAAGGCAGCAGCATAACAAAACGTGAAAAAAATGAAGGGGTATGAATACGTTCGCAGTGCACTGTATGTAGATTTTCATAGTAATTCATGTTTTTGTCAAGTTTGATAAGTTTTTTTTGTTTGTTTGTTTGTTTTTTTGTTTTGTTTTGTTTTTTCTATGCCATTGGATCAAATTTTCAAGTAAACTCACTCACTCACTTGGTGTTTTGGGCACTTGTCAGCTGATCTGTATGGAAGACTAGCTAGCTTACCAGCTAAACCTGCTAAACACCAGCTCAAGAGACCAGGTTAAACCAGTTTTGAATATTTTTATTGGTTAAGGCCCATTCACACGGACACACCAGAGTTAAATTTTCTCCTAATTGTCCGACAACTAAGTGGAACGCAGTCAGTGAAGCTCGTGATTTGCCTCTTGAAACAGTTTGATCCTTGAGGATGAAATGCTACATAATGACAGTTGCCAATATTGGATTGACTCAGCCATAGAAACTGATTCTAGAAGAGGAAGAGTGAATTATACAGGGTCATCTACAAGTCCATGTATCAGAATGGTAATGCATTTTATGTATCGCTCTCTACAACGTCAGACACGTAATGGTAATTGATATCATTAGCCTTTGGCTTCAATACTTTATCAAACAGCTAATAATGTGTTGCTAATGTTACACATTTTAGACAGCTAATGATATAAAAAGCCCCACCCCACAATTTGGCAGGACTGGTTGCGTTTTTCAAACCCCAAAATGCTTAGCAATGGTATTAACTTTTAACAGGCAATGTTAAAAACTTGATTTTCACAAGAGGCGGTCCTTAAACATTCATAGAATGTATTTAGTCTGTGACCTCTCTGTCATTGCCCGTTCTATTATATACCCAGCAGAGTGACCTGCACTGATAGCACTCCTGGGAATGACAAAAGCAAGCTCGCGTGCCCTCCACGCACCGTAGAAGACAGAAAAACACAGCGGACAGTGATTGAAAAGTGTCAGCGACACAAGGGTTTTGTTTTTCTTGGCTGGAACAGCTTGTTGTCTCAGACTGACAGATGACAAGACGTTCCCGGGTGCTGACGAGGTAACGATGATTGCGGCAGGAATAATGAAGGGCATGCTGACAGCGAGCGAGATTACATTTAGATCTCTATCTCCCCTGCCAATAAACCAACACGGCTGCTCCTTTACCTGCTGGGATTAATTAAATCAAAGATAAAGATAATAAAGGTAATTGCAACTGCCGTCATCATGGTTCATAGTCGGATTCATGCTCCTGCTGTTTACACACACACACAGGAGTGAAGGCAGCGGCAGGAACACACACATTGAGTGTTTCTTCAACTACAGATACTGTTGATCAGGAGTTGATTTTTATTTTTTATTTTTTTAATGAAAACTAACCAGTTGAATCTCTGTTTTTTGTTACATGAAGGTCACATTTAAACTGTCTTGGAAGACTGATTGATTGATTGATTGATTGATTGATTGATTGATTGATTTTACAAAAGGTACCTATATATATATATATATATATATAAAAATTTATTATATTATTGTTGTGTGGGAAGCTTTATATATATAAAGCTTCCCACACAACAATA
The DNA here is from genome assembly GCA_039654775.1 of Spinibarbus caldwelli. Classification (NCBI taxonomy): domain Eukaryota; kingdom Metazoa; phylum Chordata; class Actinopteri; order Cypriniformes; family Cyprinidae; genus Spinibarbus; species Spinibarbus caldwelli. Next base: position 22,749,393 of record CM077263.1, read on the forward strand.
ATATAATAAATTCAATAAAGTTTAAAGGTTTTTTTTTTTTTTTTTTTGTAGTTCTCTTTTACATGTCATTTATTTTAACTAACTACTGTGTACAGATTTTACAGACTTTACATTAAATCTACAACTATATAATTTCAACCAAAAATATGGGTAACACTTTATTTTATGGTCCAATTCTTACTATCAACAAACCATTAACTATGACTTTTGCCTCAATAAACTCCTAATTTGCTGCTTATTAATAGTTAGTAAGGTAGTTGTTAAGTTTAGGTATTGGGTAGGATTAGGGATGTAGATAAGCTCATGCAGAATATGTGCTTTATAAGTACTAATAAACAGCCAATTTGTTAATAATAGGCATGCTAATAAGCAACTAGTTAATAGCGAGAATTGGTCCCTATACTAAAGTGTTACCAAAATATGAATTATGTCTTTACAATTATGGAACAGTCTAAAACTAAACAGCGTAAAATAAATATAAACCTCCACACTTTATATTATTTATAGTGTAAAAATATGTGTAATATATGTATGTTGTTTGCTGTTTCACTAATAAATGTTGTTTTTCTTTTGGTTTATTAGTTCCGGTTTGTTGTTACTTATTGCTCATTAGTCTTGTACAGTCATTGGATCATAGCCAAACATCTTGTTATCTTGTTTGTTTAAGTGTTTTTGTGGCAACGTCACTGAGAAATAACAAGGTAAATACGACTGAATGAATGTAATTTTTTGTGCATCATTTCCAATTAAGCTTTAGTTTTGTCAAACTTTGTGAATTTATTTATTTGTGGATATTTAGAATATATAAAATGAATGAAATCTGCACATCTGCTACAGTCATTGACCATTTTACTAATACGTTATTTGGGATGTGGAGAAAAATGTTCAGGATGTTTTAGAGAAAATGATAACATTACAGAATTTTCTTGATGCATGTATGTTCACTGTTAGTGAAATTAAACTAGTGAGAGTGTGAAAAGAAGTTTATTTTTTAGAAGTCCACATTTTGTCATATCATAAAACCTGTCAAGAATAAAAATAAGAACTTACCATTTGCAGTAAGTAAATTTAAGCCCATTTTAGGAGCATTAAGATATTTTTAATTGTGACATTTAAGCACATTTCACCCAAAATTCTCATTACCATAATGCAAAATGATGGTATATTAAAATTAAGTATTTTTATGTTGTGATAGTAATTTTAGCACTGTATTTTTGTATTAGCATCAAGATTTAATTTTACATGAGATAAAATGTAAATGTAATGTCCTGACTTGTAATTATTCAATCACATTTTTTACCTGTACTATTTTATTATAATTGTCTTGTGCTATTTTGACAAGTAAATATTTTACCATTATTCCATATTGTCTTCCTAGTGATATGTGGTTATAAAAGCTGCATGTGTAATTATAAATAAATTAGGAAAATGCTTTTTAAAATAGCTTCAGATGGAATGTAGCATGTCACACCACAGGACTTTAATTGTCATGAATATTTCACATAAAAAAAAAGGTTCTAAAAAAGTCTTGTTTCATGTAAGATGTAATTTTATTTCTTTCTCTTTTGATTTTGGTGTAAAATATGAGCTGGACATGTTTCCATGAGATCCACCCATATAATGCATTATATTCTGATCACTGTTCATTATGGACTGTTAGACTAGATAAAGAACTCGGTGCACAGCGCAGTGTTTCATCCCTGAGCCATCATCCTCCGAATCTCAAGACTTCTGACTCCGCATCAAAGCCTTTTGTTATGAAAGAGGTGGAAAATTGCAGAGCATCATCCGATATGAAACAGAAAAGGATATCATCCCTGTGATCTTCAGCCCACGGAGACCCACAGCCATAAACTGCATAATGATCATATTATAGGCGTCATAAAGCTCTGTTTTTGTAGTCCCGCAAAGCTCGTTAGAGAGCGATATCAAACTTAAACCATTACCCTTGAATAACTTTGGCTTTAGAACTTCATTTCTTTATTCTTAGACTCTCTCACATCTTCGTTGTAGCTTCCAGCTATTGGAATGATTCTTTAATGTGAACATTTTCATCCATTACTTCTCTTTATACTTTCTCAATATAAAACGTTTAATGCAAAAAATAAATTTGAGTGTTAATCGACCAAGTGTATAAATGAGCCCTATCAGTATTGTGGTTCTTTGTGAACTGGATGGTTTCTTTTGTATTTTGTGTTCATTAACCTTTTTCCCTCAAGTTTCCCTTTCATACACTGAAAGAGAGGGTTTTTAAAAAGTTGTTTACACATAGTAACAGTTCTGTTCAGTGTTGGGGGTAATGCATTACAAGTAGCACCCTACTTGTGTTACTTGTAATGCATTATTTTTTCCAAATTTTTTTTTTCCAAATTTTGGTTGTTGTTTTTTTTTTTGTTTGTTTTTTTTATTTTAATTTTTCTAGACTCTGTTTTAATGGATAAATAAAATTTTATTAATCAAAAAGCATGTCTAATTAATTGAAATCATGAAACTTATACAATTTAACAGCAATTTATTAAAAGTTTAACAAAAATTAAATTTTTAAGGCCAAATTACATTTTATTCATCCAAAATTTGGCAAATTCTGACATTCCACGTTATACCGTAAATTCCATTTTTTATGACTGGATTCCGCGATTCTGTCTGCATTTTCTGCATCACGGAAATCAGGACCCTACACAAGTTATGTAATCAGATTACTTTTTTTTCAAGTAACTAGTAAAGTAATGCATTACTTTTAAATTTAGTTACTTCCTCAAATAAGTAATGCAAATTACTTTGTTTTCCCATTTATTCACTGACAGCTCTCCTGTCCCTGTGTTGAAAGAAATCATGAGTGATTTCTGAGAAATCAGGCACATCTTTCAGCCTGAGGCTTATTAATTTCACTATTGGTGTGAAATGGGCTTTGCAGTTGCCAAAAATGTAAGTTTTGGATTTTTTGTTATTAAAAATAAATAAGCAATCCCAGCTCAGGTGACAAAAGTAAATCAAAAGTAATATAATATATTACTTTTGCATAAAATGTAACTAAGTAACACAATTAGGCTAGTTACTTTTTATGGAGTAATGCAATATTGTAACGCATTACTATTAAGTAACTTTCCACAACACTGGTTCTGTTTAGCAATATCAACCTGAAGACCCCTATTTTGCTGAAATGGTTTGGTTACAATTTAGTCTGGGGATCAGTTCTCACTATTAACTAACTATTAACTATGACTTTGCCTCAGTAAACTGCTAATTTGCTTCTTATTAATACTTATTAAGGTAGTTAAGTATGGGGTAGGATTAAGAGATCTAAAATACGGTGCTAATAAACAGCCAATATGATAGTAATATGCACGTTAATAAGCAACTACTTAATAGTGAGAATTGCTCCCTAAACTAAAGTGTTACCAATGGTTCTTTGTGTTATAGTTTAGGGTTCTTTATTGCCACCTTATTTTATTTATTTTTTTTTCAAATCTGTAACTGTAAAAGCTGCCTCATTACTGATTTTCTGGATCTCAGCTATCCAACTACACAGTCTGTCAACATATTCTCTGGAGTTAAATGATTTCTTTCTTGAAATGTCTATGAATTTTATCTTTCAAATTGTAATTGGTTTCCTACCAATCATGTCTTCATCTTGTAGTTTTGTAGATGTGTGAGCTCTGTTCAGCTGAAGATACTTCTCTTCTTCAGCAAGTACTGTAAGTAACAAGGGCATTGAATTTCTGATCCATATTGTTAACATTTTAAATAATTACTAGAGTTTATGCATAAACATATTCAGTCACAAAAAGGGAAGGGGGAACTATCACTTATCATGTTTTCCTTTTAGCATTCACAACGGCTATTTTTGGCTTAAACTGAAACAAGACACACTGTGACTGTAACATTAAGGCATCATATGGATTCTGAAGATATTTCATTTGAACTTGGTCTTCAATGCATCTATTTTCTTTTTATATTTTGTGTTTTACTTCTTTATGTATTTATTCATGTCCAATGTCAAGTATCATTTATTAATGTATTCAGCTAATAACTGTTGTTAGGCCAAGCAGATAGAAGGGCAAAATGACAACATTAATTAAAACCAGAAAGAGTTATACTAATGACCTTTCAGTGAACAGTTCTTAAAAGAACCACTTTCCACTTTAAAAATTATTTTGTGGAATGGATGAATCCAGTGTAATGCTTTTCATGGAACCAATGATGCCAGTGAAGAATTTCTTTAGGATTTTGTTTTTGAACTTTGTTTATGTGGTCGATCTGTAACATCACTGTTGATGAGTAATTAGATGGTGAAGTGGATTTACTTATTGTAGAGCTAACGTAAAAATGCTTTGCTATGTTGGCAAAAGTTTGAGACTTCATTGAGATTTTTTTTTTTATCAAACTTTGAGTAGTGTGAGTTAGGGTTGAGAATCGAAAATCAATTCTAATTACAGAATTTAAGGTATGGAATCGGACACTTGTAAAATTAAAATTTCAATTCCACCTATCAATTCTTGTGTGCACATTTATTCTCAAGTTATCCAGTCTCAATTTATCCAGAATCGTGCAGCAATATTTTGCACACAAACAGCTCTTAATCGAGTCCAGTTTTTATGTAGATGGCTGATTTTTGTTCATGGTAAACTGTAAAGAGATTGCTGTAAATTTTACAGTAACTTACTGGCAGCTAGATGCCAGTAAGTTACTGTAAAAATGGTTACAGTATGATTACTGTATTTTCATTTACAGTACTATAATGTCCTTACTGTATTTTCATTTACAGTATTATTACCTTATTATCATTTACGTTTGATTCCAGGGGCAGAGTGAGTGGATATCCATGGTTTAGCACAGAGATACACAGGATACACTTCAAATAAAATAGGCTATGCTGAAAAGTTACATTGGCTAAGTGGCTTATTTTTTTTTTCTTTAAGAGACAAGTATAATTAATTATAATTTGCACTTACAAATTGCATAAATATTATGAAAATGTTTTAAATATAAAATTTAGAACACAGAAATATGAAATAACAAAAAAAAAAAAAATAGAATGATACTTCTAAAAATGATACTAAAATTACCAGTAGGTGGCAGCAAACCACTACCTTAATGACTGAGTCATCATTTATTCAATCAATTAATTCAAAACTGCTGATTCATTCAGGAAGGAAGGAAGAAACTGTTTTTATGAATGGGTCCGTGAATCGCTGATTCAAGGCGTTCAAAAAAGGTAAATTTATTCAGTAATGAAACACAGCTGAGTGCAGAGATGCACTACATGGCTTTGTTTAGAACCATTTTCGCAAAATAGATCAAAAAGACTATTTTCTCTACAATTTAAATCAATTAATATTAACTTCTTGTTTATTGAATTTTGTTGCCCTGACACCAAGTAAACTCTGCATAGACAGCAACACAACTGAAATGTTCCCAGGCCCAGAAACGTAGCAGGGACATCGGTAAAATAGCCCATGTGACATCAGTGATTCAACCGTAATGTTATGAAGCTACGAGAATACTTTTTATGTGCAAAGAAAACAAAAACAACAACTTTATTCAACAATTCTTCTCCTCCTCATACTGTCTGCAGCGGATGTGCATGCTGACGCATGTGTGTTTAACGTAAGCAGCACCATGCACATGCGTTGTTTACATCAAGTGGAAGCAAGCACATGTGTCGTGATACTCTCTCCCCAATTGTTTTCTTTGCGCACAAAAGGTATTCTCCTAGCTTCATATCAGTACAATTGAACCACTGTGTCACTTGGACTATTTTGTCGATGTCCTTGCTACGTTTGGGCTTAGGAACATTGCAGTTGTGTTGCTGTCTATGCAGGATCAGAAAGCTCTCGGATTTCATCAGAAATACCTTAATTTGTGTTCTGAAGATGAACTAAGGTCTTACGGGTTTTGGAAGAACATGAGGGTGAGTAATTAATGACAGAATTTCCATTTTTGAGTGAACTATCCCTTTAAGTGCTGATTTAATAGAAATAATTTTAATGCACATGAAAACTCAACCCTGATGCGCACAAGACAAAGTAATAAAAACATTTGGGGCTTCAGCCCCCTTAACCACCCCTAGCGCCACCCAGCGCTGCCCCTGTTTGATTCCCAGGAAATGGATAACTCAATAAAATGTGTACTTTAAATAATGTAACTTGCTTTGGATAAAAACATCTGGGAAATGCATGAATGTAAATGCTATGTAAAAGAAAATGTATTTTAGGTTACCTAATTCTGTATTTCTGTAAAATGGACAGCTGGCTGTATGATGATTCTGCCCCTCATAGTCAGCATCCTGTTTTTGATTGGAGAAAATTCCTGTAACAGACAGTCTCAACAGCCTATTTATGTTATTATAGATTTTGATCAGAAAAAAAAAAAAATACTGTACAATAATACAATACAAATTTTATTTCTATAGCACATATAAAACAACTGCCGTTGACCACAGTGCTTTCCAGCATCATTACATACAGCCATAACAAACAAAACAAAACAAAACATTAAAAATTTAAAACCTGATCACTGTAATCAATAGAATAATAGAATTTACGTTTAATAAACGCATAATATTTATTAGCAAAACTTGCTATATTAAGATATTGCTAGCCCATTCCTCTCTTTAAAAAGTCAACACGTTCTGTGAGTTAGTGGAGCTAATTTGGCTATTTTAGTAACTTTAGTTAAGTTGATGGAAGCTCACCTGTTGTTAGCAACGCTACGACGGCAATCACAAGAAAAGACTCCAAAACACCTCCGATGCAGACGAGATGACCAGAAGACCAGAAGCTTGAAAATAAACTACAAAAGACGTTCTTAACAGTGGTGTTCTTAACTTCAGTTCAGTTCAGTTTTTTGTTGTTAGAGTTTGTATTTGTTTTTCACACCCACTGAACAACTTTACAGACTTTTAACTGATGTATTGAGTAAAGTATTGAACAACGGAGCAACAAATGTGTAAATTAGTAACCTTCAACCTTTAGAAATAATAATCTACAAAAAGTTTATACCGACGTCTGAAAGCTACATAGTTCAACGATAGTTGGAAACTTTTCCCCTTCAGTTGTATGAGGTAATGGCCGAAAAGAGACGAGGGAGAAATACAGACAAAGGAAAATCTGGTTCTGGAAAAGATCATTCTGCTGACCACGCTGATAATAAAAAAAATTGAAGTCATGGAGGTGCATTCCTATGCTCGCTGCAGTAGTCCAGAGCTAACTCCGTTGGCCATGCACGCCAGATCCCAAGAAAAGTAAACCAGAGCCAACGCTTGCTGAGGTACAGAATAACATAGTGCAAATATTGGTGGAGAAAATGAATCAAAATACTGAAACCATACACCATGAGATCAAACAAAACAGAGAATGCATAAACTCTTTAAAATAAGCTACTGAATTTCTCTTCAAAGAGATGCATGATGTTAAGAAAACATTGTGTCCCTTAAGGAAGTAAACGACAAACATCAGAAGAGAATTTCAGAGTTGGAAGAAAGAGTAAATGAAGCTGAAAGATACCAAAGAAGATGGGATCTAAGGCTTTACGGTCTAGTAGAGCAAGAGGGAGAGAATGTCAAACAACGAGTGATTGACATACAGTGGTGTGAAAAATTGTTTGCCCCCTTCCTGATTTTTTATTTTTTTGCATGTTTGTCACACTTTAATGTTTCTGATCATCAGACAAATTTAAATATTAATCAAAGATAACACAAGTAAACACAACATGCAGTTTTTAAATGAAGTTTTTTATTATGAAGGGAAAACAAAATCCAAACCCACATGGCCCTGTGTGAAAAAGTGCTTGCCCCCTAAACCTAATAACTGGTTGGGCCACCCTTAGCAGCAACAACTGCAATCAAGCATTTGCGATAACTTGCAATGAGTCTGTTACAGTGCTGTGGAGGAATTTTGGCCCACTCATCGTTGCAGAATTGTTGTAATTCAGCCACATTGGAGGGTTTTCGAGCATGAACCACCTTTTTAAGGTCATGCCACAGCATCTCAATAGGATTCAGGTCAGGACTTTGACTAGGCCACTCCAAAGTCTTCATTTTATTTTCCTTCAGCCATTCAGAGGTGGACTTGCTGGTGTGTTTTGGATCATTGTCCTGCTGCAGAACCCAAGTTCGCTTCAGCTTGAGGTCACGAACAGATGGCCGGACATTGTCCTTCAGGATTTTTTAGTAGACAGCAGAATTCATGGTTCCATTTATCACGGCAAGTCTTCCGGGTCCTGAAGCAGCAAAACAGCCCCAGACCATTACACTACCACCACCATATTTTACTGTTGGTATGATGTTCTTTTTCTGAAATGCTGTGTTACTTTTACACCAGATGTAATGGGACACACACCTTCCAAAAAGTTCAACTTTTGTCTCGTCAGTCCACAGAGTATTTTCCCAAAAGTCTTGGGGATCATCAAGATGTTTTCTGGCAAAACTGAGACGAGCCTTTATGTTCTTTTTGCTCAGCAGCGGTTTTCGTCTTGGAACTCTGTTATGCAGGCCATTTTTGCCCAGTCTCTTTCTTATGGTGGAGTCATGAACACTGACCTTAACTGAGGCAAGTGAGGCCTGCAGTTCTTTGTATGTTGTTCTGGGGACTTTTGTGACTACTTGGATGAGTCGTCGCTGCGCTCTTGGGGTAATTTTGGTCGGCCGGCCACTCCTGGGAAGGTTCACCACTGTTCCATGTTTTCGCCATTTGTGGATAATGGCTCTCACTGTGGTTCACTGGAGTCCCAAAGCTTTAGAAATGGCTTTATAACCTTTTCCAGACTGACAGATCTCAATTACTTTCTTTCTCATTTGTTCCTGAATTTCTTTGGATCTCAACATGATGTGTAGGTTTTGAGGATCTTTTGGTCTACTTCACTTTGTCAGGCAGGTCCTATTTAAGTGATTTCTTGATTGCGAACAGGTGTGGCAGTAATCAGGCCTGGGTGTGGCTGATGTGTATGCTGTGCCGTGGTACCGGAGGCTGCAGATATCAATAATGATACTAAATTATTCTCACATATTTTTGCAAGTCGATTAAAATTAGTTCTAAATGAAATTATTGATGATTGTCAATCTGGCTTCTTATGTCATAGATATATTGGCAATAATATTCGATTAATATTAGATTTGATTGACTACAATTTTCTTTTAAATGATGACAGTTAATTTTTTTTATAGATTATTATAAAGCATTCGATACTGTAAACCACAAATTTTTATTTGAAGTTCTTGATTTCTTTGGTTTTGGCAACAACTTTATTCGTGCAGTTCGAACATTATATAATGATTGCAATAGCTCTGTTAAACTACCCTTCGGGACCACTCCTAGATTTAATATAGGTAGAGGTGTTAAACAAGGAGATCCATTATCTCCTCTGTTATTTTTATTGGTCATGCAAGTATTGTATCTTCATATTAAAATCAATCTGCTTCAAGGTATCCAGTTGGCCAATAATGTGATTAAATGTTCCCAGTTAGCAGATGATACGGCAATTTTTCTAAAAGACATAAAAGAACTAAAAGTGGCTCTTGAGTGTCTTCATGATTTAAAAGAAAGACCCAGTAACTTGTCTGAATTTTGTGGTATTCCAGTACAAGACTATATTACTTATGTAGGAATTACAATATGCAAAGATCAAAAAGAAAGAATAAATCTTAATTATACCCCAATAATTAATAAAATTCAAAAGAAATTTAACATTTGGCTGATGAGAGACCTTTCTTTAGACTTGTTTACACCGCAATGGCTATAGATATTCCAAAAAGTATCATTAATGAGATAAATAAATGTATGTATAATTTTATTTGGAAAAATAAACATCATTATTTGAATAAAAAAATACTTTGTAATCCACTTAACCAAGGTGGGCTAAATGCACTCGATTTTGAAACATCCAAAACTATTTTTAAAATTAAATGGATACAAAATTATATCCGTTCAAAAGATAAACTATGGTATTACATCCCTAACATTATTTTTGAAAAAGTAGGTGGTATTGAATTTCTTCTTAATTGTAATTTTAATATTAGCAAGCTTCCCATAAAACTTTCCAATTTTCACAAACAGGCATTGTCATCATGGATGATTATATACAAACACAATTTTCCCCCTCATAAATGCTTAATTTGGAATAATAAATACATTGCACACCAAAATAAATCTCTTTTTTTAGTTAATTGGTTTAGAAAAAATATTTTGTTGGTTTCACAACTTTTGAATAGTAGTAATGGTCATGTGCTTACATATACAGAGTTTTTAGGAAAATGTTCATTTTATATACCTGTTAAGGAGTATATGATGGTAATTAATGCAATTCCTTCAGAACTTAGGAAATTATTAGGAAATGATATAGAAGAAAAAAACTAATTTAGATTTCAGTCTTAAACTGGAAAGTATAAATATAAAAGAGCAAAAATGTAATAATAATTATCTTAGAACGATTTGCCAAATTTCCAGTGTTCCTTTAGCCACTGGTTTTTGGAGATCACAATTTCAAGATGTCAACTGGAAAGAAACCTTTAAGATCTCCAGATGTTTTTGTATCACAAATAAAACTAGAGAAGTATCAAACAAGATTGTTCATCGTACTAATCCTGTAAAACAGATAATTGCAAAGTTTTGTAAAGACATCGACTTGAAGTGTGGTTTCTGTAAAGAGGAAAATGAGAGTATTGTCCATTTATTTTATGATTGTAAAATTATTTTGGTGTGATTTTTTTTTATTTATTTTTTTATGTTAAACAAAATACTAATATTGAATTTCAACTCAAAGAAAAGGGTGTTTTATTTGTTTATGAGTATACTGTTGACTTCAAAATATGGTATGTTGTGAATTTATTCATTATATATGGAAACTTCTTTATTCACAAATGTAAATGGGAAGTGAAAAAAACAAATTTTACCCATTTTAAAATTGAAATAACTCACTACCTGTATACATTAAAAGAAACAAGAAATAACAAAGTGAAAAAAAACTGTAAATTATTTTGAAGCCTTAAATCTATCTTTTGAATAATTTGTAATTATTTGAACTTGTTTACAGACATGTGATTTTAATTTTCTTTATAATATTTGTTTTGATTTAATTCAAATGCTATTGCCCTTGTATGTTCTTTGTTTTAAAATCTGTAATAAAAAAATGAATAAAAAAAAAAAAAGCTTAAGGGGCTGTCACGTGATGAACGAACGACTCAAACCCGAAGACTTGTCAGATAAGAGGTGAGGTGAGCTAATCATAGACTGAAGATCCAGGTAAACAATGAATTAATCTTTTCTGTTTTTTATAGCATTAAAGTTTTGTATTGTATTTGTAGTGAGATCAACATTTGCATAAGTAGTAGATGTGTTAGGGAAGTAACATGTAACATTTTAATTATGTTTTGCTAAAATGAACGAAATGACTAGAAAAAGATTCGTTCATTTTGCTGAACGAGTCTCAAAGGTCCGAGACGGTAAAATGATCCGAACTTCCCATCACTAGAATAATGTTAGTTAACTGTTAACAAGTGAAAACATCTTAAAATATCTCAGTTTTCCATAAAACAGAAATAATATACTAACCTTTTTGTCGAGTTAATGCCGGTACAACATTTCTCTTTTGTCCTTTTACCGCCACTTCCACCAAACAGTGAAAAAAGAAAAGAGTGGTTCTTCCTTGTCATTGGTCAGTTTTTCGCGGGCAAGTTCACTACTGTAAATTTACAGTGGTTTACTGTAAATGGATTTAGAAATATATTAGTGGCCGTATATTTTCCCATAATCCTTTGTGGTTTACAGTAAAATACTGTACACACATTTTACAGTATCTTACTGTACATATTACAGTAAAATACTGTTCAAATTTCCAAAATCGTTTACAGTGTAGTCAGCAGCAATTAAGTGTTTCGCAAAAAGAGACACAGAATAAATATGTTTGATATCTAAATGTTTGACTTCATTTTTTTTAACCACACAGGAATCGAAACTGGGAATTGATAAGAATCACAGAGAATAAGAATAAGCAGAATCGGAATTGGAATTGATAAAATTCAAACGATCCGTTTCCTCTCCATTTTGCCTAGGAGAAACAAGGATCGAGATATTAAAGCGATCTCATTTGTGATATTTCTGTTGTGGCAGATAAGCCCCTGGACTGGGCAGCGGTGGGCCTGAGTCTCTGCTTGTATTGAGATTACTCTCTAATGACACTTGAAATCCCTCTCCATGAGGCCGAGATGATGTAATATGAAAACAAAGCTCTGATCGGAACACCCGCCGATTCCATTTTTCAGAACTCAAGAGCTGCTTTGTTCGATAAACTGTGGTGCTGCTTGTAAGTTATGAGATCTGTTTTGAGAATCGGTTTTGTTGCCATGTATTTGACAATGTGTATCAAAACTAAAACTGTTCAAGGTTCTGTTGTCAATTCCCTGATGGTTTACTTGGCATTTGTTAAGAAAGTTTTGGCCATATGGGGGATTTACGTGCGCACAGATAGGCTTTCCATTGTTTTCATTAGCATACAGACCATATGGGTTTTGACACATTAGCAGATACTTGATGGCCAACGCATTAGTGTGGAAAACACAGAGGTGATGACTAGTGAGAAAAAAACAGTCTGTTCTTCTTGTGAGCGCGTAACAGTCTTATCTCGCACACTTGTACTTTATTAGTATATGAAATCATCTCTGAAGCTCTTGAGAGATTTCAGGAGACTTGAGTAGCAGTCTGCATTTGCTGTACAGTACATTTAATCTCATTGCTGTCTAGAAGAAACACTTCAGATATTAAAAGAGATCTCATTTGTGATTTGTCTTATGGTATTGAGCAGACATGAAGTTTTTATTCTTAAATTTTCTTTCACATTTCACTTTGTGCATGCCAGAGGCATGGCATTAATAGGAAATTGGATATGGTAATGATCTGAACATGTCCTAATAAAAGTGTATGTATAAACAAACAAACAAATACATGCATACATACATACATGCATACATACATACATACATACATACATACATACATACATACATACATACAGGTGCATCTCAATAAATTAGAATGCCGTGGAAAAGTTCATTTATTTCAGTAATTCAACTCAGATTGTGAAACTCGTGTATTAAATAAATTCAATGCACACAGACTGAAGTAGTTTAAGTCTTTGGTTCTTTTAATTGTGATGATTTGGCTCACATTTAACAAAAAACCCACCAATTCACTATCTCAACAAATTAGAATACTTCATAAGACCAATAAAAAATAAAAATAAAAAAAAACATTTTTAGTGAATTGTTGGCCTTCTGGAAAGTATGTTCATTTACTGTATATGTACTCAATACTTGGTAGGGGCTCCTTTTGCTTTAATTACTGCCTCAATTCGGCATGGCATGGAGGTGATCAGTTTGTGGCACTGCTGAGGTGGTATGGAAGCCCAGGTTTCTTTGACAGTGGCCTTCAGCTCATCTGCATTTTTTGGTCTCTTGTTTCTCATTTTCCTCTTGACAATACCCCATAGATTCACTATGGGGTTCAGGTCTGGTGAGTTTGCTGGCTAGTCAAGCACACCAACACCATGGTCATTTAACCAACTTTTGGTGCTTTTGGCAGTGTGGGCAGGTGCCAAATCCTGCTGGAAAATGAAATCAGCATCTTTAAAAAGCTGATCAGCAGAAGGAAGCATGAAGTGCTCCAAAATTTCTTGGTAAACGGGTGCAGTGACTTTGGTTTTCAAAAAACACAATGGACCAACACCAGCAGATGACATTGCACCCCAAATCATCACAGACTGTGGAAACTTAACACTGGACTTCAAGCAACTTGGACTATGAGCTTCTCCACCCTTCCTCCAGACTCTTGGACCTTGGTTTCCAAATGAAATACAAAACTTGCTCTCATCTGAAAAGAGGACTTTGGACCACTGGGCAACAGTCCAGTTCTTCTTCTCCTTAGCCCAGGTAAGACGCCTCTGACGTTGTCTGTGGTTCAGGAGTGGCTTAACAAGAGGAATACGACAACTTTAGCCAAATTCCTTGACACGTCTGTGTGTGGTGGCTCTTGATGCCTTGACCCCAGCCTCAGTCCATTCCTTGTGAAGTTCACCCAAATTCTTGAATCGATTTTGCTTGACAATCCTCATAAGGCTGCGGTTCTCTCGGTTGGTTGTGCATCTTTTTCTTCCACACTTTTTCCTTCCACTCAACTTTCTGTTAACATGCTTGGATACAGCACTCTGTGAACAGCCAGCTTCTTTGGCAATGAATGTTTGTGGCTTACCCTCCTTGTGAAGGGTGTCAATGATTGTCTTCTGGACAACTGTCAGATCAGCAGTCATCCCCATGATTATGTAGCCTAGTGAACCAAACTGAGAGACCATTTTGAAGGCTCAGGAAACCTTTGCAGGTGTTTTGAGTTGATTAGATGATTGGCATGTCACCATATTCTAATTTGTTGAGATAGTGAATTGGTGGGTTTTTGTTAAATGTGAGCCAAAATCATCACAATTAAAAGAACCAAAGACTTAAACTACTTCAGTCTGTGTGCACTGAATTTATTTAATACACGAGTTTGACAATTTGAGTTGAATTACTGAAATAAATGAACTTTTCCACGACATTCTAATTTATTGAGATGCACCTGTACATGCATAAAGGCATATGAATTTCAACTGCCAAAATTGCTGTTGAAAATGTATTATTAAAAATGTATTATTATTATTATTATTATTATTATTATTATTATTGTTGTTGTTGTTGTTGTTGTTGTTCCCTGTTTTTTCAGCCATTGTAGTTTATGAAATACACAACTACTACTACTAATAATAATACTAATACTAATACTAATACTAATACTAATAATTAAAAATTGTATTAGTAGTAGATCTGCTGTATTATTATTATTATTAGTATTATTATTATTACATAAGTTTTATTTTCTCCAATCACTGTAGTTTATTAAATTATATTTTTATTATAATTATACATTATATCATTTATATGTCATTTATAATTATATAATTTATTATAATTATATGCAACTTTATTATTATTATTATTATTATTATTATTATTAATGATAATCCACTGTGGTGACCCCTAGCAGCTGAAAGTGAGAGATGTTATTATTATATATATTTATAATAATATTAAATAAAAATTAATAATAATTTCCAGCATTTGTAGTTTCATAAATACGTAAAAACTTCACACTTAGCTTAAGAGCACATAAACAGTGATCACACTATCAGTGTGCACGAACTGTTCACACAAATGAAACAACAGAGAGCGAAACATCATGGTCGTTTTAAGCCATAAGCAAATGTGCTCTGAGCTGTGTCATTGAACATGCAAGTCACTTCTTATTTTGCTTTTAGTTTGCACAGTTGTTGGAGAGCAACTGTGGCGTCTGGCTCTGAAAACGGCAGCTCGCTGTCGTGAGAACATTTCGGCACTTAAGCCAGATGTATAATCGGACAGGATGTCTAAACAGCATGATCACCGGTGATTGACTGTGTGCAGATCTTGCTTTTGTCAGATGAGCCTCTGAAAGGCAGCTGTTATGGCAAGCATTCACATTCAAGAGTACTTTATATGACAAAAGATGGTATCCATCCTTTAACAGGAGATCAATTATTTAGGGCAGAAAAACAAACTGCCACCCATATTTACAGTGCACTTACACAGCCTCAACACTAACAGACTTCAAAGATGACACAATTTTATCAGGCTTTAAAACACAAGAAAAAAATATTTTCTCATTTTCAAGATATATCACCCAGACTATTTCAAAGCTCTAATGACAAATGGCAAAAAATAAATATATAATGGGAAGTAAAACCTTTCCCGAATTAGAAAAGTCCAGTTTTAAAGGGTCAATGGTGTCCAGGTCTTTAGAGACCTCTGGCCCTGAACACAACATATTTCAAGGTGTCAGGGAGGCCAGTGTGGCAGTTCTCCTGTGTAAGCACTACCGTCAAAAAGAGCCAAAGAGGGCAAAAGATTTCTGGGATGCTGACTCCATGCATTCTGCCTTAAGAGTCTTAGCTCAAAAAGTGCATCTGAGGAAATACTAGTGCCCTACTTTAAATGGTGTGTGTTTTTATTACATGAACCAACTGATGGGTGTATAAAATGCAGTTCCCCTTTGCAAACCACAAAAAAAAAAAAAATAGTTTCAGTACTCAATTTTAGTTTGGATGAATTACTTTTCAAAACGTTTTACTCAAAATGAATCTTGGTTAATACAGAGAAGTCAAGTCATTATGCAATAAATCCTAGTAAAGCAATATTTTAGGCATCATACATTGGGGGGAAAAAATTCACTCAGAAATTGCTAGTACTGTAAATCTTAAAATTGCGAACAAAGCAAAAATGAAAAATCCATACTTTAAAATATTTATGAATATAAATTTTAAAAAATGCATTTAAAACTATACAAAAAATAAATAAATTAATAAAAACATTTTAAAAAAATACACTGTTAATACAGATTTTATTTGCAGTCATATATATATATATATATATATATATATATATATATATATATATTTATATATATATATATCTTTTTGGCCAACTTTTTAATTTTTTTTATTTTCCACATTATTTAAATATTTTTGCTTTTGTACAAAATGTATTTATGATTGGAAATCTCCCTGGACCCTTGAAAACACATTTTAAAATATATTTTGACATTTGAAGGTTTAATATATTTTTGAAAGATTTCTATAAGCCAAACTGTTTGCTGCATACCCTTGTGAAAATAAATGTGCTTAATTGTTAGTACCTTTAGTGTTCTTCAGATCTTTTTTTTTTTTAAGTACTACTTGCAGATAAAATGAATGAAAAAAGAATCAAATGAATATCCAAATAAAATAAAATAAAAATAATACTCACATTAAAAGTTTAAATTATGAATTAATCATTATTATGATGTTGCATTTAAAATAAATACTAAATTGCTATTTCATCATTAACAGTATACTTTAACCATATTTCAAAGACAACAGAAATAATTAAATACACAGATGTACTGAAGTCCTACTTAACTGGGTCAATAAAGCCATGCAAAGTTCAGATAGTTACAATAAATTTCTACTATAATATTTTTTATTTAATTGCAGTTAACATGCAAGTATGTGTCTGAAATCATTACATTCAGTTTGCACATAAATATATTCTTTTAAAGCAGTTTTTTGTTTGTTTTGTAATAAGTACTCTTTGAAAAAATGCTAAAGTGTACTTCTTTTTCATAAGAATATATTAAGCATTTATTTGTCATGTGAATGTCTATAAATACACTGAAAGTGTTGATCAAAATGGTGGATATAGTTTAAAAAATTGCATAGTTACAATTTTTATTAATGAATTGTAGATACTATTTATTTTTATACATTACAGAATAGCATTAGCTTAGAAACATGCTAACACTAAACTCTATCAGGAAAAAAAATATATATATATATTGAATTTGACTCGACAACAGTGTGATCTGCAGGTCCGTCTTTGTACAGTTTTCCAGATCTGTCATATGTGTCATTTCATCTTGCTTAGGATGTTGTCTATGTAGGCAGTAGATAGCAAGGTTGCATGCTAGTATTTTGGAACAGAGGCAGTATGTTGTAAATCTGTAGTTGTCCAGTGTGTTCAGTGATTTTTATTTTTTTTTTTTTCCAGGTTTCAGGTTAGACTGTAGTCCCCAGTGTGAAGGACTGAAGAAGATGGACACATCTCTTAATCATAGAGCGGTGGCCAGACAGAGGCTGCAGGAACACAGACTCATTATCAACAAGCTCTCATGTCCACCGGGACCAGATCAGTCTCTCCACCTCCAGAACCCTGGAGGATTCGGCAAACACCCGACCTAATCCCTGCGCTAGATCAGTGGTCGGACAAGCTGAAGCCCTTTAGCTAATGAGGCGCCGCAGAGACACCCTCATGCTTAGGAGCGGTAAAGTACACTAAATAAAAGGCAAGGTATGATGGACAGAGACAGAGATGGAAAGGGCACATTTGTTTCCTCTGCAAATTGATCAATGGAGAAAGTGTGTTTGCAGAAATAGACTAGCCTACCTAAAATCTAATTTATTAATTTACCTTACAGGGATAGTTCAACCAAAAGTGAAAATTCTGCCATAATTTACTCTCCCTCAAGTTGTTCCAAACCTGTATGAGTTTCTTTCATAAAAGAAGATATTCTGAAGAATGCTGGTAACCAAACAGTTGACAGTAGCCAATGACTTTCATAGTGTGGGAAAAAAATACTGTGGAAGTCAATGGCCCCATATGGCCAATAATAATAATAGTAATAATGAATTAATGAAATATATTTTTGAAACAGAACATCTACTCAGTTTCAACCTTTATATACAAAAATATATTTATAAATGTATTTCAGGACAAGAAAATATATTTCCAGTCTTACAGTAGCCTACATTTAGGCTAAATACAAATGTGGATGGCATACTAGAGATCAGAATTAGATTTATAATGTTTTAATAATTTTTAATGTTCTTATATATTGTAATATTGCATTTTTGGTGCCTTTTAAATTATGTTCCTTGCTGAAGTTTATTCAAATGTGTTATATGTTTGCATATGTTATAGACAACAAAAGTTTCTCTTTAAATGTGATGAATGCATTTTCTTGGACTAAAATATATAGAGGGCAAAATATATATTTTAAATACTTAAAAAAAAAAAAAAAAAAATATATATATATATATATATATATATATATATATATATATTTCTGCATTTAGAATAAATATATATATATATATATATATATATATATATATATATATATATATATATATATATATATATATATATATATATATTTCTGCATTTAGAATATATCTAAGAAACATACCAAAAAATAAAAATATAAAAAAATAAAAAAAATATGTATTGGTAGAATATAATATAATATATATATATATATATATATATATATATATATATATATATATATATATATATATATATATATATATATATTTTTTTTTTCTTTTTCTTTGCTGTATGGTGCTATACGTCAGCTGTTTGGTTACCAATATTATTCAAAATAACTTAAATTAAATCAATAAATGCATTTTTGACATGAATCATGTGAGTCCTATGTTTAAATGGTCAAATGTCCAACTTCCACTGAAGTACAAGATGCTCTTTGAATTCTCAAACCATGCTGGATAACAGGGATAAAAGATTGTTCCAAGACTAAAATTGTTGATCCAGTTGGATTTGCTATTTCGACACTGCATACATCTGCATACAGAAGTCACTTTCAGAACATCTGCATGGGAAAATCTTTCGCTCCCCCACAAAATTCCTGATCAAGTGAAATAGCTGGATTTTGCCTGTGAAAATTAGCCAAATGCCAAATGTGACCGAATCTTAATACCACTAAACACAAGATTTCTTTGTAGTATTCTCAAGTGCTTCTTCTTGTTTTCTGAACTTCAACAATCTCCCCTTTAGTAGATGTTAATGCAGAGTGAAAATCAGCAGCATCTGGTGTTACCATTGGCATATGTGCAGAGGGGAGTCAAAGAGGTGTAACCTCTGGTACATAACCCACTTCCATAACACTGAGGGACCAGAGCTCATTTAATGATCAGAGAAAGGGAGCATGTCAGTTTATAAGGGTCCTGAGCAGCAGAAGCTTGTATTATGCTTCTTTTTATGTCTCTATATGCGTCACACATACACTATTCTAGAATAGAAAAACAGACCTACGTAAATGCTTTAATTTGTTTTTGTAAATGCAGCAATGTATTTGTTTTATTAAAATGGACTTTGAGAAAAGACAGGCTAGAGCCATCATATATACTTATATGTAAATCTACATAATCAACCTGAACCTGTTGCAAAATCTGCATGGTAAAACCTTTCAAACTTACCAAATTCACAATTGCTTTTATTTCTTTTCAAGTGACTGGGTTCATGAACATCGATAAATTTGACTGCACCTTTAGCGTGACCAGGCCCGGATTAAGAATTCAGAGGCCCCTGGGCACAATGTCTTGTCTTGTAAATTTCAGATTTGATAGTTAAACGTGTATGTTAATGAAGTCCAATCATTCGTAAGGGTGCGCGTGCACGCTTATTCACAATAAGCATAATCCCCGCCTATGAATTACAACTACGTAAATTACGTGTCCAGGAACACAGTGGAATATTTTGGAGTCCTTTCTCAGTTTTGGTTCCAGTATATTTCATAAATGCAAAAAAGACTAATAGGTCATATGCCTAACAATAAATATTCAGTTAACTTGTCCATCATCAGTGCTCTTCTGAAAATGGCCAGCTGGTGGCGCTTGAGAGTGCTTTGGTGGCACAGCGTTTTTCCAGCTGACGATTCGGTTGATGTGGAATATCCACGGCGGTAACATATTACTAGTATGTCATTTTGAAGAATATTACTAAATATAAAAATGCAGTATAAATAACCAGTAATAACTTCTTGTTGTTCAGTCATTGTACAAGTAGGGCGGTTGGTCGGTGTAGCGTTTGTCCTGCCCCTCCTCCATTGATTGGACGGCTGGGTAAAAAGTTAAAGTGATGTGCGCTGCATTTATGAAGGATATACTCAAAAATTCGTTCTGTTCGTATTTCATGAAAGAGGCCCATAGAGTTTAAGTAATTATTTATAGCCCTGCAAAAGGCGGATTCGAACATATGTCGATCGCATCAAGAGACAATGCCATGAGTCTGACGCGCTACTACTTGCACCACTGAAACCAATGAATTGAATGTGTTTTTTTAATCTTGAGTGTCAATCAGACATTTCTGGGAGGAGCTAGTGTAAATAGCGTTTGCCAACAAGCGCGCTATTTGGACTTAAAGACACTCTGATTTTTTTTTTCTTCCCCTCGCTTGGGCCCCAAGTGCGCATGGGCCCCTGGGCCAGTGCCCATAATGCCCACTGGATAATCCGGCCATGAGCGTGAGGGGTTTGTTCAAAATTTTAACCCCAATCATGAATAGGGTTGGGTATTGAGAATCAGTTCCATTTTTAGAAATTTCCAGGAACCGGTTATTCAATAAGACGTGAATTTCGATTCCATTTAACGATTCCCGCATTCGCATTTTAATGTGATTTTAGACCATTTAAGCACAAGAAGGGAAAGAACTTGCACACTGTTTCCTGCAAGTCCCAGTTTCCGTCCTGTATCTGTTCTCGAACCGTTAGGTGATTTTCCATCGCAGAAAAGGTAGTTCCCTTTCAATCGGTGACTCTCGACTTCACGTCGGTAATGACCGACTTTGGGATCTCGCTTAGAGAGACCAATCTACTTTGAGTGTAAACTAAACGAGCCAATGCACATTGGCATGCGATGATTGCATCCAGCTGCCGCTGATCACAGTGTGAGTATAAGTAGGCAGTGGGTGCAGCACATATTCAGCTTTTCGCTTCAGAGCCGAGCGATCACATCGTTTTGCTCCTGACTACTCTACCGAGAGAAGAAGACTGAACGAGTTCAGCGTGCTCTTTGAGAGCTCTCCGTGTTGGTGGTACGGCGCTTCAGCGGTGGTGGTTTTCCCGTGTGGAGTGGGTTACACACATCAGGCTGCACTACCCTCTATTTGTGTTGCAGGCGGCCATCTCCCCTGTGCGCTTCAGCATGCTAAAAGAGCTTTTTCTCTAAAAGAGCTTTCACAGGTGCATCTTTTTAAAGATGACGTTGCGTCTGGCAAACTCGACGTTACGTCTTTATAAAGACGAATTGGGTCTTGCTATAGACAACGTATCACCCGTGCGTTTCTGGATGCGGTCATTACCTGGCGCTGGGTGATGGTCACGATCGCTGCCTCACATGCCTGGGTATAAAACATGCTGAGGTGGCGTTTTTGGATGAGTTATCTTCTCATTGCGGGAAGATAATCATCTCGGAGCTGTGAACCAGGTTCTGTTACCTCAAAAGGGGCGGAGCTCCATTGCCTGCCTCAGTCTGGCTCTAGGTTGGACGATTGGTTTTCCCGGTGCCTTTCTTCCCGGAGGTGCATGATGAGCTCACTGGGTCGTGGACGGCACCTTTCACTGCCTGAAACCGTCCCGGTGGCTCCGAGTCACACCGGCCTGCTGCCAAACCTTCACCCTGTGGTCAGACCTTTCATTTCTTGAGGCAGGAGTGCCCTTGGAACAGGTCTCCAGGCATGCTGTGGTTTACACGGATGCCTCCACCACCGGCTAGGGGGCCATGTACAACGGGCATGCAGTGTCAGGGGTTTGGACGGGCCCCCATCTGCACTGGCACATCAACTGCCTAGAGTTGTTAGCAGTATGCCTTGCCTTGAACCGCCTCAAAGGGCGCTTACGAGGCAAACACTTGCTGGTCCGCACGGACAACACTGTGACCATTGCGTACATCAACCAACAAGGTGGTCTACGCTCCCATTGCATGTCGCAACTTGCCCGCCACCTCCTCCTCTGGAGCCAAAAGCATCTGAGGTCGCTTCGTGCCATTCACATCCCCGGGCCTGCACAACTGGGCAGCTGACGAGCTGTCACAAGCTGCGCTCCCCGGGGAATGGAGACTCCATCCCCAGACAGTTCAGCTGATTTGGAGACGTTTCAGAGTCGCTCAGGTAGACCTGTTTGCCTCTCCAGAGAACTCTCACTGCCAGTTGTTTTACTCCCTGACCGAGGGAACACTCGGCACAGATGCACTGGCATTCAGCTGGCCTCGGGGCCTTCGCAAGTATGTGTTTCCCCCAGTGAGCCTTCTTGCACAGACACTGTGCAAGATCAGGGAGAACGAGGAGCAGGTCCTGCTCTTGGCGCCGTACTGGCCCACTCGGACCTGGTTCCCAGAGCTAATGCTCCTCGTGACAGCCCCTCCTTGGCAGATTCCTCTGAGGAAGGATCTACTGACTCAGGGACGGGAAGCTTTGTGGCACCCATGTCCAGACCTCTGGAAACTGCATGTCTGGTCCCTGGACGGGACGCGGAGGTTCTAGGTGACCTACCCAAAGAGGTAATTGACACCATCACTTTGGCAAGAGCACCATCTACGAGACACGCTTACGCCTTGAAGTGGAACCTGTTCGTCGAATGGTGCTCTTCTCACTGAGAAGACCCCCGAAGATGCCCGATCAGAGTCATGCTGTCCTTCTAGCAGCAAGTGCTAGAAGTCTACCCTTAAAGTCTATGTGGCTGTGATTACTTACAACCATGACCCCGTGGAAGGGAAGTCAGTGGGGAAACATGACTTGGTCCTCAGGTTCCTTTGGGGGGTGAGAAAGCTAAGTCCTCCACGGCCCCCCTCTATACCCTCTTGGGACCTGTCTCTAGTGCTCAAAGCACTACAGCAGGGCCCATTTGAGTCTCAGTCCATTTGCAGTCAGCTGAGCTGAAGTTTCTATCAATGAAAACTCTGCTCCTGCTTGCACTGGCCTCTATCAAGAGGATAGGGGACCTCCAAGGATTTTCAGTCGACGATTCATGCCTAGAGTTCGGGCCGGCTGACTCCCAGGTAATCCTGAGTCCCCGGCCTGGCTATGTGCCCAAGGTTCACACTACTCCCTTCAGGGATTAAGTGGTGAGCCTGCAAGCACTGCCCCCGGAGGAGGCAGACCCAGACCTAGCTTTGCTTTGTCCAGTCCGAGCCTTGAGATGCTACGCAGACAGGACACAAAGCTTCAGGACCTCAGACCAGCTCTTTGTCTGTCTCGGAGGCCGGCAGAAGGGGAATGCCGTCTCCAAGCAGAGGATGGCCCACTGGATAGTGGATGCCATCACCCTGGCTTATCAGGCACAGGGTGGGCCCTGCCTGTTCAGGTTGAGAGCTCACTCTGCTAGAAGTGTCGCATCCTCCTGGGCGCTGGCTCGTGGTGCCTCTCTGGCAGATATTTGTAGAGCTGCGGGCTGGGCGACCCCCAACACGTTCGCTAGGTTCTATAGCCTTTGTGTGGAGCCGGTATTCTCCTGTGTTCTCACCTCAAATGGGTAGAAACACTGAGAGGCCCCGGCTTCGGGTCGGCTTGCTAAAACCGCTTTAGAGAGTCCGTATAGTAGACCCTGTTGAGCTCCTCTGTCCCCTCGGCAGCCAGACGTGGCAGAGCATCTGGCACCAGGCCCTCACCCGATGAATCCGTCAGAACCGGTAGAAGGCTGAGTTCCATATGTAGAGACCTAAATGGATCCCATATGTGTAAGTTCCATGGTATAGCCTCAGAGCCCGTGTTTCCCCGACAGACTTCTGCCATTTTTAAGAGTTGCAATCACCTCTATTCTTCCATATGCACCTAAATGGTTGTTCATATGTGTAAGTGCTTCCGAAATCTTCTTCGGGAAGGATGGGGCTTCCGCAATGTTCCTGTTCCAAGTGGAACGGGTACGTTTTCCCAGTGTTATCCAACTTCACAGAGTGGGTAGTGCTACGACAACAGTGTCTGGCCTTCTTGTCGTGAGCCTGGCCTGCACCAATAAAGGGTGCAGGAGGCTCACACAAGACACTGGAAGGGGCAGTATCCGTGGCACTTTGGTAGGGATCCCAAAGTCAATCATTACCGACGTGACGTCGAGAGTGACCGACTGAAAGGGAAGGTCTCAGTTACGTATGTAACCCTCATTCCCTGAAGGAGAAAACGGAGACATCATCCCGTCGCCATGGCTCCTGTACCACCGCTGAGCGGCCGGATCACTGGTCACCTGCTGCCTACTTATACTCACGCTGTGATCAGCAGCAGCTGGATGCAATGATCGCATGGCAATGTGCATTGGCTCGTTTAGTTTACACTCGAAGTGGATTGGTCTCTCTAAGCGAGATCCCAAAGTCGGTCATTACCGACGTGACGTCTCCATTCCCTCCTTCAGGTAACGAGGGTTACATACGTAACCGAGACGTTCTGGGATTTCATATCTTGCAGCTAATGTGCACACGTCAGTATATCCTTGTGAACACAGCCATTTTTTGTCTTAAGTGAACATAAACAGACGAGAAAGGAAAAACCTGTATTTTTAGATCAGTTTTAAAGAGACAACAACCTAATATTCATAATAAATATATAATGAACACATGCAGCCTGTCATTGATGTTAATCAAAGAATGATCTTGATCTTGATCTTGAAATTTGTTCAGTTGTATTTATTTATGCTATTGCTAACTGATGCGTTTGTTCCTATTTTATTACTGACTGTTTACTTGTCTTTAACAATTTAATGAAAAAAATGTTCAAAGTTCAGAACTGCAAGATATAAGTTCAGAACCGCAAGACAGAAACTCACAGTTCTGAGGGGGGGGGGGGGGGGGGGGGGGGGGGGTTAGATCAGTGTTAAAGAGACAGCAACCTAATATTCATAATAAACATATAATAAACACATGCAGCCTGTCATTGATGTTAATCAAAGAATGATCTTGATCTTGATCTTGAAAAAAAAAAAAAAACTTTTTTCTTACAACTCTTCCTTTTTTCCACCAAAGATGGACAAGGTAATTGTGACTTTTTATTGCAAGTTTATATCATTTAATTTTGAATTTATATCTCGCACTTCTGACTTTTGATAGTGACATCCTCCCCATTAAGCTTTGGTGAGTTTATCTCGCAATTCTGACTTTTGATAGTGACATCTTCCACACGATTTTTTAAGGCAACAGACATAGCTCTCAATAACAACAAAAACTCTTAATGCATGCAGATAACAATGGAATACACTTGCGAGAGCATTCACAAAACTCTTGAGGACAGGATCTCAACTTTACATCTGAACAGCTTGAATGCCCCTTAATATGTAAGTCTTGAAGGCAGTCACGCATGGCTCTGGATTTGTGTTTAATTGCTCCCCGGTGATCACTCTACAGGATGCATTCATTTGAGTCTTGAAGGGGTCTGAAGAAGGCGAGACTGTAGGCGTTTCCTGGCCTGATGGCATGATATACTGTATTACTGTACGTATCAACAAGGTAAATCTTCCCCTCTCCTGCTGCGGGTATAACAGCTCTGACGATACTTTATTGAACTCCTAAAATGTTTAAAGGCATAAATAATCTTGGCTTCCTTACATTTCCTTTTAAATTCCAGCAATCTGAGTGTACGGTGAGTCAAGCATGATTAATTAAAACGTGTGGCGCTCGCCATCAAGGGATTAACTTGCGAGATTTAACAGTGGAAATAGTTTTTGTGACTGTGTGAAAGTAATGTTTCAAAATCACACTGCTTTTGTGAAGCTCTGGTTGACGTCAGGCTGTTCGCTATTAAGTCTAACTTTGGTTTTGTCATGGATTTTTAACATAGGTTTTGGAACAGAGCCTATATCCATATCAGCTACCTTGCTGTCTTCAGTCTACATAGAATCCTAATTGAAATGTAACCTTATAAGTGACAGATTTTGAACATGCAATTTAAAGTAACACTGACACTACATTACCATCAAGTGAACACTAAATTAATATAAAAGAAAAAAATAATTAACATCAGCACAACTATACAGTACATACCCATCAAATGAACACTAAACATCTATTAGGTTAACATTAATATTAACAATACTTTAGAATTAGAGGAACATGAGAATAACATTAAAGCAATCCTACAGTAACATTAACACAACATTACCATCAAATGAACATTAAAATTACATAAAATCCACGATTTATTAACCTTACACAACTCAATGCAAACATATGAACTATTTTGATTATTTTCAGTATTGAAAATATTTTAGTCATTTTATCTTGTTTCGTCTTGTTGTGATGCATTCTGGGATTGCCTTTTTCAATGAAATATACATGCAATTCCTCCTCATTTTTGGCAAATGATTCACCTTACAAGCTTGCATAAAGCTGTTGCCCAACTTTTGATTTAGTCTCAGAAAAAAAGCTGTCACTGGTTGCCTTTCAAAAGGCACACCTTTGTACCTTATTTAAGGGTGCATATCAGCACGTAAATGGTACATATTAGCACAAGTTGTTAAAATACTAAGTAGGCAGGACACTTGGTTTTTATATAGAGCTATAGTATCTCTGAAGATATTTTTGGTCTTTTGGCTTCATTTCATATAAACAGTGTTAAAAATAACATCTGTTTCTCTAAGAGCTCAGAGACGAGATTTAGCACCATTCTTGCGAGACATCTCAAGCTGCTCCTATCAGTAGAAATCGCTGGAGAACTATTAAGTTTGATAGAATGATTACAGTTTCTGCAGTTTCCATCGCTGCCAGGATTTCCAGCACTTCAGGTTTGAGACGATGCAACATTTGTTAAACCTTGAATGTGAAAGCAGAACTACACTCGACTTGTTATCTTTGCTACACTGTAAGTTGTAGATGTTTATTCCAATACAGTTCAGCGTGAGATGTTTTTATTCTTGTCATACTTGTGGAATATTACTGTTTGTGGACAGAGACTTGGAGAAAATATATATCATTTATTTAGTAACGCACCAGAAGAACCATGATTAATCCTATGGCGAAACGTCTCCTGGCTGATATATTGCATTTCTGAAGGAAAGTTTACCTTTCGAGAAAGACGGATGTTGAATTTAGCCTCATAAATTTAATAATAACCTTTCCCTAGGGTCTTATAAATCTTTTTGGCAGGAAAGGAAATGTATATTCAAGCACACTTGCCGCCAAGTTGCATGTATTCCAGGAATAGAAGATTACCAGTCAACTTTATGATGTCCCATATGTATAATCTGACTGTTGATGCACGCTCTAGAATTGCTTCAGAGTTAAGCTTTGGTGAGTTTTGCTGAGTGTAGTCCCTTCCTGATGCAAGTTATTGTAACTTCACAGAGAAACTTATTGTGCAGGCTTCACTCAGTTCTGTTTGATTGCAGCAGCAAATGTCATTTTGGATGATGCAGCACAATAACTTTGCATGTTAATTTAGAAAGCCTGGGATTTTTTTTTTAAGTCTGTGAAATATGAAGACAACCCATCAAAGTAATTCTAATCACTGACAGAGGCCAGGGGGAAGAATTAGTTTGTGTGTGTATGTGTGTTTGTCCTTGTACTGTATATTTTCACACTGCATTTCCTCTCTGTCCTCAAATGTCTTAAGCAAAGCTGATTAAAGAGTGAGAAAATGATTATTATTCACAGCGAACGAGGAAACTGATTTTAAAGTTAGCACATTTTAATTAGGGAGAACAAATTTCTGTTACTGTGATATATTACAACACAGGTGAAATGCGGAAGACCTCAAAAATCAAATGTATTTGCTTTAACAGATGTTCCTGAACTTATTGTGAATGATTTATTAGTACATGTTATTCCAAAGATAATGTTTGTCTTTATAATGTTTAATTGATTTAAAATATTAAAAATTGTTTCGTAGGTGCAGTTTTTTCTTTTAATTTCAGTCCTTTTGCCATCACAGTGAGGCCACTTTCTACGGAGGCCCAATAGTGCACCAAACAACGAAATAGCCACAACACAATGAAATCGGCCAACACAATGCATAGGACTAATTTCATTGTGTTGCGGCTTGTTTCCGTTGTTGTGCTAATTTCATTGTGTTGCGGCTTGTTTCCGTTGTTGTGCTAATTTCGTTGTGTTGTGGCTTGTTTCCATTGTGTTGCAGCTTTCCTTGTGTTGTGCTTATTCCGTTGTGTTGTGGCTTGTTTCCATTGTTGTGCTAATTTCGTTGTGTTGTGGCTTGTTTCCATTGTGTTGCAGCTTTCCGTTGTGTTGTGCTTATTCTGTTGTGCTGTGGCTTGTTTCCATGGTTGTGCTAATTACGTTGTGTTGTAGCTTATTTCCGCTATTTTGTGGCTTGTTTCCATTGTGTTGCAGCTTTCCGTTGTGTTGTGCTTATTCCGTTGTGTTGTGGCTTGTTTCCGTTGTTGTGCTAATTTCGTTGTGTTGTGATTTGTTTCCATTGTGTTGCAGCTTTCCGTTGTGTTGTGCTTATTCTGTTGTGTTGTGGCTTGTTTCCATGGTTGTGCTAAATACGTTGTGTTGTTGCTTATTTCTGCTATTTTGTGACTTGTTTCCGTTGTGTTGCGGCTATCCGTTGTGTTGGGCTTATTCCGTTGTGTTGTGGCTTTTTTCCGTTGTTGTGCTAATTTCATTGTGTTGCGACTTGTTTCCATTGTTGTGCTAATTTCATTGTGTTGTGGCTTGTTTCTATTGTGTTGTGATTTGTTTCCATTGTGTTGCGGCTTTCTGTTGTGTTGTGCTAATTTTGTTTGTTGTGGCTTGTTTCCGGTGTGTTGCGACTTGTTTCCATAGTGTTGAGGCTTTCCGTTGTGTTGTGCTAATTTTGTTGTGTTGTGGTGTAGGATATCAGAGCTAATCAGACAATTTAAGAATCAATCAGATTGGTGTTAGAAAGACCAAAAGAGCAAATTCCACAAAGAGGCCCCAGAACAAGACAACGTCATAAATCTGTCCACGATACCCCTGCGCCATGCGTCTGAAGCAAGCCTTAACAACAAGCCTCTTTCACAGAACAGCTTACAACATTGACACAAAGAACACATTGATAATTCCAACTCAGGAAGGAGATTGTCAAATTTGGGGCAAGTAAACAAGATTGATGGTCAAATAGATGCACAGCATGGCCATCACATGTAAATCCATGATAAAAATCATGAGCTTCCTTGGATTGACTTCCCCCAACCACCCAGGAGAAGAACCAGACTGAAATTCCTTCCAAACCCTTTTTGACCTTTGTTCTTCACAGAACACATTCTCACGTCCACAGAATGGCACAGAAGCTGTCTTTTATGCACCAAAATCATCTTAAAAGGACTTATGAGGAACTAATGATTTCTATGCATAACTCCATATTATGTATGTAACACACACATTTGACTATCATGTCCTAATCACTCATTGTGTATGTCTTTTTTAATAACTATTGAATAGCTTGAGGGTTTGTATTCATGTTTGGTATGTATCAGTGTGAAAATTATTGCTTGAAAGGTTTCTTCCAATTAATTCTTTGTCAAATGTATCATATTCTGGTTATAGAAATCATGTCCAAAATTATACTCGGTAAGAGCAGGAAAGTTCAGACCATGTGACTGACCAGATTTTGATGTTGATTTATGGATTGGGAGGAGAAACAGAGCAATACCCCGAGCTAAGACAATATCTAATTGGTCAACACACCATTTTGGGATGTGTCCAAAATCCCAGTTAAAACTCAGGACACCATCCTTTTTTTATCCTTTTTTTAGCTTTTTAGTCATTGTTTTTAGCCATACTTTTTGCCATTGCTGTTTGCCCGTGAATTCTTTGAGCACCGTTCCAGCATGCTCTGGCCTGCATGCCAGCTGCTAACACCACGATGAGAAGGAAAACCACCTAGTCTCGTTACATGCTTTTATTCTTTTACTTCATTTTCTTTCCGTTGAGAGTTTCGTTTCTCCGAGTTCACTTCGAGTGTGACTGCCTCAAAACTTCAACCAAACCACATCTCCGCATCCTCAGCCAACGCCCAACCATTGGCTTCCCAAAGTTTCACTACAAACGACCACTGAATTTTCAGCCAATCAGCAACCTTGGGAAACCCCCTTTCTGCAAAGACAACAACAAAAGGGAATCCCTTAACACAAAGGCAACACAAGTACAAACTCCAGATTCTAGCTGAGCTGTTGCATTTAATATCAATTTTAGCCTCATTGAGAAACTCAATGCAAGGGTTAATTAAGTGATTGATGGTTGTTTAAGTCTATGCAATTGCAAATATTGCTATAAACTTGGGATTTCACATTTTCATTCTCTTAAACTCATTCTTTCCTCACTTTCTCTCTTCCTGCAATGTGTATGAATGTGTGAGTTTGTGTGATTGTGTTAGATTAGTTTACATGACTTAGATTTATCCAATAAAGTCTTATTTATATTGAAAAGAGAAGTATCTTGTGTTTTGTGCTTACAAGTTAATGTCTTAAACTGCCGATCTTGTTACTGTGCTATTAAATAGTGTTTTCACTATATTTTGGATTTTAATATCCAGTGCAGAGTTGAAGTTGTACGGCTCGTTCAGTGAATCGCTAGCTGACTCAGTGATCAGCCGTAAAACAGTGATTCTGTTCAAATTCCCTAAAAAATCATAAATGATTCCCTTTGAGCTAAATTGACCTGTTTCCCTTACAGTGGCTTGTTTCTGTTTTGTTGTGCTAATTCCGTTGTGTTGCGGCTTGTTTCTGTTATTGTGCTAACTTTGTTGTGACGTGGCTTGTTACTGTTGTGTTGCAACCTTTTTCCATTGTGTTGCAGCTTTCCATTGTGTTGTGCTAATTTCATTGTGTTGTGGCTTGTTTCCATTGTGTTGCGATTTGTTTCTGTTGTATTGTAGAGATTTCCTTGTGTTGTGCACTACTGAGTCACCGTAACTTTCCACCATCCTATCAACTAATAAATTGGCAAATGTAGTTTTATTTTAGATATTTAATATTGAATTTCCAGATTCACTCACAAAATAAAATACAGAAGTAAAAGTTTGAAAACGTTGTTTTTTTTTTTTTTAAGAATTGAGTTCTTATTAGCTTTATTTAAATGCTTTCAAGTAATCAGTTTATAGTCGGATTTATGGCTCAATCAGACTAATAGACTTTGAATGTAAACATGGATCTGAATGAGTTTAATCCTAATTAACCCTTCTATTTTATTGGGGACCCACACTCCATTTTCAAAGTACTGAAATACTGATAGAACTATTAATTTCTTCTTGAAATGTATTATGAATGTTTTTTGTTTGTTTGTTTGTTTTTTGTTTTGTTTTTTACTTTAAACCATCGCTTCTGTCTAAAACGTCTTAATGATTTGTTTTTAACAAACACAGTTTTTGATGTTAATCGATGTGGATTACTTGTGGATTATTGTGATGTTTTTATCAGCTGTTTGGACTCTCATTCTGACGGCACCCATTCACTGCAGCTTGAGGGAGCTGGATCATGGATAAGGGGGCACTGGCTCCAAAAAACAACCCACTGGTCTAAGTTGTTTCCTATATAAAATTCAAAAATTCAAAACAGAAACTGTTAAGTTCTTTAAGTTAATTAAGGAATTAAGTTCTTGGAACTTAATTCCAAGTTAATTTCAAAATTAACTTGGAATTAAGTGAACTTGAAATGCTCTTTGCGACTTATTTTATTTCCATTACCAGTACAAATTCTTATCAATGAGTAGGGTTTAGTATCCAAGTTAAGAAAGCAGTTTTGAGTAACTTAGCTGATTTATCTACCAATTTGAGAAATTTTCACTCTGAGCTGCTTCACTTGTATATTTGCAACCAACCCACAAACAAATAAACACTGTCAGTCAATACTTTGCCACATCAGAAATATGATAATGAAGCTGCCAGAAGATTTAAAATCGTAACTATGGCAAAAACTGATGTCCGATAAATACCGCCCACCTGTTAATTTAGTCTCGCACATCCAACAGCCAGATTTGCTTTGTTTCTGACCTGATTTTCTAGTAGAGTTACACGATTCTGCTATTTTATATGACTGTCATTTCTAACAATACAGTCATTACTTCAGAATAACTGACGTTTCTTGCCGGAGGTTTGATCTTTTTGGTATTATTTTTATCTGACATCTCTTTGCCTCCCAGGCAGGTCTGTCTACATTTGTCGATGAGGGAAGGCAAATGGGACGTCTTACTCCTGTGTTATCTCACATCGGCCCGACTGCCCACATCGTCGGTTTAATTTACAGAGGTTTGAGGAAGTGAAACCTCAGATGGTGTCAGCACTCTGTGATTTTTCACAGGACAAAAGACGACACGCAGGCCATTCGGCTTAACTTTCAGGATTTATACAATAGTCTTTCTTTCATTTGTTCCTAAATCTGAGGACTTTGAAGGACAGACAATCTTTGTTCTGTGTCTTCAGTCCAGTTTAATGCTAACATCCCTCTGGAGACAATTAGGAAGTCTTTTCCCATGCCCTTATGTGACATCCTTGTACGTTTTGTACTTTTAACACAGTCCTAATTAAGATTCCTGATTTAAAACATTATCATATCATTCATGTTTTAATGCTTAATTGCAGATGTTACATATTGTTCACTTTAATTGCTAACTGCATTCGTAGCATGCTAAGTTGTCATCTGCCAAAAGCACCAATCTGAGTGGTTCAAAAATGAATTCTAAATGTTTACTACTACCATCTGCTGTTCATATGGAGAAATATGATTTTTCTTGGCTTCTTCTGAAACATGCGTTGGTATATTTAGCAAAAACATACTAGCTAAGGTAAACCTGCAACATTTTTCCTCTCTACTTGCCTGTAACCATGTGTATTTAATGTAAGAATAGGCGATGTATCACTTTACTGCATTTAATCAACCATAATAAATGGCTCTAATATGATCGTTAACACTCACTTACAAAACATCCCGTCTCATCCTGTTAACTGCCTCTAACACAATAAAGGATCTTTAACTCTTCACTTTGAAGTCGTTTTGGAGCCGTTTTATTTGTTGTTGCTACGGATACCCTGTCACCATGGCAGTAAAATCTCTGATACTAATATGACTGCGTTGTCTGCCTGAAGTAGACCGTAGGGAAAAGAAAGCCGTTGATAGCCGACGAGAATATATTGGTCCACGTTCTGTGGGTGGTTGAAGAATTCTTCATTTATTCTTATTCATTTATTTTTTTATAATACAGGCCAAACGGTCAGGAATGACAGTATGGAAGTCTATAGTAAAGTCTATAGTATATTATGGAAGTCAGGATGTCAGTCTATGCAAAGTGAGTGTTTTAGGGAAATAATCTTTACTAGTTAGGCCACAATTAACTATAAAAACAACAATAAGATCTTGAGATATTAAATATATGTACAAAAAGAAATTAAAGATACATTACTGTTTAATAGTTTTGGTCAGTAAGGTTGTATATTATTCAGCAGTGATGCATTAAATTGATCAAAAATAACAGTAAAGACATTTATGATGTTACAAAAGATTTCTATTTCAAATAAATGTTGTTGTTGAACTTTACCAAATAATCCTAAAAAATATATATATCATAGTTTCCACAAAAATATTACTGTTTTCAACACTGATAATAATCAGAAATGTTAGAATGATTTCTGAAACATCATGTGACACTGAAGACTGTTATTAGACTGTTGAAGACTAAAATTTAGCTTTGCATCTCAGGAATAAATTACATTTTACAATATATTCAAATAGATCCTAGTTATTTTAAATTGTAATAATATTTCACAAATTACTGTTATATTTAATCAAATAAATGCAGCCTTGGTGAGCAGAAGATACTTCGGGAATCATTAAGCAATCTTACCAACCCCAAACTGGCCTGGCGTCTCTGACTGTCAGTGACATCTAACTGAAACGCTGATACTTGAAAACATGCCATTGCAAACGTAAAATTGATATAGGCAGATAAACAGCACAAGAATGAGT
Organism: Spinibarbus caldwelli; assembly: GCA_039654775.1. Lineage (NCBI taxonomy): Eukaryota > Metazoa > Chordata > Actinopteri > Cypriniformes > Cyprinidae > Spinibarbus > Spinibarbus caldwelli. The sequence goes on from CM077263.1 coordinate 22,783,691, forward strand.
AATATAATTGCTCCTGATCCTTTTGCAGCGCTTACAGAGACTCGCTGAACACCTTACTGCAGCTTTGATGTAGTATATTAGTTGTAGTACATTGATGCCTCATTTGTCATTTATTATACGTATAGTTCATTCACACAACTGCAACAATAATTGTTTTATTTGTGAGGTAACTACTTGTTATTTGAACACTGAGGGCCCTATCATACACCCAGTGCAATGCGGCGCAAGGCGCGGCGCAAGTGTTTTTGCTAGTTTCAGCTCGACGCAGTTCTCATTTTCCCGTCCTGCACCGCGTTGTTTAAATAACAAATGCATTTGCGCCCATTTGTGCGCCCATGGGCATGCTGGTCTAAAAAAGAGGTGTGTTCAGGTGCATTGTTGGCGCGTTGCTATTTTGAGGAACTGAAAATAGACTGCACCATAGACCAACTCAAACCTGGTCTAAAGTCTAAAGTCAATGGCGCAATATTTTTTATTTATTTTTTTTTTGTTATTTAAAGAGCGCGTTAGTAGAAAATGCGCCTCTGGACGGGTCCACAACGCGCGTTCACTTTGCTTATTACATACAGGGACGTGCAGCAGCACACAAACTGTCACGGAGCCGACGAGACGAGAGGCGTGCGGATCCATTTGCAGGGCTTTTATTAGACAGAGACGTGGTTACAAAACAAGCAAGGTTCATGCAAATGGCAAACAGGCACAACACAGGCAAGACAAAGAGTAGTCCTAGGGCAAGCATGGGTCTTCGATCGGCGAACAATATCCAATAGGGCAAGGCAGAGAGATAATCCAGGTACACGAGCGGGAGTCCAAGAGAGGTGCAAACAGAATCCGAACGGAAGGCAAAGGGTTAATCCAGGAAACACGGGCAAGAATCAAGACACTAGAAAACAGGCAAGGCAAGACTATAATAACTGAGTGGGCTCCATAGAGTAGCTATCGCTAGGATATACGCTATACAATACTCGGCACGGAAGGGCATGTGAATGGCTGTTATATAGGCAGTGTGATTGATATCAGGTGTGAGTTTAATTTGTGAGATGGAACATGGGAAATGTAGTCCGGGGTGACATGTGAAAGTCTGTGAAGTGTGAGAGTCAATGTAGTGAGAAGGCGACATCTGGTGATGAGCGAACGGAAGTGCATGGACAGGATTCGTGGAAGTGGAGAGACTGGAGACTGGGGCAGAGCAGGGTACCCAGGCGGAACCGGCGAGGCAGGAAGCCAGGGCGGAGCAGAGAACCAGGATGATGCCGGCGAAGTAGGAAGCCAGGGCGGAGTAAGGAACCACCACGTCAGAGCAGACCGAGCAGGAGCCCACTAGGGTGGAGCAGATGAAACTGGAGCCCACCAGGGCAGAGCAGACAGGACTGGGGCCCACCAGGGCGGAGCAGATGAAACTGGAGCCCACCAGGGCGGAGCAGACGGGACTGGAGCCCACCAGGGTGGGGCAGACGGGACTGGAGCCCACCAGGGTGGAGCAGAAGACCACCAGGACAGAGCAGATGGAGCAGGACCCCACCAGGGCTGAGCAGACGGAGCAGGAGCCCACCAGGGTGGAGCAGACGGCCACCACGGCAGGGCAGATGGGGCAGAAGACCTCCACGATGGATCAGACGGAGCAGGAGCCAACCAGTGTGGAGCAGACAGGGCAGGAGACCTCCACGGCGAAGCAGACAGAGCAGGAGCCCACCAGTGCGGAGCAGATAGGGCATAAGACCACCTGGCCGGAGCATAAGAACCTGAAGACCACGGCAGGAACTGGGACCTAGGAAACACAGAGACACACAAGACAGACAGAGCATCTATGACCCCAAGGGCCAAGGCAGGGAACACAAAAAGTTCATCAGTGGCTTCTTTGGTGACAACTGAACCGGCAGACAATGCAATAAATAAATCTGGGTAGACAGACAGTTCACATACATTAGGGGAAACAGAGTAAGCAGCCAGTTCATGAATGGTCTCTATGGCAGTGACAGGGTTAACAGGACAGATATGGAGTGCATTATTAGTTTTGGGGCTCATGACAGGCAGGTTTAAGTGTTCAAAGGCGGGTCTTAGGGTTGTGACAGACAAGGCTGAGCGTTCCGAGGCAGCCTCTTCGGTAGGGTCGGGACAGGACAACAGTTCATAATTGCCCTCCATAGCCATTACCGGGCAGGATGAGAGTTTCCAGACGGCCTTCATAGCCGTTACCGGGCAGGACGAGAGTTCACAGACGGCCTTCATAACCGTTACAGGGCAGGACGAGAGTTCACAGACGGCCTCCATAGCCGTGACAGGGCAGGATGAGAGCTTGTGAATGGGTACCACTGACACCTCCAGAGGTTCTGCGGCAGTTGCCGCCACCTCTGAAGGTTCTACAGAAGTAACCCTCTCCTTGATCACAACATGACAGGCTGAAAGTACATTGCTGGACGCTACCACCACACCAGGAACTGAAGCGAGCACCGCCGTTCCAGGAGGTTCTGCAGTATGTGCCGCCACCTCTGGAGAAGCTGCAGCGGGTGCCGTCACCTCGGAGAACACATCAGCGCGCGTCACTACCCCGAGAGGTTCTGCAGCTTCAGCCACCACCTCTGGAGACATTTCAATGGACGCCGCCACCTCGGGCAGTTCGGTGGTGGTGTACGCAGCCCAAACGCAACATAAAGCGATCCCCATCATGGGAAGCGCTTCAGGTAAGGGGATAAGTTCAGGAACAGGAGGGTTAGAGTGAGTGGGTTTGGGAACACCAGCTGTGCGTGCAGACACCAGCGGTGCATCCCTCCTCATGCTAGATACCAGACTGGGATACCGAAAGACTGACCTTGAATATCTGGGTGCAATAGACAGGACGTGATGAGACTCTGGACGTTCGACTCAGCTGTGACGTGACGTAACGCTGAATGATCAGCTGAGACGTGACGAGACTCTGGACGATCAGCGAAGACGTGACAAGACTCTGGAAGATCAGCTGAGACGTGACTTGATTCATGAAGATCAGGTGTGACTTGACTTGACTCGTGAAGAGCAGCCGTGACTTGACTTGACTCGTGAAGAGCAGCCGTGACTTGACTTGACTCGTGAAGAGCAGCCGTGACTTGACTTGACTCGTGAAGAGCAGCCGTGACTTGACCTGACTCGTGAAGTGCAGCCGTGACTTGACCTGACTCGTGAAGATCAGCCGTGACTTAACTTGACTCGTGAAGAGCAGCCGTGACTTGACTTGAATTATGAAGAGCAGCCGTGACTTGACCTGACTCGTGAAGAGCAGCTGTGACTTGACTTGACTCGTGACGAGCAGCTGTGACTTGACTTGACTCGTGAAGAGCAGCTGTGACTTGACTTGACTCCTGAATATCCACTGTGAGTTGACTTGACTCGTGAAGATCAACTGTGACTTGACTTGGCTCGTGATGATCAACTGTGACTTGACTTGGCTCGTGACGAATAGTTGTGACTTTACTTGTTTCACGAAGATCAACTGTGACTTGACTTGATTCATGAAGATCAGCGGTGTCTTGGCTTGACTCAGGATTGGCAGCTGTGACATAACGGGGCACTGTTTTGTCCGCCATTTTGTGATCAGGCTCCGCTGTTGCCGCCATTTTGTGAACGTGCTCTAGTGCGACCGCCATTACACGAGTGAGTGCAGTGTCGCGTTCCTCCGCAATACCCACAGTAAACAAAAAGCCAACAGTCAACAAAGCATAATCCATAAAATCACTTAGAGATGAAGGGGGACCCTCACGGATTAGTCGCAATTTGAGTGGCTGATTAATGCCCTCACAAAAGAAGTTGATAAGCACACAGTCCGGCAGATCAGAGTAATAGGCAATGGATAAATACTCTTGAATATAATCCTCGAGCGAACGCGTGCCCTGCTCGAGAGCTAATAGCATTATAGCTGTGTCTGTACTTGGCCAGAGTCCTTTAGGAAAGCCGCTGGATCCTCGTGTGGCCGAGTATTCTGTTACAGAGCCGACAAGATGAGAGGCGTGTGGATCCATTTGCAGGGCTTTTATTAGCCAGAGACGTGGTTACAAAACAAGCAAAGTTCATGCACATGGCAAACAGGCACAACACAGGCAAGACAAAGAGTAGTCCTAGGGCAAGCATGGGTCTTCGATTGGCGAACAATATCCAATAGGGCAAGGCAGAGAGATAATCCAGGTACACGAGCGGGAGTCCAAGAGAGGTGCAAACAGAGTCTGAACGGGAAGGCAAAGGGTTAATCCAGGAAACACGGGCAAGAATCAAGACACTAGAAAACAGGCAAGGCAAGACTATAATAACTGAGTGGGCTCCGTAGAGTAGCTATCACTAGGATATACGCTATTCAATACTCGGCACGGAAGGGCATGTGAATGGTTGTTATATAGGCAGTGTGATTGATATCAGGTGTGAGTTTAATTTGTGAGATGGAACATGGGAAATGTAGTCCGGGGTGATATGTGACAGTCTGTGAAGTGTGAGAGTCAATGTAGTGAGAAGGTGACATCTGGTGATGAGTAAACGGAAGTGCATGGACAGAATTTGTGACACAAACATGCCAAATATTAAAAATTAAAGGATTACAGTGTAAAAGAATATTATTGTGTAGGCTACATATGTCAGGATTGTCTTGTGTCTTGTGTTTCCCTACCTCTTGTATGCCTTTATTTGGTTCTGTTCCTGTCGTTATTAGTTAATTATTTTCCAGCTGTGTTTATTTAATTATCTCGTTTACGTTGTGTATTTATAGTGTGTTCTGCCCTGTGTTTCCTGTCCGGTATTGAAAGTCATCCCTTGTCCTACGTGAATGTCTTCCCTGCCTGTTATCTGTACTTACCTGTTGGATCATTAAAGACGCAAGTTTTGGTTAATTCCTCGTCTCCCCGTTCCTAGCTTCCGTGTCTCCTCGTGAATTGTGACAACATAAATATAAAAATGTCATAATGGATAGTCATTGCGTGTATCAGCATTATCCTACCTATTTGCTCACGCATGAGCAGATCCGTGTGCTCTCTGGAGATGCGTTCAGTCTGTGCGCCTTAAAATTCCACCGTTTAAATAGCGAATCCGCCATGGCACGACCACAGCTCGCTCTTAAAGGGAATGGGAGATGAGACTCTGATTGGTTTATTGCATGTTATGCCCAAAAACACACCCATGACTCATTAAGAGAATAGGGACAACCCTTTTAGACCACGTGCCGGGAGCGCCGACCGTTTTTCCCATCGTTATACTAGCAAAAGTGGATTCAGAAACGCCTTAAGTGCATCTGCGCCGTGCGCTTTAGACCATGCGCTTAGATCGCTAAAATAGGGCTCTATATCTTGCAATTGTGACAAGAGGGGGCCTCCATAGAGGCTGCTGCCCCGGGGCCTCATAAGGACTGCATTTTGTTCTTGTAGAAAATGATGTATAGATCTGTCAGTTTATTTAAAGGATCAGTTCACTCTAAAATGAAAATTTGCTGAAATTTTACTCACCCACAGGTCACCCAAGATGTAGATGAGTTTGTTTCTTCATCAGAGCAGATTTGGAGAAATTTAGCATTACATCACTTTCTCACCAATGGATCCTCTGCAGTGAATGGGTGCCGTCAGAATGAGAGTCCAAACAGATAAAAACATTACAATAAGTATTAAGAATTTGTTTCTTACACACATGCAGCTTTTCGCTTCACAAGATGTTAACTGATGGACTGGAGTCATGTGAATTATTTGTGGATTATTGTGATGTTTTATGTTTGGACTCTCATTCTGACGGCACCCATTCACTGCAGAGGATCCATCGGTAAACAAGTGATGTACTTTAATGCTAAATTTATCCAAATCTGTTCCCATAAAGAAACAAATTCATCTACATCTTGGATGACCTGAGGGTACATTTTAATTTTTGTGTAAACTATTCCTTTAAAAAACATTATGCACTGGATGGAATACATTTTTATTTCCATTTTTTAATACATATTTGAATTTTCATTTTTTGTTAAATTCTTAATTCAAGCTTAAATGATTTTTTAACTGACTATTAACTGTTTCTCCCGGGTTATTATTTTTTTTTTTTTAATTTTTTGTTCTTCTCTCAGGCTTTCATGTGAATATTTAAGCTGTGGGGTTCTGACCGTCAAACCTTCTCTGCAACCTATTTGTGACTGATTAGACGCCATTCAGTGTTCACACCAGAGAAAAGAATAAGAAAGAGTGAATAAGAGAAAGAAAGAGTTTGCATTCGGTGCGGTCTTGTAATCAGTGACAGGTAAAAGGAGCTGCATTGGAGCAGCAATCACACATCACATGAATCATTGCTGGTGCATTCAAATTTAGCAGCCATTATGGATAATTTTCTCTTATTATTACCAACTTTTTTGACTCTGTGGACCTTTTTTAGAAATTAAACTCCTTTAAAACACATTTCAGACTCACTAGTTCATTTGTCCACTAACAATGTAGTATGCACTTTATAATAAGGTACTTTTAGTTAAGGCATAAGCAATACATTTGTTATAATATTTCATAATCTTTGTTAACGGTAGCTCAGATCCATTAAATAATATTAACACATTCAGCATCTGATTTTTAATAACATGCTACTAAATTAACTAAGATGAATAAATGCTTTAAAAATATGTTCATTGTTTGTTCATGTTTGCAAATGTAGTAAACTGATGTTAACAAATTGAACCTTATTGTAAAATGTTACTTCATATAATTCATTATGTGGTAGAAACAACATTTTAAACATTCATAACAAAATAAAATTTCTTTTTTCTTGCTAAGGCTAATTTTATAGTTGTCTTAAATACACACAATTAAATAACATTTTCACACTTTTTGCATAATTTGACTATTACAGCATGAGTGGAAACGGTGCACGCCGAAATAGCGGAAAATACACCAAATATGTAAAGTACATTAAATAAAATATGTTTGTTTAAAAAAAAAAATATCAACCCCTGGGACATTAAAGTGCTTGAAGTTGAAGGAACACCCAATTAGGTCTGCCACACTATAATTTAAAGTCTTTTAAAGCAATTTATTTAGTCTTTTTTTTTTTTTCTTGCACAATCCAAACGATGTAATTTCATAAGAATCATTATTTAAAAGCCTTGCTTTTAGCATTAAAAGATGATTTTTGACATACTAAAGACATAAGTTATGGCTGAGTGACTGTGTTTCTGAAAACATCATCCAAGCAGAAAATGAGAAAATGTTTTATAGTTTCACAAATCGTACAAATGAAACAACAACGTGGGCCATCTGTTGCCGGCCTCAAATCAGTGAGAAGACAATGACCTTTTCTGATGTCATGGGCAGCATATGCCGGACCGCAAAGCCATCCGAAAGCATGTGTGAATTATGCCAACTTAATAAACAACAGAATTAATACAATATAGTGTTAAATACTGTTCTTGTATTCCTGAGGATTTAGACACCAGGACAACATATGGCACAATCAGTGTAATCAAAATGAAAAAAGACATTGGAAAAAAAAAAAAAGCAACAAACAAACAGTGACTGTATTTTTTCTCCCCACCAAATCCACCCATGAATGCAATCTACAGCTACCTTGCATGTTTTTCCCCCCTCTTAGTAAATCCATGGAAAAAAATACAGTCCTGTGGAGTGTCAGGCAGGATATTGGTGAAGTGGCTTAATATCTCGCGCTTATGTTTCTCTCCAAACTTGTCGAGCGGCTTCAGATGTAGCCGAGCTCGGAGGAAGTGGTCTGAAGGATTACTGTCGGGGTGTAAAAGAGGCAATTAATCGCAGGCTCGGAAATACTGCGAAATACAGTGGAACTTCAAGGACTTGTGGAGTCTTTTCATAAGATGATCCAGTATTCGCTAATTTGTGCCGAGTGGGCAGAGGGAGAGAGATGGAAAAACTTCCTTAATGTGTTTGCGCTAAAGATATGTGACTAATTGAAATATGCTGGGCCGTGCCATCTATAAGCTTGTGAAAATGATCTACAGTCTGGGATCAAATATTTTACTGAGCTTAATGAATTGCTAGGAGACAGATGATTGTGAATGAATGAGATGGAAATATACAAGACAAACATTACAGTTTTGTCACTTATATAAAGAATTGTGATGTTTAGAATATTTCAAATGAATGGACATTTTTGTTTTAGTATAGTACTCCATCTGGTTTATAGAGATAATGAAATGTTAGGTTTTGAAGCGTGTTTGGTAGAAACTAAAGTTTAGATTGTGGGTTTGTACCTGGAAATTTCAGTTACTTCTTAAAGATTCTTGGTTCCTGAGATTCAACACCGTTCTCAAGCTCATGTTGGGATTTCAGCAAAGTTCAGGCTTTTGCCTGGAGGTTTTCTCATCTCTGTCCTTGATCTCAGATTATAACCACAACAGCAAATGTTTCTGTGTGTAATGTCACTATTGTGTAAATCACCAGCACCTACAGAGAAACAGAAGCAGAAAATATTCCCAATATGACAGATGACTCTATTAAAGTTCAAATTATTAAAATGTGAGTTTATATCTCACAAGTTTATATAAATGTATATAAAAAGTCATAATTGTGAAATATAAACTTGTAATTGCAAAATATTAACTCACAGTTGTGAGAAAAAACTCAGAATTGTGAGATAAAAAGTCGCAATTACCTTTCCTTCAAAGAAAAAAGTCAAATTGCACAATGTAAATTCAGAATTCTGAGGGGGAAAAAAATCAGAACTGTGCAATATAAACTTTTGAAAGGGGAAAAAAGCTGAATTGTGAGATGTAAACTCAGAATTCTGAGAAAAAAAGTTGTAATTACGAGAAACAGTCCAAATTTTGAGCGATAAAGTCCTAATTACATTTATTAGGACTTCAGCATACATCTAATTATATCTAAACAATTAAAATTTAACAATTTTAAAAGTTAAATCTTAAATCTTGAAAATCTTTCAGTAAAGTTTGATTTAAAGGAGTCATTTCTCATCTTATATTTTGAACTTAGAGTAAAGGGAATGCACAGATCTCCAAAGTGATTAAATACATTTATGTATGTGCCTTATTTATTGAAGAAAGTTTAAATAAGCAGAAATGTGAATGAAATTTGAGAGCTATAGCAGAAGCGATGATTGTCAGTCAATAATGGCTCAAATTTTGCCTGTAACCATGTGATTTCTAATGATTTTAAATATTGCAAGTTGTATTTAAGACATGTTATGAGGATGAGTAAATTATGGTAGAATTTTAGTAATTTTAGTATTTAATTGTAGAATTTTAGCTAGTGTATTTCTTGACACAAGAGCAATTCAAAGCCTCTACCTTTGTGAGCGTGCAGCTCTTACATATCATGAACACGTGTATTACCCACTGTGCCACAGCTTTGACAGCCCAGAATTTCTATCAGAAACATTTGCACTGTACCTGACAGAAAGCACTAGAAAAGCACAGACAAACACAAATGCAGTTGTACAGCTCACCTTCACCAGCGCGGGTCGGTCTGATTGGAACTGGCACAGCCGAGGCATTACCGCAGGACTTGCTTTTACAGTTCTCTGTGCCCTACTGTCATGCTGGATATGTGCTTCAGTAACACCTGACACAAACGGAAGGGAAAAAAGCAATTTTGCACACTTTAATGACTTATGAAGTCGCCTCATGTCCCCGAGTCTCCACCTAGCCCTTCCGCTTTCTTGTAAACATAGATACAATTTATTTTTCCCATTCTTTTTGTTTCACCTCTTAACTTTTCCTGTTTTTCTGTGATAAGCTCCACAGACTGGAAATGAACATAATTAGCCCATTATGAAAGGCCAGTGAGCTGATACAGTTCTATGACATTCAGGACACCTGTTTGTGTCTGTCTCTATTCTCACACTGATTTAAATAGTACCGTTTATTCAAAGAGCAGCTTGTTAATGAATTTTAATCATGAAACTGTTCAACAGCGTTGAATTTTAAAGATGTCATGTCAAAATTATTTAGAATTTTATTCTTCCCCTGAAGTCCACTCATAATGTATAAAAAGTCATAATTTAGTTTTACAACCATTTCTACCTTATTTTCACCATTAGAAGTCTGTAAAGGCAGAGTAGGCAAAAAAGTTTATTGGATTCTATGTAAACACCATTTTTACATGCATGACAAAGCTTACTGTGGGTTTGTTGCAGGTTTACATTTGGGCTCAATTTATTTGGTGTGGTGACATCCTACTGTACTCTATATCGACTCTACATTAAATTTTGACAGGCAAATCTTGGGAGCTCATCAGTTTAAAGGAATAGTTCACCCTTTGCTGAATATTTACTCAACCTCAGGCCATCCAAGATGTAGATGAGTTTGTTTCTTCATCAGAACATCATCAGCATTCATCAACATTTTATCACTTGCTCACCAATGGATCCTCTGCAGTGAATGGGTGCCGTCAGAATGAGAGTCCAAACAGCTGATAAAAAATCAGAATACTCTACAAGTAATCCATAATAAACTGGAGTTGTCTGGATTACTTGTGGATTATTGTGATGTTTTTATCAGCTTTTTGGACTCTCATTCTGATGACACCCATTCACTGCAGAGGATCCAGCTCTGAAAGTTACAATACATTTTCACAGAACATAAAAATATAATATTTTAAAATATATTTCAAAATTTAACTTTTAAGATCAAAAAAAGAATAAATAAAAAAAAATAAAGGACATTTGCAACCCATCATATTTTAAAAATGCAAAATATTTTCAAAGATAATTTTCATTGTATACAATAAGACCATGTATTAAGAAAGTCAGTGGGTCAATTTAACCCTTGTGCAACCTTATGGACATTTTTGTCCATTTTAGTTTTGTTTTGTTTTGTCTTGTTTTTTTTTTTTTTTTTTTTATATATATAATTTTGCCTGTGTTAATGCTAACTGCATAAATTTTGGCTCAGGTTTGTATTTTTATTGGAATTTTAATATTCCACCCTCATTTCCTTTAATAAATCTATTTTACACTAGATACAAAAAATAGTTCCTCTCAGCGACTTTTGGACAAAAATGTCCCCATTGAAACCCATTAAAACTGCTATTTTTAATCGCAGTGCCGTTTAACTGTAAAATGACAAAATTTTTGTTAATAGGCTTTCATTCTGTTGGCAAGGCTTCAAAATTTAATTTTTTACTATTTTTTACCAGATGGTGCCATTTTTTCAGGTTTGGTCTATAAAGGGTCTTTAAAGCAAATACTCACTTTATTCCTGTTATCTGCTTCTGCATATTATAGAGCCAATTGGATAAATAATGCAGCTATAATTGTGTGGGTGTGTTGGTATGGATGTCGGAGTGTGGTTTGTATGTGTGTCATGAAAAAAAAATTGTGTGTGTGTACATGTGTGTTCTTGTAAAATCTGAGAGAGAGAAACTCAACTGCAAATCACAAATCCAGCCACTGTGTGCACCAGCAGAGTTTTGCTGGCATCTAATGGGGAAAATTTGGTACTGCGCCCAAACAAAATTTTACTGAAAGCTCATTTTTTGAGATATCAACCTCAAATTTGAAACACAACTTGTTTAGATTTATAACTTTGATTTTCTAGCAGGTTTAGAGTTCAACATGTTTCATAAAATATATATTTTATATAAAATATTGTTCATAAATAATTTTCATAAACTTAAACCTGTATACATTTTTTTTTTTTTTTTTGGTTTCATTTTTTTTTACTTCAACAATAATCTGACATGAGTCTTCCTTAAAATGAGATCAAACTTAAGTCTGTGCTCCCAAGCTTCCAATTTTTATGACCGTTTTTTTGATATGGACATTTTTGTCCACAATGGACCTATGTGTAACTTTTGTTTTATTGATACACAAGGGTTACATTTACCATTAATTTGTAACACTCGTTGTTTCCATACTGTAAGATTTAAGGCTCCCCATTTGTGCACCCAGGAAAACTTTAAAATGCCCCTGCCAAACCTTGCGTAAGAATGGACGTTCCTATCAGGATGAATATATCATCTTCCTCTGTCTTCTTGCAGACATACCTTTGGCACTTCCAGTCTGCAATGTTAAGCACATATTGTGTTCTGTGATGGCCCCAACCCCCACCGCAACCCTGGCGACGCCAGCTCCATAATAACAGTCATTTTGAATTAACCTTAGTCCTCCCAGAATGCCCCACTGTCAGTGTGATTATGCTCCACCTCCACAGCCCCCTGCCACAGGAAGTCAATTGTTTTGTGTTTGTGACTGTGCATATGTTTGAATTTGTGTGCCTGAGAACAGACAGAATAAGACGTGAAATTTCTGCACTGTCAATTTTCCTTCATTCTCCCTTTTCAAAATCCTGTCTTTAAATGGCATTATTTTGCAGCAATTTTGCGGGTTTTATTAAATATAAGTATTGCAATTAAGCACCATTTGTGCTATGATTGTTTAGCTTGTTGAGCAATTAGACATTTGATTTTCATTTGGTGGTTAATAAACAAAAATCCCATAGACTTTTATTGAAGGAGACATCAGAGTCATATCTAAACATCAAAATATCATTGAAACTTAGGAGCTGGACCAGTAAACAACCACCAAAAACACCCTAAAGCAGCATAACACCATGTTAAAAATATATCTGAATACCTTACCAACTACACAGCAACACTATATGTACTTATGCATAAATATTATACATGGCTATGCCAGCAACCACCCACAACACCCTAACATTGTGGCAGTCACTTTTGCTTTATTACATGATTGAAATATTTTATAAGCTTTCCGAGTTAGTTTTCTTTGAGCTTAGAGGCTGTGACCTGTGAATGTGCTGTTTAGATTTTGAAGATGGAGGGTGAATTTGTGCTTCAGGCATGTATGTGTGTTTTGCCTATGGACGAGAGGTTTTTTAGAAGTGTCTGTGTGTATGTGTGTGGGAAGGGGGTAAGACATCTATGGCGGGCAGATGAAGGCAGATCTTCAGACCCTTCGCAAACCACATGTGAGGTGGCTCAGCACAAGATAAGACCTAATCCCTCCCAGAGAGCCGAAAAGTCAATATCCACACACACACACACACCCACCAAAGGAGGCTCCAAATCTTTGTCCAGAATTACACAGTAACTTGCAGAACCAACTACAAGTTTTGTACATACAATGGACAAAAGTTTAAAAGAATAGTTAACTAAAAAAATTTGGTCCCACTTTATATTAAGTGGCCCTAATACGTGTGCACTTACGTTGTAACTAGATTAGTACATATTATGTAACCACAATGTAAGTACACATTGGTACATAGTATCTACAGCTGTAATATTACTGTAACTACACACATGTAACAGCCCTCAGAATGGTTTGTGTAAGTACAAATGTGTAACAGGACATTGGTAACAAGACTTTTTTCACTTCACTAAGTACTCGTGTAACAGGAATTATATAACTACATTTTGTAACAACAATATGTATAAGAGTAATTGGAACAATTTGATCCAGGGGGTGGAAACGGGTAGGTTTAGGGATATGTAAAGTGGGAGGAGTTGGATCTCAAGTTGTGTACCACTGTAATACCAGTGTACTTACATGGTAACTCCTCATGAACTGTCCACTTAATATAAAGTGTAACATTCTGGACACCAACCACAATTTATATGTAAAGCGTAACTTACTGGCCACTGCTGTGTAACATCAGAGTAATTACATGGTAAATCCATAGGAACTGTTTACTTAATATAAAGTGTAACACTTTCTTTAACAAAAAGTGCTGTTAGTCCTGTTACACATTTGTACTTTCATTACCAAAAAGTGTTGTTACCAATGTCCTGTTACACATTTCTACTTACACATATCATTCAGTGGGCTGTTACATATGTGTAATTACACAAACAATAGAGCTGTAGATACTATGTAGTTACATACTACGTACACATCTAGTTACTATGTAAGTACACAGGTATTAGGGCCACAATATAAAGCGGGACCAAAATTTTAATTTTCATTTATTCATTCTCAAGTTGTTCCTAACCAGTAACCTGGCTTTGTTTCCTTCTGGAGAAAATGAAGGGAGATGTTTTGAAGAATGTTCGTGCTGCTCTTTTCCATAAAATGAAACTGAATGACAAAAAGCACAATAAAAGTATTGTAGTCCCTATATCATGTTCCAAGTCAGTTCAAGCAATTTGATAGTTTTCTACAAGGAACAAACCAAAATTTAAATCATTTGTTAATAGCCTTCAAATTTAATTCGCTCTTCCATATGTCAAAAACTTAGCTATTGTAATAAAATAGTTTTAACTGCAATATTCTTCTTGTTTTCTAATTTAAGAATAAAATATTCTTACAGTATAAAGTAAGAATATTTTGGATTCCTGAAAACATTTCTAAAGATGTTTTATTTTTTTTTTCTCTCAAAATTGATCTGAAGCCAAACCTAAGGCTTCACCTTCAGTTGTTGTTCTCCATTGGCTTACATAGCATGGAAAAAAAAAAACTAAAAAAAAAAAAAACTATGCAAGTCAATGGGGACCAACTGAAGGTGAACTATCCTTGTTTAAAATCCCCAGTTTATTGGGTTGTTTCAAATATTAAACCAAAAGTTAGAATAGAATAGAATAGAATAGAATAGAATAGAATAGAATAGAATAGAATAGAATGGAATAGGAATAGTTCACCCCAAAAGTACATTTTTTACATTTTAATTTTCATGTTGCTCTTTTTCATACAAAGTAAATGACAAAAAAAAAAAGTAGTCTATACATTATTCATTGAAGTAATCATTCATTGAAAATGTCAAATTTTCTTCGCCATTGCGATTGGCCACTAGAAACACGAGAAAAAAGGAGTTTTGCATCACTGACCTCAAACCAGGCATGATTCGTGTTGAAATCCCATGTTAGTATTGGTCCTGGATGTTGATTAGTCAATAGAATACAAAAATCCCCTAGATGTCCACACTAGTTGAACCTCTGCCGATTTTTGGCCAATTGAGCAAGTTGAATTGGCAGAAAGAGATCATTCTGATTGGCTGTTCAGCTTAGCGAATCAGTGCACAGAGAAGAGCAATGCTAGCAACGAAAGCAATCAAGTGCTGAAGTCAAGAAGAAATCATAAAAAGACAATATATTACTAATCTATCTGTGGTGAGTGAGACTGGTGTGAAAATAAGCATATAATACTTTGGTAATGCTTTGTAAATCCGCAGTGCTTATTGAATGATGAATACAGACTGCTGCCACCTGCTGGCATGGAGAGTTATTTACTCTCACACATAAGCAAAACATATATCCTAGCTTGCTGTTGTCTGTAGTCTTTGCAGTGTGTTCAAGGGCAACATTTTGGCCCAGATGCAAGCAATTTTGACCACAGATGGCTTTCATCATGGTTAGTTCTGTGTTGGTTTGGTATATCTAGGCCTATAGAAATTTTGGAGTTGAATCTTTTGACTTGGGCCAGCAAGAAACCTCCTAGCAACCACCCATATGATCCTAAAGCAGCATAACAGCATGCTGTAAACCAATCTGACTACCTTTGCAACAGTATAGCAACACATGGCTATGCTAACAACCACCCACAACACCATAACATTGTGGCAGTAAGTTTTGCAGATGTTTTCTTCAGAACCAAAGGAGTTTTGCATCACTGACGCCTAACCCAGCACGATTCATGTTAAAGTTCCATTTTTGTTTGGAAAAGAGCAGCTTGAACATTCTCAAAATATCTCCTTTTGTGTTCCACAGATGAGAAAAAAATCATATGGCTTTGGCATGACATAAGGGTGAGTAAATGATGGCTGGATTTTAATTAAACGGCTACTGATAATGGCTGGAATTCCACTGTCATTATTATGTTGTAATGCTTTATGTTTATGAGAAAGCTGGTGGCAGGCGAGAGTTCTCATCTCCGACGGTCTCCTCTCTCACTCTCTCTGTCTGGCTCTGTTACACTTCGAGTATATAGAATCTAACGAATGACTAACATTCCCCCGGGGAGAGTGTTAAATAAATAGACCACTAGGCACTCTGACAAAATGGAAATGATCATATCATTAGACGTAACGCATCTGTCATAAGAGACAAGACGTTGAATTCACTGCACAATCACAAGGAGTCGCACTAAATTTGATTACCGGCTATATAAAACACCGCCGCACATTAGCAGCCTAGTAAAAATGGGCATCTCTCATAACATGCAATGTATTTTATGATTCACAATGCCACCGCTGCTGAAGTGTTTCATTTTGATTGGATCATATCAAATTTCCTTGAACAAATTAGGCTTTTCAAGTAGCGTAACGTGCTTTCCTCACACTGAGCAGAGAACACAAAACATATTGTTTTGATTTTCCCTTTCCTGTTTTCACAGGATCAGGTGAAGTATGAAGTTCCCAAGAGTGGTAATGACAAAGCAGGCAGAAAAGATGAAGAGGGAAGAGATGAAAATGGAATGTTCAGGAAGAGACAATGTGGACTGTGTGTTCAAGCCTTTTAAAGGGGGAATTGTAGATTTTTTTTATTGCCTTTTTTCCCTATCACATATTTTAGTAATCACCGTAAATTAGATATCATTTGAAAACTACTCAGAATTCATCCTGTGCAAACTGTTATGAAATCGGACATTGTGTTACTATGGAAATGGTACTTTCAAATCTTTTAGCTAGCTCCTCCCCCAAGTGGGCGGTGACAAGTGTCATATTACAATGTTTTATAATCAAAATGTTTTCTAATCTTGACAAAACACATCGTTGAAAAGGTCTGAGTCTGAAGTTTCCATATTTTTGGTTATTTTGTTATAGAAGTAATATTGTGACAGAAATTTTGAAGTTTGTGACAGGAAAATGCATCAAAAAAATTCACTAGAGTTTGGGTGTCAGCTGGTGGCTAGTATTAGTATAGTCTCACAGGAACCTCACTTTTTGTGATATCAGCTTCAAATTTAGAACACAAGTTATACAGACATGGATTTGATTTTATAGCAATTTTAGATTCCAAAATATTTAGTAAAATATTTATTTTATATAAAATAAAAAAATCATACAGTACATTTTCTTTACAGTAAACTTAAAATTATATATATATATATGTGTGTGTAATTTTTTTTTTTTTTAAATGCTTTCACTTCAGCAATAATCTGCTGATTGTCCTCTTTAAAAAGAACTTAAAACTTACTTTTAACGTTTGATTGGTCAATACAACATTTCCTTTCTTGCAGCCAGGCTGAAACAAAAATAAATAAATAAATAAATAAATAAATAAATAAATAAATAAATAAATAAATAAATAAATTAAAAATCAGAGTCTGTGCCCATCATGCACTACGCAAATTACTGTGAAATCTGTCAACTGAAAGCTCTTATACCTTTGACAACAAGCATCACTTTGCCCGTACTGTAAATCTGGGCAAAAGTTGTGTACTGTATTACAGCTTTTAGTTGATTGCAGTAGTTGGGGGCTCTTAGGGCCCAGTAGTCACTGGTCAGATGTGTACACTAAGGTTCCTAGGGGTCTTCGTGAAGAGCTCATGCTATGTGTGCCCAAAGGCCCGGGGTGCCTAGAGGTCAGCTTGCGCTGTGTGCAGACCTGAAGGTCATTGCAGTCAGTTTACACTGTATGAGCTTAGGTACCAAAGGGCCAAGGTGCCCAGCAGTTTAGTGATTATCTCACACTGAATGCATTAAGGGCCCTGGTGTTGAGCTGTTTTGGCAATCTCAGGTCATGGCCTCTTGTATGTCATTACTTAAATATGAACACATTTTTTTGTCTGTATGACCAGGAATTGCACACATAGTTCTGTCTTAAGTCATTGAACAAAGTTTAGCCCTATGGACAGTGATCAGTAAAGTGAAAACTTTCCCCAGCAGTTCAGCCTGCCTGCACCGTAAATTACAATCAGTATGAGTCAGACCACATGTGTACATCTATAAAGCCTTTTTGCAGCATGAAGAAAAAGCTAGAATAGGCTGTACTAGCAGCTTGACATTAATTGATATATGAGACAGGGAAGAAATTATCTCCAGAGATTTTAATTATTATTATTATTATTATTATTATTATTATTATTTGTTGTTGTCGTTGTTGTAAACAAATACAAATTTAAATTTTTTATTTGTTTTTTATTATTATTATTATTTGCATCATAGCAACAATGTAGATTGTTTACTTTACTTAATTGTTTACTTTAATTAATTGAAACCTGCAGGTTTATCTGTTCTAATCCCTAACAGTGGTTCTTCTATGATCCTGAAAGTATATGAACACACTAGTGATGTTATGTTGTTTTCTTTTTTTCTTTTTTCTTTTCTTGCAACAACCCTTAGTGTGCAGTTCTTTTCCTGCAGTGCCCATATGGATTTTGTCCATAAGCAGTAAAATACTTAAAATGAAATGTAGTGCAATGAGGTGTCACAGTACATCGTGGTAGTGACAGCTAGACTGATGCCATTTACAGTAAGTACAGAACAATTGAAGTGAGCACTTTGAAGGTCTCATATATGACTGGCATTTAATTTCAAATTGGACAACAAAAATAAATTAATGTTTATTGTACAGAAGCTTAAAAAAAATGTGCCAACGTTTGTGCCTACAATCAATCTGTGTATTTACACATTTGTGCAAATATTCATTCATTCATTCATTCATTCATTCATTCATTCATTCAGTTAGTTTAGTCTGTACTCTTAACTAATGGCCTCATCAATTATATAATAATAATAATAATAATAATAATATTTACAAGTTTTCTGGTCTCACCAATTTTTGCTGCTTCTGCAGTCACTTCCTGTTGGGTGAGACAACCTGTGTAGTGACACAAACATCCTCTGAGATCTGACCTGAAATCAGTGAATAACCTTCAATAGGTCTGTCTGTCTCGTACCTTTTCAGTTTGTGTCGGACTCAATTTATTGTCTCTTGTTTATTTGTGCATATAGAAGCAAGTCTTTGTGAATAGACGAGCTGTGCTGATGTTCTTTCTTAAACACACACTCACACACACACACACACACACACACACACACACACACACACACACACACACACACCCTATGGGGTTATCAGGAAGCAGTTTGCCTCGCCAAATGTTCATTATGTCCCCAAATAGTGGCATTGGCAACTTGTCACCATCATTGATTTCTCTTAAACTGCAATTTACATGGATATTTGTGGGTGTCCTCCAGGCAACCAGTGTCCCCACGGACCACCCAACACCCTCTCCTATCCATCCACACACACAGGTACCCATGCAAACACACACTTTTTCCCTATAGCCCTCATGGAAATGTTCCAAACGCACAAAGGAATCTCAAAGTGACTTTTCTGTCAGCAAATATGCTGTGTTTTCAAATGTACTTCCATTTGCTCTCCATTTTTTTTTTTTCTTTAGTAAATGTCACCAAGTAGTCGCACTGCTGGTATTTTAGATGAAGTCTAATGACATTTGACAGGGAAAAAAAAATTGCCTTTGTTTTGTTAGCAAAATGTCAACATCAATGCATGTATGTCTACGATTATTTCAGTTTAGAAATCTGTCGATCAGCAGATTGGACGAGAAATTTGCTTTAGCGGGAGTGTACGGTTGCTTCAGAACGTATTTCCAAAGCTGCACTTATCTTCAAGTTATTCTTCTGAGGAAATTGTTGCTCCTCATAGTGGTGTAAATATGGATGAGCCCTTTTGCACCTTCATCATAGTACTACCTAATTGTGAGTGAGATCATATTTATTTTAAGGTGATCAACATTTTTAATTACATGATATTCTGAATAAATAAATAAATAAATAAATAAATAAATAAAAAGATATTTCAAAGACAATACGTGTTTGTTGCAGGTTAAATTGTTTGACAAAAGTCAGTATATTTTATGTTTTATTTACATATCATCAGATATTTTAAATGTCCATTTTGCAGTCAAGTTTGTCACACTGTCAAAGGTCAACTTTAAAAATGTAACATTACTTTTACAGGAAAACAAACATTTTGGGTTTCTCCTGGGCCCTGAAAGCAACTTCTGCCAGTTAAATGTCAGAAATGTCCAAGTAACCTCATGATAATTCTCTGACAAACAGGCTGAAGGATCAATTTGACGAGTGGTGGGGACACGGCATGGATCTTTGAAAGTTATAATTTTGGGGTCATTTGTGCAAATTGTACAAGTTTTATAAGTTATAACAACTGATATGTAACTGGCTCTACAATCAATCAATCAATCAATCAATCAATCAATAAACAGCTACAAAAAAATTAAATAATCAGTGGTTTTATTTTGATGTTGTGAATTACCACAGCAAATCATTTAAGCTTGTTCCTTGGTTTGTACAAACAAAATAAATTTGTGTCTACATAATGCACATAACATAATCCTTTATGCAGAACATTTTTAACTTTAAACTGTTGCTTCTAAAATATGACTTTGTGATCCATAATAACACTTCCTAGAGTGAAAAAGTCCATCCCCTGTTGGGATGCACATCAAAATCCTCTGACACATTTGTTTGGAACTGTTTTGGACTGCTTTTGATTGTAAATGGTGTTTGATCTGTGCATATTTCTCATGTTAATGATGGATTTGTTTCTTACAAAAATGTTTCTCACTTCAGCAGACGTTAACTGATGGACTGGAGTGGATTTCTTGTGGATTATTGTAATGTTTTAATCAGATGTTTGGACTCTCATTCTGACGGTCTCCCATTCACTGCAGAGGATCCATTGGTGAGCAAGTGATGTAATTCTAAATTTCTCCAAATCTGATGAAAACACAAACTCATCTATATCCTGGATGGCCTGAGTAAATTTTAACCATTTTTGGGTGAACTATTCCTTTAACAAAAGACAAAAAGTCTTATTAATCCCTTTTCGAATGTCATAAACTTCATAGACATAGTTTGTTTGTTTTTTTCTGCTAATTGACAACAATAGTCTCAGCCATGTTGGGGACCCCCAATATAAAAAGCTAGATTTGCACAGTGCCATTTAAAATAACTTTCATTAAAATATTTACATTATCACATTGTTTAACGATTAGCATATTAATCATGCAATTAGAAGAATATTCACGCAGTTGGATAACATGAATCATCAGGTTGACATAAACTGCTGGTTGTACAAATGCTGTAGTTATTCAAAGCAAAATTAAGACATTCTCACATTTCTAGGCTAATCGTATCATTTCTAATTGAAACATTTGTATTTTATTGGCAACACAGAAACATTTTGACTAACTTTTGAGCCTCACTGTATTGTGTAAATCTGCAACTTTTGCTGTCCCAGCCACATCTCACCTCCTGTCTGTCCTCTCATCGGCGCGCATCAGTGCCATCGTCACTCATTCAGAGATGCAGGCTGAGTTCGCACGCCCGCATGGGATGGGATGGGATGGGGGTGTGTCATCGGTCGTGATGTCAGAGTGCAAGGACTCTCATGATTGGCTCTAATTAGAATCTGCGGCAGCAAATAGACACGCGTCCTGCATGATTGGATTCAAAGTGGCTGGTGCCAAAAAGCGCAGAGAGGCGCAGGAGCTCCAGACGCGGCGGTCCGCTGAGCTCCAAACACGGTCAGACAGGCGAGCAGCACTTTTAGCTTGTTATCGAGAGCTTATTAGAAGAGTGTGAGGCGGAATAAGGCGAAGCTGATATACCCGGAGCGTTTCTCGTGCGCAACTGCAGCACAGCAACTTCAGAAACCTCAAGCAGAACAAGTTCTCCAAAATCTTGAGCACCATGGCATCGGTCCCCAGCAGCCAAGTCAAATGCAAGTTCAAGAGGAGGAGGTGGAGAAGATCCAAGCGAAAAGGTAAAGTTTCTTTCAGTCATAATTCGTGATCTAAATAGACGCTTTCCCTCATAAAGCCGAGGTCGAGTGCCTGGAATACGCAGCGTTAAGTGGCGATCATCTCAGCGCAACGGCGCAGTCTAGGTGTCTCTGAACGTGTGTTTGTGTTTGACGCGCGGCGGTCGCGTCAGACTCAGAAACGTTCCTCTGTCAAGTTTGTGTAAACATATGACAGCGAGGTTCAGATGCGCACTGATTCACGCTCGCAAGATGAAACACTCGCTCTCGCCGTTTATTCCTCGGTCTGTGTGTGCATCCAGCATTTACAGTGTCCTTGTCGTAACCTCAAATATAAGATTTGACCATATTTACATCCTGCGATTGTAATGTTATACCATATTTTCAGTCTCTTGTGACCATTATATGCGCATTTATTTGATTGTAGTTTTTTTGAGAATTTAAATAGGCACAGTGAAAACTGAAATGTGGGTTTGTTATTCCTTAAGGTGTTATTTATACCCAATCTGACCTTTTAAAATGACTTTTAGTTCTGGAACCTAATATAGACAATTCATAAATATAGATGTTGCAACATTAGATTATCTGACAAAACATCCTACAGTTTAAACTGTAATTATCTGTAAACTCACTGTCAGAATGTCTTTATGGCTGTAACAGAATCTTTATTTTCATCCATATCATTTGTACTCAATTTCTCAAAAAACCTTAAATTTGTTTTTCTTCATTATTTATTCAGTTCAAAGTGCTATGAACTTCACAGCAGGTTATATGTTTGGAAACACGAATTGATTTCATTGTATGTGAAATTTTAGGCAGAAATTAAACTGAAACTGAATTTTCAGGTGTGTTCAAATTGTTTTCCTTTTTAGCACATAGTACAAAATATGAGTCAATAAATTAAAATGTGACAAAAACAAACTTCCAGCTACCAAGCTTTATATAGAATTTAAGTACAGTTACAGTGCACAGTATAAACTATTTTGTCAGGTAACAAAAAATGCAGTAACATCTACATTTATTATTGATACACCTGAAGCAACTTGCCTACATGAGTCCTTTTCAAATGTCAGAAAGAGTAGAAATAGCTCCTTAACTTAACAACAGCACATTTACACTGTAAAAAAACTAGCTAGTTTTAATCTAAATTACCTGCTTTTATTCAAGTAAAAATACACGACTGAATCCACCTAATTAGTGTACACCAACAAAAGGTATTTTAACAGTCAGATCATATAGAAATAGTTCCTTAAGGTAATCAATTGGCGCTCTTTGGATAACTGAGCAATGGCACTGTTAGTATATTCCTAATAGGTCTAGTATAGTGCAGAAGGTACAAAAGTAGTATAAAGTACTAAAATAGTACTCTAAATTAGTCTAGAAAAATTATTTGCATATATAACATGGCTCAGTTAAAAAAAAAAAAAAAAAATGAAATAATATAAAAAATAAATAATAAAAAAATAATATAAAAAAAATATAATTTTTAAAAAAAAATTATATATATATATATATATAATAAAAATAATTTTTTTATTTTTTTTTAAACTTTTGATATATTCTATTTATTTTTTATGTGTGTAGAAGCAGGCATTTTTAGGGAAATTAGTTGCACTAGTTATATTTCCATTATCAACTCTCAAATTTCATCACAATGTAATGAGAACTGTGCAGCGTAATGTGATTGAATGACAGCGGGCACGCTTGCTTCTCATCTTACTTTGGTGGCTGGTAATAAATGTAGGTGTGTGATGGTGGGGAGGTTCAGAAACACCTCTGCATCTGCTGTGACAGGTTTGCGTGGTGCGTTTCACCCCGTCACTGCTTATCGTGTGACCCGAGAGCTGCACGGGCCGGGGGCTGGATGGGCTGATATCGCAGCATTGATCAGCCACGTTGCTCGCGGTCAGTCTGTCTGTGTGTCTTCGCTGGCAAACTGACACGGATTTGCTTGGAGTTTATTAACGTCTGCATTGCATGGTTTTGCAAAACTGTCAAACATGTGAACAAGGGTTGTAAATAAATCATTATTATTTTTGAATTTAAATATTGTATATGTTACAGTGGTTAGGCAATATGAGACTGCAGATCTGTCTCATTGTTCCTGATTTTGCTTTCGAGGACATTGTGATGGAATTATTCTGGTGGCCTGCGGTGTGGAGTCATTTCATGAAGTATCATTAGCGTTGTGCAATACACACTGATGTCTGTCGACAACTGCGGTCTGACCTGTAACCCAGAGTATTAATAACCCAAGCAATCCTGAGAACGTAGACAATAGTTGTAGTGTAACATCGAGGCAAATATATTTACATAATGGAAATGACAGAATTGGTCACACAACATTAAGCATTGCATATAAACATTAGAGGAGAGCGTAAGAGTGTGTGTGTATGGGCTTGTGTGTGTTCGAAGGGCTAATTTATCAGCTGAGCTAATGGGAAATGATGGTGCTGAACAGAAGAGTAGAAACTAGGAATGTAGAAAAACATGCTAGAAAGAGTACGTACTGGTCAGATTATTTAGACCACCAGATTTTCACAATCATCTTTATCTTTTTCATCATCATTATAATAAAAGATTTTCATTTCCACTGGGCCAATATACTTTACTCGGGGGAATTCAGACAAAATTAATCACATAAAACCAGATAACGTCAGCAGATTGTTTTAACTTCTCCCATCTAATCTCTCATAATGGAGATGAAAACATAATACCGTGTTTCGTTCTAATAAACGCTCATTTTTCTGAAAGCCGAAACAATTCGTTTTATTGTCTTCCTGGCAACTGGGCGCCGTTCCGGGATTATATCGACATGGCATTTGACGGTCTAATCCTCAGCAAATGCTTCAGATTATTACAGAACATCCAGTGCTTTAAAACCAATGTGTATTCAAACGCACGTAAGAAGATTTTGCTCCTGATGTGTTTTTTTGCTCGCCATTGTAGCGTAGCGGTAATGTTGGCAGAGGTTACTGAGGTAACACACATGCAAACAATAGAGATTAGTCCTCAAAATTGGGACAGTTTCTCTTATTGCTATCAAGTATGGGCTTTTTTTAACCTCACTACTTGGTACTCAAATTCTTTTGAACAAGAAAGTGTGTGTTGAGGAATTGAATAGTTGTTTGCTGATAAGTTCAAGGTAAGCAGGTCAAAAGCAAACCGTATTGGTGCAGCATATGAGAAGTATTAAATAATACAGTGTTGGATGAGTCAAAGCATTGGTGTAGAAGAACTACATTTAGTTCCAAACTTGTTAAAGGTTAGTGGTTACTGAAGTGTGTGACTGCCCCGCTGTGGCTCATAGCGGAGGGGGTCATTCTGTTAGTTGGCTCTGGTGTGAATTAACCACGGCCCAGTTATTTACCCCCCGAATCTTTTGGGAAATGAGCAAAGTGAAACCCTACCTTTTAGAAAGAAAAAGAATTGTGCTTAATAGAATGTGAACTTGTACTTCAGATCTTAAAAGTATATATTTTTAAAAAAAAATAAAATTACTTGCAGGTAGTATAATTTTAATGAAATAAAAGGCCACTTAGGTGTATTTAAGTACACTTTCATTTATGTTTCTTAACAAATTTGAGTGCTGCTTTAAAAAATGCGCTTTTGAAATATATTTTAAATAATTATGTTTTAATAATCTTTTGTACACTCATTTTGATTTGTTAACTAACCACATGTAGTACTTGATAAATTTAACTGTTATGTGTTATTAGCTATATTTTAAAAATTCAAATATACTAATTTGCAAATTCATCAGTGAAAATGAGTTCTACTAATATGTGTGTGTGTTTCAAAAGAAATTACATATGGTATATTTTTATACATTAGTATGTTTTTGTTATAGTATGTATTATATATGTATCCATAAATGTGTCAGTATATTCAGCAATACACTTTAAGCATATTTCAAAGACTATAATTATGAATAAGTAATTATGAAGTTGTACTTAAGTCCTATAAAAAAAACCTCTAAAGTTCAGCTAATTGCTTTTAATATGAATGTGAACTATAATATATTTTCATTTAATTGCAACTAACATGAAATTAAGTTTCAGAACACAGTTCACACTCAAGTATATTTGTTTAAAATGCATTATTTTTGTTATAAATACTCTTACTTATTAAAAAAAAAAGCATGCAAAGGTGTACTTTTTCACACGGATAGTGTGTTTTCTGTGACCGAGTTCTTGACTGAAATCTGAAATTCTATATTTTGTTTAGTTTATTTAGATGGATAAGATGTTACAGCCTTGCGTTGGTATCATATTGTGTATGAATGTATCTGCTGTTACTTTTTGATATGTCTAACAGTGTGTGTGGATGTTGACAGACATGTTGTCAAATCCGTGCAGCAATTACCACACACGTCTCGAGCTCCAGAAGGTCGAGCAGTTGTGGCGATGCGGTCAGAGGGCACAGACGCAAGAAAAGCCAGCAGAGACTCAAACAGGTCTTGAATGCGACACGCATTCCCTGTAGGCCAGTTTAGAAAGTAGTTATGTAGCCTTTCTCGCTGTTATTTTGTTAGAATTGCTCATTTCTTGTCTTGTTATTTCACCTGATTCTATATTGCGTTTCTGATCGAAGCAATGTGAGGTGTCTTTAATTAAACTGTATAGAGCAGTTAATAAGGAAACATTTACACGGCCTTTATTATTTTATAATATACAAAATAAATAGATATGACTGGATTGAGGATGAAGATTTAGCTCAGGCATAATCCAGACATCGCAAATCGGTTGTACCGGAAAAGGAAACGCATTTAGCCGTAATCAGATGTAAACACAGTTTTTGTCCCGAGCCCTACTTCATTACACTCTCCTCTTTGTGCGCAGTGGTGATAAGGAATTTTTTGGTGAACGCCGGTATAACACCGCTAGCATTTAAGAAGTTAATGAAGGTCGTCACCAGCGGCAACCAGAGACCTGTGTGACGGCAGCGTTTCAATTCACAGACACTTCCCTGATTAAGCGCGTCCTCCACAGTGCGTTTGGCTGGGGAGGAGAAAAAAAAAAAGATTAATTCCGAACGGTTTCGGCTTCCTCCAGAGGGACTGTCGATAAAATGGCCGAAAGAAAGAAATAGCACAACTTTACGAATTAGCATAATTAGTAATTATCTCTTAATAGGCCCTCTTGGCTTTTGAGACTTGCCTCTTAAATTTTTGCTTAAAGTTCACAGAGTGAGAATAAAAAAACAAATTTTATGCGGAAATGTCTCAATACCACACATGAGCTGCTGAGATAACCGTCTAATTGAGGTGAGACCGTTTCAGTAGCTTTCACGGGACAGGAAGAACAATCTGGAGCTTCGTTATTTAAAAATCATTATACAACTATAGTGGTAGATGTTATGTGGCCAACATAGTCATTTAGGTCATTTTATTCTTAATAAGATAATATTACATTGAATGAAATTTGGTTTATATTGTTTGAAATGAGATTCAACATTTAAATGTGCATTTTTAACCATTCAGGCTGTGATATTATATCCAAAGCACCATATGTGATGACCGCTGACCCTTAATCATAATGTTATGCAATGTCTATCTTTATATACATTATTGTTCAGAACTTTGGGGTAAGGAAGTTTTGTTTTAATACTTTTTTATTAATATATTAATACTTTTTATTCAGCAAGGATGCATTAAATTGATCTGAAATTACTTACTTTTTGACACAACAACTTTCTTGAACTTTCTATTTCATCAAATAGTGAATGAAAAATAAAATGCATGGTTTCCACTAAAATATTAAGCAGCACAAATTCTTTTTGTATATTGTTAATAATAATAAATGTTCCTAAAGAAGTAAATCAGCATATTACATTGATTTCTGAAGGATCATGTGACACTGAAGACTGGAGTAATGATGCTGAAAATTCAGCTTTGTATCACAGGAAAAAATTACATTTTAAAATAACCGGTTTAAATTGTAGTAACATTTCACAATGTTACAGTTTTATTGTATTTTTGATCAAATACATGTAGCCTTTGTGAGTATGAAACATTTTAAAAAATCTTATTGACCTTAAACTTTTGCATGGTAGTGTCATAATATATATATTAAAATAATGAAATATTTACCATTATCTTTCAGTTCTACTTGTGTAGAATTTTTTTGATTATGAAAATTAGGGAATGGTTTTATTCATTCTGAGGTGAAAAGAAACACCCTTTTTATTTAATAATTCATGCCTCAGATGCTTTATTATTGTTATTTAATCACTGCAGTATAGTTCAATGTGTTAATTATACTTTCGTCCTTCACATTAAACTAAAATATAGATATTTTAGGTCTTGCCTGATAATCAAAAGTACATAAACATGTTTCTGGCATACGCTGCTAGCGTACTCATCTGATCTGCCTGCCCACTCGTGATTGTGCTGCGAGCAGTTATCAGATGATCAGAGTAATAATATTACAGACTATGAGAGCTGACAGCACAAGCACATCTCCATAAATACCTCCTGCCTGTAAAACGAGCACCGCGCTGCTATGTGGGCCACAAATCAATTAACAATGCCCACGAGCGAGAACTACTGACACGAAGACTTCTAATACTGTGAAATCAGTAGCTTTGCAATAATAATATTAAATCTAATGCTAAAACATTTTTATTGCTATTATTATTGTGCATGCACATGATTTTTTTTTTTCTTTTCTTTATATCGTTTTTCTATTATTTTGCTACAGGGCCCAGATTTTACATTGCACATGATGACCTAACACAGATTAAAATGGTTTATTGTACAAAAAAAGTCCTTGTTTAAATGCCAAATATTAAATGTGACGTTTGAATGGCTTAATGTTTTCAACGACTGCACAAAACGCATTGTGTTCTGCACAAACCATACTGCAAGTGAACCCGTATTTAATAGAGTCTGGGCTGTATTTTCTTTTGCTTTTTGTGGTTTTGTTGATGGTTTTTGAGGATGTCATGTTGGCATCCGTCTTATTTGGATAGCTGCTACCCAGTGACCGATGATTTTGCTCCAAAAATATTGTAGATTTTGGTTTGATGCACAGCTTTGATGTAAACAACAGAAGATATGGGTAGCATTTTCTTGTCTCTGTAAACATATTAATAAGCCTGCTTATTTTTTTTCCAACAAACTACTGCTTTTATCCTTATGTTTAGTAGCACTTTATTATTTGCAATTAGCATTGTGTATTCCTTGAGGTTTCGCTACTGACAGGCCTGCGCTTGTAAAGAAACGCTGTTTTAGAATATCTAATATTAAGCTTGTCAGGATATGCTTTTAATATGCTGGAATCATTTTACAGATTTAGATCATGATGTCCAGTGTAAAAAGAACTCTGAATGACATAAATATGTTCAAAATATAGATCAAAGTGGATTCAGAATGTCAGTTAGATGTAGTTTTATTCCTCGTGACCCTCACATGAGAGCAGTAATCCATGAATCTCAGTAACAACATTCCCCATAAAACGCTTATTTAGCACTTAACCATGCCGACCGCATCCCTGCTTGTGCATATATCTGTCCTGGTTGTGGTATTATTTAGATATGATTATTTCGACAGGCGTGAGTGAATGTGATATGAGAGATTTGCTTTGTCTTTGATAGCAGCAGTGAAAATATATGATGCTATTTCATATTCATCATTCCACACGCCGCTGTCTTTAAATAACATTTCCCTTCCTCATAGCCTTCAGTAAAGCTGCCTTCGTCCATCGATTTCAACATCCTTTAGGGGCCACGCGCGGAGCCCGGGCTTATCTAGCAAATCCATTAAAAGGTGTTTAAAAAACCTTGGTGTGCCTTAGCTTTGTCTAATCTAATTCTTCTTACACCCTGTCGTTCTGTCTGTTTCGTGATTTTTTTTTTATTTGTTTTTTTCTCCGTGTTCATTATTGTGCGTTAGGCCTGTTTGTTTCCGGGCAGGTCCGATTTGAACAGCTTTCGGGACGCCGGCCGGCGTATTTGTATTCAAACACTGTATGTTCGAATTGCTCATCTATTTCATGTGATAGCCCAGAGTGTATTTGGTTTTCACACAGAGTGAGCTCTGACACTCTCTCGGGGTGAGATTTGCTCTCTCGTTGTTTGCGTACCAGCTGCCAGGAGTCAGAAAGGATGGGTTTTATGTACTAGAGAGCAACACTTTCTCTTTTGTGTGCTTTCTGTGGTTAAACTACCTGGTCTACTCCAAAGCAGTGTCTGGTCAGCGGATGGAGGTTGAAGGATACGCCGGACCCCGGGCGACGTGTAATATCAGGCTTATAGGACACAGAGGATGTGTTTCCATAGAGAGAGATTGTCTGTGTGCCGGCGTGTTCAGGTACTGCAGGTGTTTTGGTTTCGGTAATATCCAAGCATATGCAAACACTTGCAGTAACTTAGTTGAAGCAGAAAGTGACAAACAATACCTTCTGTAGTAGGAAAAAAACAAAAAACAAAAAAAAAAAACATAAATTTGCTCAATTATCACCTCCTCAAGTAAATGTCTTTTTTTAACCTC
Source organism: Spinibarbus caldwelli (assembly GCA_039654775.1). Classification (NCBI taxonomy): domain Eukaryota; kingdom Metazoa; phylum Chordata; class Actinopteri; order Cypriniformes; family Cyprinidae; genus Spinibarbus; species Spinibarbus caldwelli. The sequence goes on from CM077263.1 coordinate 22,813,850, forward strand.
ACTTTCTGGAATGTCACTTGTCTCTTGTGTTTATTATGATAATTAAAACTAGCAGGTTTTAGCAAATTAATTATAAATTTATACAAAGGGAACAAGGAGTTTAAAAATGTGTTGGATTCTGTGTTAATAAAAAAAGACAATGGGCCTCATTTACTAACCAAATTTGTGATCCTGGACCGCAAAAGCAGTCTTAAGTAGCACAGGCATATTTGTAACAATAGCCAAAAATACATTGTATGGGTCAAAATTATCGAGTTTTCTTTTATACCAAAAATCATTAGGATATTAAGTAAAGATCATGTTCCATGAAGATATTTTGTAAATTTCCTGAAGTAAATATATCAAAACTTTTAATTTTTGATTAGTAATATGCATTAAGAACTTCTTTTGGACAACTTTAAAGGCATTTTTCTCAGTATTTTGATTTTGCACCCTCAGATTCCAGGTTTTCAAATAGTTGTATCTCAGCCAAATAATTGCCCTATCCTAACAAACCATACATCAATGGAAATTTTATTTATCCAGCTTTCAGCTGATGTATAAATCTCAATTTCAAAAAATTTACCCTTATGACCATTTTGTGATCCAGGGTCACATTTGTGTGTGAAATCTGTGTATGAACATTTTCATTTTCAGGTTTCATGCTATTACTTCATTTTTTTTTAATTCAATTTATGAAAGAATATAGGAACAACTGAAACCACACATATAAGTGTTTCCTTTAAAACATGTAAACATTTTATACATTTGATATTTCATTTTAAAATAAATGTCATCATTACATGATGTTAGAACTGATAAGTTCAACAAAAATATCCACGCAGTCTAATCCAATTATTACTAAATGAGACCCATTATTTTCTCTTTGTAAACTTTCTCAAGGACATTCTGTACATTTAAGATGATATTTTATACATAGCTATTTCATTTAAAAATGTATTATATCATTATATGGCATGAGAAATGAGAAGTTCTTCTGTGCATATAAATAGGAGTAATCCATGCAATTATAAATGAATGAGACACTTATAATCTTTATAATCTTTCTCAAGGATATTCCCTAAATATATATTTTTTAAATGCATAAAATGTCATCTTAATGTTTTTATTTTTTTACATTTTCATGTCCCATGTCACACTTGTGCACACATACTCACACAACAAAAGTCATATCATCTCTGACCACCTTTCAAGAAAATTCAATGGCTGTTCTATCATTAACAGATTCTTAGCAACGCAAAATGAGTTCTCTTTCAAGTGCAGGTGAAAAGAATACTTCATAACACTTATTTTTTGTGTACTTGTGTGCATGTGAGAGAGACAGGAAAGCAGTGATAATGTTTGCAGTTGTGTCTATATATAAGGCTGATAATCCTGCTCTCTGCCCACAGATGAAAGAGGGTCATTGTCCTATTCTCGCTAATGTGATGGAGGTTCATTTTAATTTGAATGGACCGTCAGAACAAGAAGAGTCTTGAATGTGTCGCCCACATGCACGCACATATCAGTGCGTGACGGTACACACACACACACACACACACACACACACACACACACAGAGGCAGGCTCTGTTTTGAAACCTAGTGTCTTTCTACTGTATATCCGGTCTGCTTACACAGCATCTTAAATTTATTGGAGTCTTATAAGTGAAGATTTTGGGACTTTTGACATAGACTGTACCTCTGTTTTCCTACTCGGGATTTGATGTCAGTAGAGTTTGGCATTAGCATGTTGCTAAGCTAAAAACACAGTAAGTAGTATCAGCATTATAAATGTACATGTGAATGCAGCGTTCACCCTAGATGAATTTACAGAGATGCGTAATCTAGAACTATAAAATAACTTTAAAACATTAAATATGAAACTAAAACCACTAATAGGTGATGACAATTCACCGTTTTAATCATTAGTTATAGTAATTGATTGATTCATTCAAAACGGCTGATTCATTCAGAAATGAAGCGAGAGAACTGCTGATTTCAGAATCCTACTTTTGCTTTTTCTGTCATAGTAAGATATGTCTTTATGATGGCTTATTGAATCTTTGACTCCCACGATTCATTCAAAAATACTAAAATAATTCAGGAACGAAACACCATTGTGTTAATCAGAGATGCAGTGATTGACATAAAAAAATAAAATTAAATTAAAAAAAAAAAACATAAAATAGTGATCTAAAAATGAGTGTCTGGCTCAAGTCAGTGATGGTAGGCAAATATGGTATTTCAAAACTGTACTCTCCGACCTAAAACCGGACAGATGGCCACCCTAGGTCACACAGTCATGGAAAAACTAAAGGCCTAATATATATATAATTTTAAAAATGGCTTTTAGGGCCTGCAAAAGGAAATAGACAATTGTAGTGACTATACTTTTTTTTATTTATTTTTATTTTTTTTTTAAAGCTCTGCTCAGCTTTAAAATATTCATCAGCTACTAGGGCTGCAACAACTAATCGATAACATCGATTATTATCGATAATGAAAATCATCGACAACGATTCTCATTATCGATTAGTCGGGTCTGCCCACAGTGCACGTCCAACTTCAGCCGGTCGCGTCAAATTAACCTTACAGCACTGAATAACGCATTTCTGTGGCCAAAATGCATCTAAAAATAGTGGAGGAAACAGAATGAGATGCTGCGGGAGAAGAACGTGATCCAAGCTGCACAAAACATGAGAATTCTTTATTTTAAGCTTTAAGTTAATGCATTAGCGTAACGGCTTGCTCCTGTCAGCAGTGTTACCAACGTAGCAATTTTGTTGCTAAATTTAGCAACTTTTCACACTACCCTAGCAATTTCTTCCAAAAGCACCTAGCAACAAATTCAGCAATTTTTAAAATTTATTTGGCAACTTTTAGCAACTTTTGATAAGTGATTCAGACAATAAAAAGACACACATTTTCCATCCAAATTACACAAAAAGAGGAAACCAAAGATGCCTAGCAGTACACACAGGTGAACTGAGTTAGCTGCTATTTGCAGTTGTTAAATTTATTAATAATAATAATAATAATAATTGAATAATTGTTAATTTATGATACACTTTGTTAGTAGCTTACCTGCGATTGTTAATCAGTTAGTACACTGTAAGAAAAATGGAAAAGATACTAGTAATTTTCCAGGACATTATCCATTATTCACTGTGATCTTGTAATCCGAAAACACAATGCATAATTTAAAATGCAGATAAAATACCAATACGGAAAATTATTTCATATTAACATATTAGATTGTGCCCTATTTTTTTACAGACTTTTCTTAGAGTGTAGCATACTAACTAACTAACTAACTACTAATACACTGCTTAAAGCATAATTGTGGAGAATGTGTAGTATTAGTTTACTAGCTTTCAAAAAAACTTAAATTGTAATCATTCATAATTGTGTAAGTGTTCAATAATTCAATGTATTTAAAAGTTATTTATATTTTAATATTATGCATATTATCTTACAAACAAATTTAAATTAACATATATAAAATATATTTTTTGCTGAGATTTGATGACAATTTTGCGTTGTGATTACGCAATGACGTCATCGTGCAATAACATCACATCATTTAGCAACAAATCCACCTTCCTTTAGCAACTTTTTCTGAAAATTAGTTGGCAACACTGCCTGTCAGGCGCTTTGATAGATGCGTGTGCATCCTCAGCGCAAAAACGTTCAGTTTACGGTCATATCCTTATATGTAAATGTCACAAATTCACGTGAGCATTTCCATTTTTGCATAAAGTTCCGTCCTGACAGCCTGTGTTAAGTTTAAATCTTTACTGAATGAGCGCGAGCGCGGCGGGGCGCGTGAACACGCGTCAGAGAGGGATTAATATTCAGGGCAAAAACATTCATTGTGCTGAAATATCTGTTGTTGAACGTTAAATTTAAGGTTTAAAAGTCAACATGTAGTGCACGTATTTTATGAGAGTAGGAATTGTAAAGGGATAACCGCGTATAGTTGTCTGAATATAAATATCAGATGCTTCATAGCCGCTTTTTACAGGATAAAGAAATTACAGTAAACATGACTGTGATCAAAGAGTTGGTTAACACTGAGTTTGTGTTTTTATTCGTCTTTATTATTTTTATTATTATCTTAATTTTTGATGAAGAGATTTAAACTATAGGCCTATATACAGTGCTTAACAAATTTATTAAAACAAATATATTTAAGGTTTATAACAATGTAAGGTTTGTGGCACTGCTGCTCTAAACTAACAGTATTGGTGTTTACTAAAATCATTTTTTAGTTTACTGTATTGGTTAGTCCTCCAATTATGCGTAATCTCTTTAGTAACAGTGGGCTATTTCTAATGGTATAATATAATTATTTCCCTTATCTATGAAAGAATGAAAGATCTATGAAAGATTTTTTTCAGATGCCCAATTACAGTCAAAAAGTAGCTAAACAACGCCAGCAAGAATGCATGCTGTTATGAAAGGCAGGAGGCTATTTTTTTTTTTTTTATTATGTGAATAAATATTTAGTTGTTTCAGTTTGTTATTTGCCCAATAAATGACAATAACATTTTTAGATTTAAACAATCTTTGACAGATTTCTAAAATATTTGTATTTTCTCTTTATAATGACAGGTGGTCTAATAAATTAAGCACTGTATGTTTTAATAGCATTCAGTTGGCACGTTTGTTTGAAGGACATTGGGCAGAATGTGGAAGTGTTTTTGTCAATAAAATAAAAATTTTGAAGAAAATTTAGCTTTTTTTATCTGATTAATCGATTAATCGAAAAAATAATTGGCCAACTAATCGATTATCAAAATAATTGTTAGTTGCAGCCCTATCGGCTACAAATCTTTGTGAGTGCAGTCTCTCTAAAATGATTTTTAAAACCTCTTTCCCAGTAGTTCATGATTAATGAATAAGTCATGGACAATTCATGAAAGTTCATTAATCAAAAGGTGTGGGAACCCAGCAGACAGTCACATTTTCAATTTACTTCAAGCTTGAAGTTGATCTTGAATTAATCTGATGGTAGGAAATCCCTGTTTACAGAAATTATGTACGGATCAGATGCATAATCACAATAAATGAAAATGTTAATTTCACTGTTGAAAACATTGCAAGCTTGTTGCAATGCACGCTGGCATGGATTTTGTCTATGATGCATGCCTTGCTGCCTTGGATTTTGAATCTTAGAGCAGTGGTTCTTCTTAAAAACAGTACGTGAGTTTTTCTTCATGACTCGAAGACCAAAAAGTACCAACATAGTGTAGTGTATAAAAGTGAACAAAAATATCTTTTTGGAATGGCTTTGCATCAGACACATGCCTATGATACCTTTAAATGCAGCCTACTTTGGGCAGATTACTAGGTTTTGGAACAGAGCCATGGAGTTTCTCTTACTCATACGCACGCAATGAGATTCACATACTCTCTTTCTCTATAAAACTCACCAAACATACGCGCTCCTGCAAAATCGAGACAGGGCAGTGTGATGAACTCTCTGCAGTGGAAGCTATTATCTTGTTGTCACCTGTTCCTGCAATTCTTCCTGCCTGCCACTCTCAGCTTGAGTTTAAAAACTATTGGGAGGCCGAGAGAGAGAGAGAGAATGCTGTGTGGAGCACTTTGTACGGCAAGGTAGCACTTAACTTTCTGCTCTGTAATATGTACTTAACTGAGTAAATTTTGAGTGAAAGTCAAGAGTGGAATCAAGAGCGAGTTCTGAGCAGTAGCGTGTGTATGTTAGCGAGAGGGTGGTTGGAAATGGTGGGTCATCTAGTTATGGGCAATAGTAAATGAAATGGTGGCCAGCAGTGATGAAATTACTTCTCTCTCATGATTCTCTTTATTGAATTTGAGACGCTGGTATGTTGCCCACACTGGATTTCAGAAGCGGGTCGTATGTAATACACGGCTCGCCATTGAGAGTGTATGGACCAAGCAGCCGCAAAACACAAAAGGACCCCGACGGGGCCGTCCACCCGTCGGCCTGCATCCGTATACCTATCTGGGCTTAGCTAAGGATGAATGGCCACAGAGTATCAGAGGGTGAGCGAGACAGCGAGAGAAATGGGAGACAGGGCTTGCTGCCAGATGGAGCTTATAATGTCGCTAATCTGTGTCTGCTTGTTTGTGCGAGTGTCTCGGAGAAGAACTTCTGACAGGAACACAATTCACTCCTGTGGCTGGATCACACTGATAGCGATTCAAGCTTCGTATTGCTGCTTCTTATCAAGAGCCCGAATCTGGACGATTAGCGGCTACAAAAATATTCGTTTTCCGCTTTCTGCTTGCTTAGCGGTTTCGCTTATTTTACCCAAGTTGATCTTTATGGCATGTTTTAAAAAAATGAGGACAGTCATTGTTTGGTTAATTTGCATATGGCAGAGCTGTAGCCTAGTGGTTAGCATAGAAATCCAGACATCTATCCACCTTATTTTGCAATTTGGAAGTAGTAAGCTATGTTCTGTGACTGTGAGACTTAAGATTCATTAGCCACTACTGGTAAATGACTAGAAGAATATCAAAGTGCAGTAAACGGTTAAAACTATTTGCACTACAAACCAGTGTGTTTATGATTGCGAAAAATGCATTGAAATGATATAACAAATTCCAGTTTGCAAGATCAGGCAGAAGAATGGACTGTTTTTGGTCAGCTAAAATAACTGCAAGCAAATTCCATGGAAGCCTCACACATTCAAGTAACAAATGGCTGCACACACTCTTATATTAAAAAAAAATAAAGTTGATATTTGGTGCATTACAGCCCCATTTCTTCCCTCGTCCTTGTCATTTCCTGTCATCTTTCTCAACATGTCCTAACACTGTGCATTAAGCAAGAAGCTATAAAAAAAAAAAAAAAAAAAAATTCTGATTTATTTTATTTATTTATTTTTTTTATGGAAAAAAACCTTCTGAATTGGAGTTTGTAAATGTAAACATTTTAAATATATGTTGTGGTTTGGATTTAACTGGCTCTATATTGAACTAAAGATGTTTTAATTGGTTTTGTGTTGTTTCTATGTGTTTTGACTTTGTTTTTCATTTACAGACTTTTTTTTTTTATTGATAACAAACAATTAAATTTTATAGCTAATTAATGTTAAATATTTTAAACCTAATTAATGTTAAATATTTTAAACCTAATTCTAAGCAAATATCAATATTTGCTTAGAAAAGCCCTTAAATGAAGATAATTTGAAGACATTAATTGTAGCAGATAAAATTTGGTGAGGCTCATTTCCTGGAGAAGCAGGTAGGCTGGACTGACTGCAGACTTATGAAGGTTGTACTTAGTTTAAATTGTTCAGACAGTAGCAAAATACCTTTTTATTCACATAATTTATGTGCAGGAAAGGAGGCATGAAAAATTGTGATAATTTAGTTTACCAAAAAATGCCATTGCAAAAATGTCACAATCTTGTGAAAGTAACACAACTGAATGACTGAAAAATCAGAAACTAAAAACTGAAATTTCTAGGAAACCAATAGTGCTGATGTGCTGTGTGTTTCAGAGAGGTGGGCAGAGCGAAGGTGTTAGGTTGATCCCCTACAGAAGATGGATTCTGCTCTGGTGTGTGGGTCATGATCTATTACACACGCAGGGCTAATCGCTCTCACTATAATTCCACACTCTTGCTTCTCTCTCTCTTCCTGCCTCTCTGTGGCTCTCTTCCTCTGACATCGCAATACCACACAGGCCCGGAGGTCAGGATTACTGAGAAATAGCGGGAAATGAGAAATCTTGGTTTGAGGGTAGTTACCGAGAATATGAAATGTGCAAATTTACAATCATTTATAAACAGCTCTGTCTTTTTGATTGGTTTATTCCTCCTATTGTCCCAAGAAACTGCACCCACCTGTGATCCTTTAGTCAAATTTGAAGTTATAGAACTTTGTACAACATTTTGTTTTTAGTACTACAGGTGGTTTGGAATGTTTTGATTTGTTTGCCATGTTTTTTTTGGAAGAACATAACATGCAAGGAACATAACATCCAAGCTCAAGGGTCTCACCTCAGTCGTGGTATTGAGGGTATTGAGAGCGCTGGACATGCACTCACCCCACCTACAATCCCTGCCGGACCTGAGACTCAAACCTGTGACCTTTGGGTTACAAGTCCGACTCTCTAACCATTAGGCCATGACTGCCCCAAATAGTTTTTAAATAGTTTTTGTTACTTTATGATGTATGTACTGTTTGCTTAAGTCTGAAGGTGAACACCCGTAACCACAAACTGAAGACCTTTTACAATATTTGACCATTCTTACTTGGAGAATTGGCTTCCTAGGTTGTCGGTTGTCGGTTTTAGCCATCCAATCATGGAGTTCTCCGATGCGGATCATTTGGAGATCACCAATCAGTCCTCAGCTGACTATCGGTGTGGTCTGAATTCAGAGCAATCTTCAGGAAACTATCAGGGGACATATGGACTGGCCCATTGTTAAAAGGCTGAAATGCAATATCATTAGGTTTAAGACTCTAGAGCCGGGGAGCCAGTGGAATAGATTTATTGTCTAATTTTCACTCATTAGAGTTCCATAATGAACACCCTGTTCACCAAACAGAAGAATTTCACTCCATGATTGAAGACATCCTGTCTGGCCCGCCTTGTCTATACCTACAAATTCCTCCAGCTCTCACTCCACGGGCCAGCAAAAGATTGCAATTTGATCCTTTATTGGCAATCCACGGGGGCTAGCGGCCAGCCGTCGAAATGCCCATTATCACCTCCTAAGCAGGTGTTGCGATGTATTGCACCTTTATCACAATGCAGATTTGTGGCAAGTTGGGCAATCCATTTTTCAATTTGGTCTCCTGCCTGAGATAAATGAACAGATGTCCATTGATTTTCTCCCCACTGCAGTCACACGCCTTGTTTACACCTGACAGCCACGACTTTATAGCTGAGTGATTATTTGAAGTAAAACGCATTATAATTAGCCATTTTTAATTAGTCTGACAATTGGCAGGCCATTTACCGAGGCTCTAATTGTACACATCCCTCGCATCTCTTCTTTCGTTAACCTCCAGTGAAGTGAGTCAGCTAAATTGCTCTGCAATGCTCAAGCTAAATCAATGCGACCCTCCACCCTTGCCAAGGGCCTCTTACCACTTATCACACGGCTCTTTAAAGGGAGTGCCTTTTTTTTTTTATTCCTTTTTTACACATGCTCTTTTATCGACTGGCCCTGAGCGCCAACACTTTAGTGGAAAAAAACATCAATTTCAACTTAATTTGATAGTCGTTATAGTTGGCGCACATTACTACAGTTGTTGCTCATAAGGGCTAGATGTCTTCCCGTGATTAAACATACCACTTCGAGCGAAAGCGCAAACAACTCTTTCTTCCACCGCCGAATGCAGACTGGATCGCATTTCAACATTTGAAATCCCCCATAGTAGTGTTCTGTTAGGCAGTTATTTTTGTCTCCTTCTGAAACAACATGCAAAGTCCCCAAGCACTTGTCATCTCTTTGTGTCTCCGACTCTATTTGACAAGATCACAAAGCCCAGAGCATCTTCACAGGATTCTGTTCACCAGCTGGTTATTTAGCTATAAATATACACATATAAAACAAGACTTGCTTGGTACCATCTTGTACTAATGAATAGAGTCAAGTGGCGCGCAGCAGATATGCCCTCAAATGCATGCTGTCACCAGAGATTTAATTGAGCCTCTGAAAACGGTCCTATTGTCTTAATGTCAGCATCCCATCAACCTTCAGTAATGTACAGCTCTTACTGTCGGAGGAGCTCTGGCAGCTATGACATAGCACATATACGCTCTGACAGGGGGTTAGGAAGGGTGGAGAACCTTCATCAAGCTCTTCAGGTGGCACAGGAGGAGAAATTGCCAAAGAATGAGGACGTGCGGTGAGGCTTTATCAGGAGAGCCAGGAAAGTGGAACAGTAACATTCGGTTAGGGTCGGTGATGAGAGAGCACGAATGTAAGCGAGGATGAGAAAGTGATGGATGAGGAAACAGGGACACTTGTCACGGAGAAGTGGACAGCACACTGGGATAGAGGGACAGCTGTGATGTCTTCCGTACAGGGGTCAGTGGGCCTGGTCTTCCCTAGCCGATCCTCTGAAGACCAGCAGTCTACGTGGGAAAGGACATGCTCCGCAGGTGCAGGAGAAAGATGGATTCCTCAAGCACAGAAAGAAACTGAGGGAAAGAGGGGTTAAGCTCTGGGGTGACTAGCTGTCCCAGTTTAAAAAAAGGACAGGATGATGGATGGAATCTGGAGGTGGAGAGGTAAAGGAAAGAGGTTGTGGAGACAGGTGATAGCGCATTAAACCAAGGCCTTGCCGGGAAGGCTGGCTGCCGCTGAGCCGGAGATTTGCTTGGGTTAAGTTCAATGCACTTGTTTGTGTCGAGCATCTACAGAAAGGCAGCGATCGGCACAAGGCAGAGAGAATGAGAAGGCTTAGAGCAGCGAGGAGACACGGGAGAGTAGATCTCAAGCTCCATTGAGCACAATTACAAGGAAATGACAGGAGGATTGGGACAACAAAGAGGGCCGAGAGGTGCTGTTATTTGACAGAGCGATCCAGAGGGTGGAAGTTAGAAGGTTAAGGCCTTGCTGTTTGTTGCATCTCTCCTTTTGTTCTTCTCGTGGCCGCAGCCATTTAGACAGTGCTGGAGACAAGAGCCTGGGAGTGATGGGATTAAGTCTGGCTCGTTTAAGGCAAATTGGCAGTTTCAGGGAGCCAGAGGAGAAGAGGAGGAAAGCTGGCGTGCAGGGAATGTCAGTGATTATTATGGGGTGGGCACAAGTTGCTGCTGCTTTGCTGTGAAGGGGCTGTGAAGCACGGCTCTGCCTCTGCTCAGCTTGAAGGTGACAAGCACACAGTCTCTGCAAGCTGGTAGTACGCTCATCACAAAAGCCTCCCCTGCTTCTCTGCCATCTCGCCTTCTAACTGTCCCTCACATTGCTCTGAATGTGTGTCAGAACAAAGCCACCAATAAACTCTCAGATCTTTATCTCTCGAACCTGGAATCTCCTTTTAAAAGATAGATCTGCTGTTGATTCTCCTTCGTTTTTGAGTGTGATTATGGATAAACAATCCAAAATGAGGTGTAATTTGGCCCCAACACAATTCCAAAAGAACTCAAAGAAAATGCTTTATTATTAATTCAACACTACATTTTTGAAGCATTTCAGCAAGTCTCCAGAGGTGGGAATTCCCTTGCCGAGAAAGTGAAGTCACCTGGAAGGGAAGAACATTTAAAGCTAGGAAACAGATGTTCTCTGAAATGTTGGTGTACAATTTAACACTTTCCATTAGTCTAAAACCTGATTCTAAGAACTGCATATTGAAAAAAGGGTCATTAAAAGAAAAACATTTGTGCTGGGCCAGTAGTGAGGGAGGAAAAACGGTTGGCGGAATTGACAACTAAAAGTGGGACAGTTGTACAGCTGTGGTGCATTGTCGAGGGACTCTTACATTGGTGCCACTGTATCTCATTGTCACAGAGAGCAGAAAAAAGTCAGGACAGGGAGACCCCGTTGCAGGTTGTCTGTTATTGCCTGATGAGTGATTTGGGAGCAAGGGATGGAGAGAAAGGCGGCGGGGAGGAAAAGGAGACACAAAAAGGGATATTTAAATAATTTATTGATCAGTTACAAGTAAATGTTGACTAGAGCTTTCAGGCTTCAAGATTTCAAGCTTCAAAATGGATGTAAATGGCATAAAAGTATTGCAACGTATCCCATACAACTTGTGTGCTATGTAAGTCTGAAGTCATAAGTGTGATTGTTCGAGGAACAGCCTGAAGTTCAATTTATTATTCTCTGAGAACATTCCTCCTCTAATAAACGGTTAAACACATCTTGAAAGCCAGATCTGATTCCTGATTCCAGTTTTGTGGACCAGATCAGCTGATTAATAGAGAACTTCTCAAAAGAAAGATCTGAGAGCTTACAGCAGATGTCAAGATTTTTTGTGAATGTCAAGTTTTGATCTGTTTATCACACAAAGCTTATGAGTCAGATGACTTCTAATATATTTTGGGCTATTTTTATGATACTTGATGTAAGACCACCACACAGCTGAAGATGGTCGTCAGGGCCTGTGTTAACCTACTGATCAAAAAAGAATTGTTTTAAACATCACTATTATTCTCTTCTGATGTGCTCACGTTTAATGCTTTAGAGGTAGTGGGAGGCCCTTGTGATGAACTCAGAGCTGTATATTCTCCTGTTTCAGAAATGTAACTGCAGATTTGGGGTTAATGGCTCATCCCATTGACCTTTAATAGCCTGTAGTATAATTCACCCCAAAAGACCTTTTGTTTAGTAATTACTGCTTGCAGAGATATTAAATGCCTCTAGACCTTTCCAGCACTATCTTCAGTTCAAATAGATCAAGTGAGTTTATAGCCTTGGTTTGGTGTTTATCCCTTCTTTCATGTCATATAAATTAAAGCCGTGTTACTGAGGTTGATTCTCACAGGCAGTTGGCACTAGAGAGCTCTGAAGTGAATGATGGTGTCAGTGAATTGCATTGACTCTGTGCCTGAATATATGGGACAGCTAAGGTGATGACAGATAAACGGGGCCCGGGAGAGAGCGCAGAGAGCCACTCCAGATTCCCATCTCCATGTATTTCACTCTAAATTATTGTTCTTTTTCACCACAGAGGGCCCTCTTGTCTACTTAAAAACCTTGCAGTCAGGCTACTACAGATGCTGGCCGTGCGTGCACAAACCTGCATGCCAGAAATGCACTAGGTGTGTTCGGAATGTACTGTAAAGTACACATACTGCATACTAAAAACTTTCAGAAACAGTAGGCAGTGTTGTTCTGTGTGCATGGAATAACCTTGATGACGATCTACTACAGTAAATCTGCTAAAATATGCAGTGTATAATTTGAGAACACTGCATAGAGTACTTTATCCCACAATGCAGCGCTCTAGACTTGATGTTCCATTTCCAGAGTGGCCAAATAATCTGGAATCAGTTGCCCTGTTTGGTTACACTTTTTCAACTTACCACTTACGATACATTCTACAAACTTTGCATCTACAGTACGTCAACTAACTCTCATGAATTTGCAACTACATGTCACCTACTCAGCGTATTAATAGACTGTTAGGTTAGGGTTAGTAGAATAAGTTGACATACTTTCAGATTTACTTAGTAGAATGTCTGGGAACTATCAAAATAAAGTGTTAGCAGACAGTTGACTGACCGCTAATGACTAATGACTGCTAGTTAACATGTAATTAGTAGAATGTCTAAAGTGGACCATCAAATTAAAGTAAAATTCATGATTGGAATTTTTTTTTTTAAGCAGTCTTTTTTTTTTTTTAAGCAGTCTTTTTCATTTTACCAGTATTGATACAAAAACACATTACAGTTTAAAATATTTCAGCACATACTATTTAACATGCTATATTATTTTCAAAATACAGTAGTATGCCATACATAGTACGGAAAGTAGTCTGCAAAATATTTCGCAAGAACACTGTGATGCAGCACTGTCTTGGTATTAGCAGGTGGTATTTTTGAGGAATGCATTTGATTGACTCAGTTTGTTTAAGCCCAAAATGTTTCCTAATGGAGTCATCAGGCCCCACTCATTGGCTAATAGTTTAATTGAGTCCATCTGGAGGTGGCTGTGATGGGGAGGCCACCGCCGTCTGAAGGCGCATGGAGGGTAATTTGTCATCCTGTATTCAGTGACTGGCGTGCTGTTGCGGGAAAAGTGTAGGGAAGCTTTTTGGCTGATGCCCATCCTCCCCAACCCCTATCAGAACTAGGTGTTGATTGGAGGATTTCATGTTCGCCAGGGATTTTAGAGGAGTCCAGATGCCCTCCACGTATAATCATTCACTATATTTGATGCCAAGTAATAAACAGAGCTTACCGTACTTTTTAGAGTGCTAAACACCATGTGAGATATGAAATATCACATTTTCACTCTGTTATACACTCTTATATTCCATAAAATGGCCAAACAAACTTCTGAAGAGCATGTAACTGTAGTCAGAAAACGGAGTTTTGTCTTTGTGTGTCTGTCTGTCTAGAACATTTTTCTGATAAGAATTACTGTAAATGCTTAGCCTCTCATATATTAAATAATGCTGACATTAAGAATTCCACAGTTGGGTTAAATGAATCTATTTTAATTATTGATAACACACATTTTATTTAAGTAATATTTATACATCAAGAGAGAAAATATTCTTAGCATAAAGTGTGTTAAATCCTTGTCTTCACTAATTTGTATGGTTTAATTTGTTGATATTTGAGACTGTTTTGCTTTTTAATCGAACAAGCATGATTTGATTCAATTGAATTTAATTTTTGAAGTTTAAAATTAAATATTTAATTATGACAAAAATGGATCAAATAGTCAGATTACGTATTGCTGGAAATATTCATTTGAACATTGTCTCTAAATTTTACATATGGCTGCAAAATGGAATAAAAAATCTATTTGCATTAATACAATAGATACTTGTACCATGAGACCCTTCAAGTACACTATTGATTTGCTTCACATGCTGCAATCTGGATTTCAAAGGCTAATATTATACAAGAGTATAATATGACACCCTTGCTGTTTTTAAATGGCATTTTTGAAACATGTACTCTGGGTTGCTTACATGAGCCTTTTACTTGTACACAAAGATGCATCTCACCTATATCACAAGCTCTCCATATGTTGCGCCACCCAGACGACACTATTTCTACTGGCCTGCCGTTTTCAGGACTGACTCTGCAGCCATGTCTCAGGTTAAAAAGCAGTTTTAGAAGTGCACATAAATGGAAATCCAGCCAGGGAAGCTGCTTCCATGGGATAATACAGTCACTACATTCAGTCGTTTCCTCAAAGCTTTAGTTGCTGACACACAGCCGATGAAATATCCCTCTACCAGAACATGCCTTTGAACTGTCAGTGCATTCCCTTCTCTTGTCAACTAGTGTCGCTTTACCTCCCTGAGATTTTAATATTTATTTATTTATTTATTTTCCAGTAAAACACATTTGACTGCTTTGCTTTGCTTTTGCATTAGATGACAAATTTTTGGGAAAATGTTGGTGCAGTGAAACACAATCTGTATAAAAGGTGCAGAATCTGATTTGATAAAATAATGAAGCCACTTTCCATTATAACAATGCTGTGGCCGATGAAATGACCTTTAAATGCAAGCTGGCCTGTATGCTAACTAGCCCAAGGTCACCCATGCGTTGTGACTGTGCTATAACAGCCTGACAATGCCCACGGGTCTGAACCACATCCACTGATTGAGTGTGAGTGTGAACTAGTTGTGTTCCCTGCTTGGACGCTCAGAGACCAGTAAGGTTGAATGCACAGTGGCCGCGGCCATAAAATGGAACGCAATGTTTCCATTAGCTTGTAACAAAAGTTGGAGTCACTGGGCCAACCTTTTTCCATTTCTGCAGCAGATACCTGTGAAATTATGTCTGAGGTCGACAAATTGTGCTCCCATTAAAACAAAAGAGGACATTTGGTGACAGGGTAATATGTGCAATGCTAATTCAATGTGCAGCACTGACGTTTCATAATGTGACCTAGAACTAATACTGACTTTTTGTGTTCCCAGTCTAGAAGAACACTGTGAATTTATTAATATAGTGCATTATGACCATAAAAAAAACAAAAAAAACAAAACACAAAAAAAATCAAATAACATGAACGTAAAGAGTCAGTTGTGAGCCCTGTATGTGTTCTGTGCATACATAGTTTGGTGTCTAACGCTTATCAATAGTTTGGGGTCCTTTTTTTTTTTTTTTTTTTTTTTTTTATAAAAGAAATTCATACTTTCATTAAGCAATTATTTAAATTGATCAAAAGTGATAGTAAAAAAATAAAAATAAAATGCTGTTCTTTTGAACTCTCTATTCATCAAAGAATCGTGAAAGTTTCTTGAGCAGCAAATCAACAAATTAAAATGTTTTTTGAAGTATCTGAAGGATCATGTGACACTGAAAACTGGAGACTGCTGAAAATACTGGAATAAATAACATTTTAAAATATATTAAAAAAACTTTTTTTTTTTTTTAAGAAAGTTCTGAATCTTTCCTTTTTGTAAAGTTTGATGTAAAATATAACAAACTAGAAGTAAATATGAAACTGATGGAAATGAATACTGTCATGTAAACTGTAAGTCTTAAATATTCTCTGAATCTAAGCTTGATATGTTGAACGTGTGTTTGCAAGAATAAGCGAAAGTCCAGTCGAGTGCAAACCGGCATCCTCGTTTACCGTATCGGCGAGCGTGTGTGCCATCTGAACACAGATGTGCTCTGATTAAGAGGATGCAGAGGATGACAGAACTGCATTAGTGTGATGTATGTGCGGTTAGCCAGTGAGCAGCTAATTCCAAATTTAGCACCTGATTCGCACATGTAGTCACACCTGAGTGTGAGTGAAGATTTAGTGCTTGTGTCACTGCTTTTGATGGCTTTTAGAAAAAAATCGGAGTTCTGATTTATTTGTTTGGTATCCACTAATCATTAATGAATTATGTTTCTAGGTTAGAAACCAGCTAAAAAGCTAAATTACCGTCATTTGTGCTAGACCCGGCAGTTTTTGCATGTCTGCATGGTGGAAGCACGGCTGTTTCTCAGGAGGCCCGGCACAGAAACGCCCAACACACAATAGTGAAGGGAGAGATTTATCTTCATTTTACTGACGGTGCGCTCACCACATTAACTCCTGGACCAGCAGTGACAAGAATATGATATGAATTACTACTGATATCTGATAAAAGCTTGCATAACACTCTATTTGAATAACCGACAACACACAATAGTATCCCATGAATGCATTTGTGCTTTATTGTTTAGAGGAGTGTATTGTCTCGCTAGAAGCAAGTAGATATCAACGTGTTGCGCATACCTGTATTCCCATGAATATTGACAGTCGTAAAAAGAACTACAGCTTAGCAGTTAAATACTAAATGGTAGGTGTTCACTATATCATGTAAAAATAAAACTGTAATCTTTATTCAAAATGTTTTAACACGATTTGTCTCTGAAAAAAATTCCCCGCCTTTTTTTTTTTTTTTTTCGTTCATTGAATATCCTATTAGTTTGAGTTTTGTGCTTTTGATTTCACGAGTCGTTGGCTTAGCAACATGCTAACGTCAGACTCATAAATGTGTACAGTATATCAGTTTGTGCTTTGTGTGTTTAGTTTCAGTAGTCTTTAGCGGTAACACTTTAGTATAGAGACCAATTCTCCCAATTAACTAGTTATTAGCTTGCCTATTATTAACATTGGCTGTTTACTAAAGAAGTGGTCAAAACCTCTCTAAAACTAGCCTGCTAAACCAGTTATGACCAGCTATAACTGGTCAATCAGATGAGACTGGTTCCAGTGTTTTTTGGTTTCTCAGCAGGGTCATAAATGTATATTTAAGTTTGTGCTTTGTTTTTAGCTAGAGTTATTAGCTTAGCAACACGCTAATGTCAGACTCATGAACAGGTTTATTATAATAACATTATTTTGTGCTCTTTTTTTTTTTTTATAGTAATTAGCAACATGCCACAGTCAAACTATATTGTAATTAACTTAGTAGTGTGTAAGCCTTCTATTAAAATCATGTTGCTGCTAATGAAGAGCATTTCACATTAGTGATATCCTTTGTTAAAGATGCTCCTTCAGAAGCTATCTGCACCCATAGATGGTTGACAGCGAGGCATCTTTCTGTGTTTTGATACAAAACCTCTTTAGACGGGTTCCCTTATCATTACCAGGTGTTTTCTTCTGCTGTATCCAAGCTAGTATTTATCCTAATGAATGCTGTTTAGTCACTCAGACCTCCTCTGAGGCCCTGAGGTTGAATCAGGTCAGTGGTGTCTTGTGAAGGGCCCTGTCTCCCTCCCTCTCTGCTGTCCTCTATGCCTTTCCAGGTCACCGTCGCACAGTGTGATCATGGCAGTGTCAGCAAGCTGCCCGCCCATTACAGACACCAGAATGAAGCTCTGACATTGACACTGTTGCTTTTCCTGAAGGGGCTGGTTTGGCAAGAGATTGGCTCTGTGTGTGCGCGCCTATGCGTGAATATTAAATCACATTTCAGGCCAACAAAGATGTTGTGGTTCACAGATTGTTATAATGCCGCACCTGTTTGGCAAGCCTGGCTGTGCTGGTTGATGGGATTGACTGTTAACGTGTGTGTGGAAGTGTTATAGGATTTTCGTGTGTTAATCCTCATGTACACATACTGAATATATATTGTTGCATAGATTTTTGACCGTTTCTGCTGTTTGAGGCAAATTTACAGGATCACAAGAAAACTGATGTTGTACATAAAATTGGCAAAAATGGAAAAAGACAACCAGTTTGATTTCTTTTGTAAGACAAAGAAGACTTCTTTTTTTGAAAAATGTATCATTGCTGTAAAATGTGACATTCTTAAGGACGCACAAGCCTCCAACAGATTTCTTGCATAGTCAGAATTTTGATAGCCATGTAATGAAGAGCCAATAGGACGTTGGAAATCAAAGCAATTGCAATTATTCTCCTAACAGTATGTTCATATTATCAAAATTACCTGGTGTTTGCTCTAAATGAGAGATTTCTTTATACTTTGGCACATGGATGCCACAATGTGGCTTGGTTTGACATTGTAAAATGCGTAGTCAATGCTGTCAGTTGTGACCGAAGTTTGCTAACAGTATATTCTACAATCTGACATAAAAAAAAAAAAAAAAAAAAATTGTCACACAGTTGGCCTTGACTTTTATTCAAGATCTCACCAGGGTTATATTGTGCAATCTGAGCAACAATTCTACAGGACCGAAAAAATATGCTATCCTAAACATACTTTTCCACTCAATTCCTGTTAGTATTGCCCATAGAGTCTTATTTTTCTACTCCAAGCTGAATAGTGAGAAAATGTCAGGAATAGTACAGACGTAAGTGGTCCAGTTGTGGTAATTCACGCCTCCCTGTTGTGCCCTCTCCCAGCCTCGGCTTGATTCTTGAGCGCGTGGGGCTTGTCGAGGGAGGATTTGCTCGCTGAGGCTGGAAGTCATGCTAGATTAATTAAGAAGGAGCCTGCTGACTTTCAAGTGGCACTGGCAAAATTAACCTCAAATCTCAGCCCCAAATTCGGTGTTATTCCAGCTCTGATTACGACTCTTATTGCTTCGGCTCAAATGAGCCTTACAAGCCAGCACACAGTTGGAGGCGGCCAATTCCTCAAATCAGAGCGCTGGAGATGAGGGGACCTTTTTCAAAACCCCATCAGATTAGAGAGGGTAATCATAACACAACAAAGACACATCGATATTTGCAGTCATTTGTGGAACTGTTGAAGGAGGCAGGTGTTGCGTTGAAGCGCTGATTTCTTATTCAAAATGTTTAAAACGCGCAACTAAACATTGTTTTTATTGAGTCCCACATGATTAGAAATCATAAAACTCTTGAGAGTAAAAGAAAATTTTATCATATCAAATTAAAGGTATATGTTTGCTCAGTGTCTCACTTCACAGCCGTGAAACTAACATTTCCTGCCAGGTGTTGAATCTTAGTTTAATTGAATGTTGACGTGCTACTCAAAAACTCGTCTTTGCCTCGTTTTATTTATAAGTGACAAGAATCTTTGGTGTGTAACATGTCTTGCACTGTTTGTGCTATGACCATGAATAATACAATGAAAGTGATATCAAGAGGTGTGCTATTACATTTCTAAGTACAGTAATTGAACTCATGAGTTTGATGGTGGTTTATATAACGGGCAAAAAATCCCATATGCTTGGACTGAAGGACTCGAGCCATTTCTAGGGCCCAGAATATTATAGATACTTGTTAGGGAACTCCTAATTGTGCCTTGAGCCAGTAAGCAACCATCCAGAATTCTTTAGAAACATTACCTTTCTATTGTCATTTTGTATTAGATCTCCCTTAACATATACACAGCACTTGATGTATATACCCATGCGCACAAACACACACACACACACACACACACACACACACATTTCCCTTGTGTCCCTCACACTGCCCTCCAGGTCTTTCTGTTGTTGTTTTCCTAGCACTAGCCCGATGCCCCTCCTGCAAGCACTCTCTGACCTTCAGTACTAGCGTCCAACCTCCATCACTGTCTTGTCAAGTCTACCCACCCCAGGCTTCCCTACACACACACATCAAGATCACGCTTTTTAAGAACTCATGCCAGGTTCCAGCAAGTCTTGGTGATCTTCAGTCTTTTTGTTGTGTTTGGTTGATGGCTACATACCAAAACAAACATCAACAACAATGTTTCTCACTGAAAAGACCAGAATATGTTGTGTTTTGGACTCTGGTGTCCTCGCCAAGCTTCTAAGCTTCCTCACAAGCAAGACTTTCTTAGTCAACCAGCTTCGTCAGAAAGAATCGTCCTGGTCTGAGCTGGAACACTCTCATCCATATTACAGGACCAGCATGTTTAAATGATTTCTTAAGGTTTGGGTTGTGGATCAGGCCAGTGGGATCATTGCACCCAGGCCTGCCAGGGGTCTAAGGTAGGCCAGACTACTAATTTCTTAATGTATGATAAAGGTTCTGTCACTAGGCATGGCAATTCAGGCCTTGTGGGACCATGTTCCCTGGTTTTCTTAATGTTTTGTGAACTTGGGGAATGACTTGAACAGGCTTTCCCTGTTTCTGGAGATAAGCCAACAGTACACATTTTCATACTCTACCAAATCAAACATAAGTGTTGGGTCTGAGTCCACCTTGTCGAGTCCGAGTCAAGTCCTAGTTTTTAACCAATGGAGTCTAATTGAGAGATGTTTATTAATGTATTTTTATCTTAATTTTAACTTGTTACTAATTTTCTGCGTCTGAAATGTCCAAGTCTGAGTCAGAGTCCACACAAATTCGTCCAAGTTCATTCACAATTGCAGTCCGAGCCCAAGTCCAGGTACCCCAAACACAAGATTCAATCCATCAGATTGTTGGTATAGACTTCAAGATCTGAAATGTATGAGTCAGATAAGGGAGACATCCAAAATGTGTACTGTTGGTGTGTCTTCAGAAACAAGGTTGGGAAAACATGGGCTAGTATGTGATTCATGTGCGCACTGCTACATGGAACTTCAGCCTACTTTTTCTGCTGTTTACATCTGTTAATCAAACATGCTTGTGTTTGTACCGAATGCTAATAATCCACTATTTTTCTCCAAGCCATTACAGAAACAATGACATGATACTACTTTCTAAAATAAGCTCTTTCTGTTGGTTACGGAAAATAGACATCTCTCCGGAAGTTTCAACAAGCCAGAAAGTTCTGGCATTGTGTGAACAGCCTCTTATCTGGTGGATTTGACATGTCGAGGACATACCTGTAGGCCTAAGCCCTAGTTATTACCCAGAACACACTGCTCTTCTCTTTCTGTCCATCGGCCACATACTTTCACATTTATACATGAATCCAGAGGTTTTGCTTCGGTTGTGTAAGACATTCTGTCACTCGTACCAACGTGTCAAGGCTTATGAAGACATATCTCTGACAGACATTTGTTGCTGAATTATGGCTTCCGAAAACATCACCGGGAGCAACACAATAATAATTACGTTGGTGAGGAGGGAAGATTGTACAACGGGTATGAAACAATAACTCTGATTAATTACATCAAGCAGACATTCGGCAAAGGCATTACCCAGTGTGCACTGCTTCCATTTACACTTATCTCTTCTACCGCTGATGAGGTCCCCTCTTGCTCTAGTACCACGAAGGGTTTGGGGAATTGTTCTCCAGACTGATGGGTGAGGCACATGCCTGATTTGGTCATGACTAGTGATAGGACAGGTATATCAACCAGGCCAACAATTGACCATTTTGGGATTATCAGCATTGGCCAAAAAAGTGTTATAAGGACCGCCTTGTTTTATTTCAAAAATCTGACACCCTACTGTCTAGCCATGACACTTTAACTAAGCAAGTCTTTCAGGATAGAGGGGATAGTATAACTGCAAGAATGGCTGTCTTGATGAGGGCTGTTACTGATATGAATGGCCCTTTTGGAAGTAGCTCTGTTGTCAGGTCCATCCTGATGGCCTCCTCTTCTACCGCCATTGGTTGCTTATCCTGTAGAATTTAGGCAGGTTTTGCGCATACGTCCATTCACATTTTATCAATGCTGCCATTGTTTTGTGAACCACTTCATTCACTGTGGCTGAGTCACAGTATATTTATTTATTTTTTCTCATTGTATAGATTTTGCCAGCTGTAGTGAGCGCATTGTGGAGTTATCATACGTATCTCTTGAGATTATTGCGGGCACTGCATCTAGATTTGAACAGCGTGGAATAGAATGGACTGTTCTGTCAAGAACGAGATCACAACATATCGGAGGTGTAGTATAATAGGAAGTTAAAGAATGTCTTTGCGCTTCAGCTAGTATGAATTCATTTCGCTTTTGTCTGGCACCGGCCACTGCAGCCATTGTTACGCTCTTCAGTGATGGAATTGGATTTTTTTTTTCCATTCCTTCTCTCTGCGTGCTGGTAGGGAACCTCATATGTTGTGATGGGAAACTTAATTAGGAAAGACATTCACAAAAGCCCCCAGATGAACTTACCCTTTTCTTTTGTGTTTTTTTTTAAATGTTATGATGTTAAAGGAGAAAATGACATCCACTTGCTCACTTTGAGCATTGTTCTCGATTTAACCTGTGTCCTTTGGCACAACATGAACAAACTGCCACCTGAGGAGTTTTGGCCATGGTTCAAAAGGCCTTGAAAACTTTCCTCCCGCGGTTGTTCTTCCTGTTGCACTGCTGTGCCATCAGTCTTAATGTAAGATCTCATAGCTGGCTAATAACTTGTTCAGGGTCTAGTTCTCCGACCCCCCCCCCCCCCCCCCCCCGCCCGCCAAAAAAAAAAAGCCTGCTCACAAATCGTTCATGCAGCAAATTCATTATCCTCTGATGTTTGCTGACAATGAATTTTAAATGGCTGCCTCTGCATGCATTACCACACATAAAAGACACGCATTTAGTGGTGTATGTGAGTGTGAGTGTGCGTGCACAAATTTGCTCTGAAATGGCAATGTGGCCTTTACCTCCCAGGCTTACACACTCTCGCTCGCACTTACAAATTTAACATGAGTTATTATGGCATTAGGCCAGGTACCAAAATATAGAAAGGTCACATTTTTAATACCTTTCTCCTACACATGGTAATCAATTTTGGTCTAGGCGTGCTAAAGCCATGAAAATGTATATCTATCCCTTACATGGTTAACCTACACAGTTCCTTTTCAATAACTTTGTGTCATTAGCTGTGACCTCCATCTGTCTCAGCTTTTAAATTTCACAATCTCAGTGGAAACACGGGCACATGAGGTCAAACTCCAGAGCCCAGCCACATCCATCCATCTCCTCATTGTTGCAAATTAAAATGGAAGTCGTGGTGCATGTAGTCTGCAGAATGGCACACAAACAAACACTTACTCGCCCACTGCAAGAACCCGGGCAGCTTCTCTGAGCGACACGAACCCAAGCGTAATCCTTCTTCTTGGAGCCGAGGTAGCATTAAACTAACTGGAATGAGTGCGGAGTGCTGGCTAAATGGAGGGAAACAGCCATTCACAATGTCCCCATAAACTGCCTGTCTTGTAAACTGGAGGATTAAAGCACATGAAATCCCCTTCTTCATACCCGCTGAGACAAAGCAGAGCCAGCCAAACCACTCAACTCTTGCCCTCAGCGACTGGATCACTCCCCCTCGCCCCAGGGTCCCGCCCTTGGACGGCCACAGCGGCGTCATAAATCTCCATGAAGCCGCCCCGGCATGCATTATACAGTATGGATCTACTTAAAGATTTTCATTTTTCATGAGGAATGTTTGTGTAGCTTTACATGCAACCGGCCCCAGGCATTCACAGGAATCACAACAAACCGAGAACACTGTGGCAATTCATACCCATAATGCGGGTGTGTGGAGCGCTTTAGCATTCCTCTCACTGACTCTACTCAAGGCCTCTAAGTCCCTTGGGACCCACAATCATGTCTACAAATCGAAATCAGCATACGATAATACTCTTTTAATAGCAATGTACAGACAATATAATGTGACATAACGGTGCATAATTTAAAACCACATTACTGTAGAGAGGCCTGTAAATGTGGAACGTGAGGTGTTGTAGCCTGTAGGGGTTAGCGTGGCGATAGCAGTCGTAACCAGCTTAATAGCGGAAAGTGAACTCATTAGAGGGCCGTCACCACAAGAGAGAGTCTATTACGGGGATGAGTGGATTGGTGAAGTGCGGCTTCATTTCTATTCAGCACATGACCCGACGCACGGGGGGAAAGTACTTTCCAAGGAGCATGGTCAAGCATGACTGGCGGAAGCGATTTCCTCCCTCACCACTCCCTGAATTTATCAGGTGCAATATTTTTTTTTTCCTCCTACCTTTTTGCCTCTGTCTCTTTCTTGCTTTTTTTCCGTTTTTTTTTTTTCTTATTTTTTTATTTTTTAGAGTTGTAATATTCTTCTTTGAAATGACTTTGTATTTTTAATGTTTTGTAAACATGTATTTCTATTTTTCTTTTGTGTTCATTGAGATTTGCTGATCAGGGGTTTGTTTCTCAAAAGCATTGTAAGCTTGAGCAGATCATAGAGACCATTGGTGCCAATTGTTTCTATGATCTACTTACTCTTACGATGCTTTTGGGAAATGCACCACTGGCTGATGCTACACTCTTAAAAATAAAGGTTCGTTATTGGCATTAATGGTTCCATGAAAACTTTAACATCCATGGAACCTTCAAGTAGAAAAACATTTATTTAAGCTGTTCTTTACACAAAAAAAATAAATAAATAATAATAAAAAAAAGTTCTTCTAAAAGTTTCTTTGGGAAACCGAAAATGGTTCTTCTATGGCATTGCTGCAAAAACCCACTTTTCGAACTTTTATTTTTAAGAGTGTGGCTAGTATCTTAATTTAGTGGTCCTGCTTTTTGTTTTTACAAAACCCATAACTCCAAGGTGTCAGACTCAGATTTTGAACTGGAAAACAATAAACAGTTGGAAAAAAGGCCATAGACTTAGACATAGTACATGCAAATAGCTGTATATAGGGACCAGAATATCATAGAGACTGAGGAATGAGCTCTTTTGACTTGGGCCAGTAAGCAACGACATACTGTAGCAATATGCTAAAAACTAGAGCCCGACCGATATGTTTTATTTTTTGGGGGCCGATACCGATATTAGAGTGTAAAAAAGGCCGGTATCGATATATCGGCCGATATTCTTTGTGTATATTGTAGTACAGTACCAGTCAAAAGTTTGGACACTTTCCCATTCCTGTGTCCAAACTTTTGACTGGTACTATATATAGAATACTATAGTATATACATAAACAGAATATATATATATATATATATATATATATATATATATATATAATATTTATATTTATTTATTTATTTATTGCAATGATCACTCAAATGTGGTGATCAAACACTTATAATGACTTGACAAAGATATGTAATGGAGGCAGGGCATTTAACAATTTAACAATAAACTTTATTATCCAAAATGAGTCTGACATCAGTGCACTGAACAGTAAAGGTGAAGTTTATTTAACTTTATTTCAATTCAGTTCCATTCAAATTTATTCCGTTGAAGTTTTTCACTTCAGAACATTCATTCACGGATTTGCGCTACTGTCTTCACACACAGACGAAACTTAATAGAGAAGTGTGAAGTGTGACATAATATACCACTGTAAATAAATACAATTTAAATTCACATCTCGCGCACTTTAATGCCCTTTGAATGTAACGTGTGGGTTCCCTTGGAACTGGAATCATGGCGGAATATCATGTGAGTCCACTTCGCAGGGCACTTACGGTCGAATAAGACAACGCTTGAATGCTGCAGCCTGAACAAGAGACCTCTTTACTGAAGTTAAAGTGTTGGCTGATGTCATTATCTCGCGAATGCGAACATTTAAAATTATCTCGAGACGTACACTCGATTCAGTGTTCGAGAGGGTTCCTCGAGCTGAAGGGATCCCCCGAATTTGATGCTGATCCGCCGCACTGTTACAGAGATATGGCCGTTCAAAGTTTCAATGGTATTCTATACACTTAAGCTTTAAAGCATTTCATCCAGGTCACCAGTAGCAAACAATGGCGCATGCTCTGCTGGACAAACTATGTAATTACACCATATACAAGCATTTTATCTGCGTTTTTTATGTTCTGTAAAAAAAAAAAGTTCATATCGGCGGCATATTCGCCGATACCGATATATCTGCAATAGGCTCATATCGGCCGATAAAATCGGCAAAACGATATATCGGTCGGGCTCTACTAAAAACCACAACACACCTGTAATATGGTCCTGGTGACCTCTGCATGGGCAAGTACCAGTCATAATTCTATGTAAAATGTAAAAATCTAAAGAAATTGTTTCTGTATCCATCACTGATTTGGGAGATTTTGTGTGTGTGTGTGTGTGTGTGTGTGTGTCATTTAGGAGACATCTACATGGTGATTGTTTAGCTTTCTTGATTTGCCTCTGAGAAAAGTCATCAACAAAAGCTGAAGTCATTTTGAAAAGTCAAAAAGCGAACCATTCATTTAATGCCTTCATTAAGCTTTGAATCCTGTATCTCCTTGAATGCGAAACAATCCTTGACAACCTTATTATGATTAACATATAGAGTTCAGCCCTCGAGAACACAGTCCCTCTCTAATGCCACACAAAGCTTTAATCCGCCAGCAGTTCCCCAGTCAGAGCCCATTAAACTACTGTACTGAGCACCATGGGTAACTTCATCATAGTGGCAGCTGTACTAACCCCATTAAAGAAAGCTTTCTAATTAGCCCACACTGCAATGGGTGCTGTCT
This sequence comes from Spinibarbus caldwelli, assembly GCA_039654775.1. NCBI lineage: Eukaryota > Metazoa > Chordata > Actinopteri > Cypriniformes > Cyprinidae > Spinibarbus > Spinibarbus caldwelli. Next base: position 22,840,658 of record CM077263.1, read on the forward strand.
TCAGGCATGTACTTACTAAGGGTGTGTGACGAACCTCAGTGTGATAGTCTTGGAAGGGGTTCGTCCTCAGTAATGAGTCCGTAGCATTAGGCTGGATACGTTATGCAGAACTATAAATGTGCTGGGGTACATTTGGGAGTAAACACATCCATTTCATTTGAAGAATGATTTCAAAGAATTTAATTTGACAATATAAACAAATGCAATAAATAACATTTTTTTTATAAGACTAAATCAGCAGAAAACGAGAAGATTGTCCATTTGTACTGAATTTAGCATGGTTCACAGAACAACTGCTTTTGATTGATTGACGTTCTGACAAGAAAATGGCCACAGATCACCTTGGAATGATATCGCAGACAAAATTGCACAAGCTGGCTGAAAATTTTTAGTTCGTCTAATTGGCTGGCATTGTGCAACATCTAAGAGATGAGGTGTACAGGTTTCTGCCGGTCTGCATGTTTGAGTCACTAAGTAACAAGTAAATTAGATGTCCTAGAAACAGTAGTACATATTCCGGTTTGTCTTGTATTGTCCGGTTTGAGTTGTTCCTGTAAAAAAAAAAAATAATAATAAAATAAAAAAAATAAAAATGAAATAAATAATAATAAAAAAAATAAAATACCTACTTATTATTTGGAAGGATACATTCTGACATTTCAGATTTAGTTTAATAGTGAATAATCTCTTCATATCTAAATGGTTGATCTTGAACAAAGTAAGCTGTGACGTGGACCATACTTTATTCTGATTGTCAGAAGTTTAGCTACACAAGACTTCAGAGTTAAGGATAATTGAGGCTGATATTCTTTTTATCTGGTGATGCTGATATGCATGATATTTTTTTTTTCCTCGGGTAATTAAACCAGACATCTGCCTCACATTAGACTCTGTGTCTTCCTATAGCGGCTTGGCAGTGACTGCTGAGCCGTCACAGTGTCCACTGCCCTCTTCGCTCGTCTCTCTGATAAGCTCGGTACATTTTCGCCACAACTGCATGTGAAGTGGCAGGTGGGGAAGCATCAGTCATCAGGAATTCACAGGCTGTTATCTGAGCTGTGGAGAGTTAGTGCTCACACCATCACACACATAATGGGGGTCCTGAGTTGGGCTGCAGCACTTTCCGTTTATCTCTCCCCTTTCTTCATTTCTTCTGTCCACCTTGTCCTTGAATTTTGCTGCTGGTACAATATTGGTTGATAGTTAAAAAGTCCAGGACCTAGGATTTGAATGAAAATGTTGAAGGTTTAATCCTAAATAGGGGTAACCTACAAAATGGAAAATTCTTAGCAAGCATCACTACTACTGTTGCTAACTTTCTTGGGCATAGAAGTTGTTTAAATCTGTTATCATATGTATTTATTTTGTGTCTGAATGACTAGACTTTTTGGACCAGTTTTACTAACAGCTTGTACCAGCGCAAACCGTCTTTTGGCGTTAAAATATTACTGTCAAGATTTACTAAAGACACACAGTGGCGAATTAGTGCTGAAAAGGCATGGACACAGTTATTTTTGCGCCTAACCTTATTGAATATGCATTTGTAGGAGTTTCCCTTTCAGATGCAAAATGTATGGGAGGAGAGTGTTCAAATGAATCACACAACGAGATTTACTAATGTTTGCGTTCGTCAAATTACTGGTATTTGCGCCATTATTTAACGGCCAAAAAAAGCATGTCTTAAACTATTTTATGCTTGAAATGGCTGCAATTATTGTTGCTAGGAGGAGGCACCGCAGAGAACAGAGAGCGCGTGGTAGAAGGGAGAGGATTTTTTCCACACACATTAATTTATTTGGAATGCCAGAAGAAAACATTATCTGAACATATCATTTTCCAAGCCATGTTATTTTTTATTTGCTTCAGGAAATAAAAGATGACTTGGAACTCCTGAACTAGGAGTCACGCAATACCAGGTCTATCAAAATTCTTGCAACCCTTCATCTTTTGGCCTCTGGTTCTTTTCAACGTACTGTGGCTTCTTTATTTCTTTATTCTTTATTTGCGACTACTCTCATTTGCGCTGCGCTTGGTATATTGCGTTGGTCAATATGTAAATGATATGTTGCGTCTGTGTTCTTTAATTTACGCATTTAGTAAATCACCCGCAGAAATTTCCACACCCATCAGCGCTGTTTTGGAATTGCGCTCACGCTAATTTGCCCTGTTTAGTAAAACTGGCCCTTTGGCTGCTAAGCAACCAACTGCAACATCCTAGTATACCAACACACGTAAAACCACTGGCAAACATATAGAAACTCCCTGGTAACCATCCACAATATCTTGACAATGTGGTGGCCAGTTTTGCATGAGAAAACACCGTTCAAATGTTCCTCAAACCTTTATTTATTTATTTATTTATTTATTTATTTATTTATTTTTTTTTAGCCAATTTTACTCTCAGAATAGTAAAGAGCAAAAAACAAAAAAGTTAGACCCATGTCACTCATTTGAGCAAAGCTCAGAAAATTACTGAGATTATAATTGTGCACTTAAACCTGAAGTATGCATCAGTTTTTACATGTACGCTTGGCTCGCACATGCACCTTGAAGCTTTTTGCACTAATTAGTTTGTCCACAAGGTGGCAGCACTGCCAAAGCCTGCTGTTTCACAGATAGAAAAAAAAGTTATGAGACAACAACAATAAACTACCAGAGATGCAACAACAGACGACCACGTTGACAAGCAATTATGTGAGGGGTTACATGTGACTTTACTTTAAATGCACATAAAGACATTTTTATCGATGATAACTTTTGGAGAGAAACAGCGCAGACACTGAACAAGGAAAAAACATTCAAGTGCGCTTATGTCAAGTGTCTTTGTTTGTGTATGCTATCAAATTGAAAGGCTGTGTGATCGGCTGTACTCCTATAAGCATTCAATTCCAAACTGAAGTATACTTTGGGCTTTAAACCATTATTAGTTGCAGGTAGCGTCCAGATGAACTGTTCCAACATCTAGTACACTTAAGATAAAAAGTATCTTCTAAATGTTAAATGCATAACCTGTTTCCACCTGAACTTTCATTTCAAGCACTCTGTGAGAGCTTTAAGCACTCCTCACATTAGCTGGGTCATTCTGACATAGACTATAAAAGCTGGTAACAAATCATGCTAGTAGCAGTTGTAGATGCTGTGTCTCTCTCCTCTCTCAGCTCTCAGGTGGGTGTATTGGAGCATCTCAACCGCACACTCACCCCATCTCCACCTGTCTATCCACAGCTGTCCTGCAATGCTACACTGACGATGATATGAATTCAAAAAGACTGGGCAGCTAGTGCATGTGTACAATGCTAGCTTTTCTGTAGAGCAGAGACAAGGCTTGTGTTTAGGCTTTTAAAATCAATGTGATTAACCTTTGGGCTGCTTTTTAAATGTTCTTTGGTTATTGAGAAACACAAATCTGTGTGTTCAGTTTTATATAATCGTGCAAAATTCATCTTGGGAAGGAGAGACTTTTAAGAAGGAAGTTATACAAGATACGCATAACTGCACTCTGCTGAGCGCTAGCTTGGTTAGCTATGCGTCTGTGAGCTCCTTAATCTCCACACAGCATAATCAAAGGCTTTTTATCACTCTAGGACAAATTAGACAAGACTGTGAATTATGTTCGATAGCCATGCCTTCACCTCTGAAAGTCCTTGGATTTTCATACCTTCATAACATGCTTTCAAACTTTAGGCTAGCAACAACACTCCCCCACCCTCATTCCCTGCTCCTATACATCTCATGTCAGGTTCTTTAATTAACTGCTACATAAATCTGTATTAGCAACAGGCAGTTCTTTACCCCTGGTCCACTATTGACCTTTTCTGTTGCATGTGTGGGCAAATTGACAATAAAAACATTATCCCAGAAATTTTGACCTTTTGTATGCATAGTAAAAGTTTACCTGACCTCCGAACTCACAACTTGACCTCCAGGGCTTGTAGTAAAGTCTCACCTGTCATAACACAAAGTCATCGCACTCATCTGATTTGTAATGCTTTAATGGACTTGACCATCTCACCTTCGGTTGCTCAGGGAGTAGCCTCAATATGTCCACTGGGAACCTAAGAACATGTCAAGAAGCGATCCCATTTCACCTCTGAACTTCCTTTCCTAATGGATCTATCCATTTCAATGCAGTGGTTTCCATCTGGACCGTGAGAAGACACCTCTCATCGAGGTCAGCACTCCATATTTCAGAGAAGCCTGTCAGGGTCGGTGAGGCGTTTATAGTCCTGTCTTTGAGTGACATGCGGGGCTGACCAGGTGCAAAGAACATTGTCTGTCTGACTGGAACAATCCAGACTCACCAGATGAGACCCTGTGTAGGGTCTAGTCCTCCCGACAGGCCTCTCCTATCACAGACCTTTGGACATTACTGATGGTGTCACTGAGAGTCTGCCCAGTGACCCCATTTTCCTCATGCTTTGTTTAGGTCCACCTTTCAATTGGAAATGTGAAGCACTGCTGATTGAATGTGAGCTTTGTGTGCTTCTGCTGAGTGGAGAGTCCTGACCCTATAGATGAAGGGTTGAGATGTCCTCCTTAGGCAACAGGCTTTCGCACTTTTAAAAATAAAAGATCAAGATAGAACTGAAAAGTCTTGCACAAAGATCCTTAGGAAAAACATCCATGTAAGAGGTTTAAAATATTAACTAGATTTTTTTAACATGTTCTGACTAAATAGTAACTGACATGTTGGTGGTATGCTGTGGGTAATTGCCATGGTGTTGCTATGCAGTTATAATATATTCTAGCTGGGTAATTGATGGTTTTCTACTGGCTCAGGTAGGACTGTCATGAGAGCAGAACAACCTGGCACATTGTCGTAGGCCCTGTAATGATAAAGACCTTACTAAAGTACTCTTATCCTCACTTAAGTCCTGTATGGCAGTGTTTCCCACCCTTTTTCCTGGAAGCACACTAGCCATACATTTTTGAACTCTTCCTAATCAAACATACCATTAGCTTGTTAGACTCCAAAGCCTGAAATAGATGCCTTCAAGTGAGGGAGACATCAAAAATGTATACTATTGGTGTGCCTTCAGGAACAAGGTTAGTTTACTTGCTGGGAGAAGTCCCAAATGTTGTCCCAGGCACCATGAGATTTAGCTGTGACCCTAGGTCCAAGTCCAAAGTGTTTGTTATTCTGGTCACTACATAACACTCAGGGCCTTATCTAGCAAGCAAAGTTATCCCTCAGTTGTAATCAGGTTTGGCGAAAAGCTCCCTGACCAGGCTTGAGGGTGACCCGGAAAATGAAAGTGGTCATGATGTACCAGACCCTAAAATTGCTTACTGCAGCCCTGGTTGTAATTTATACAAAAATTATCGCTAAAGGTTTTCTTAACGTAAGGGGTTTGTTGCAGTTGGCCTTTACAGTTGCTAACTTTCTTCAGTATAAGTCAATGGGATTTTTGCTAGGCGAAAATCATAAGTCTGATCTCTTAGCAAAATAGTATCCCAACTTTGCTCTATAAGCCACATGCTTGAGATATCATTCATGCTCCAAAGTAATACTCATAGTTGGTAATACTCATAGTTAATACCATAACCCCAAGTATGAGTAATAGCAATAGAAATGCTTGCCTTAGCAAACCCCATTAAAAAGGTTGTCATAGTCACAAGCAATCTTTTGTTTGACAGTGAAACAGCAGTCCAGCTTCTTAAAGGTGACAGATTCTGAGATGTAGCCAGTGTTTGAGCACTTCATTCTCATTCTAATGAGAGATCTTATGACATTTCTGCATATAACCTTTAATGTTAAAGAGCAGGAGCAGGAGTTTCATTGGTTTTACATTCAGGAAACATCACAGTAAAGCTTCTTTCTCAGACACATACAGTCTACATAGTCTGAGAATGACAGCTGAAAATCTTTCATGAAGCTTGTGCAGCTGCAGGTCATAATTACCGATTAAGGCTTTGCATTGGAAGACAAATACTCTGTATAATCAGGGAGCAGATCTGCTTTTGAAGCCGTCAACAATAGATTGTAATTAACAAGGTAATTGGCCAGAGATGCATAAGATTTTCTGAGCCCTTCGTTATTTGAGATTTTGGTCTTGTCTCTTGCATTCCTTGGTCCTCTGTTTGAAGGTTTTGTTGATGATGCATTCCTTGTGGACCACCATGCTGAAATAAAATTAAATCTTCATTTGTCCACTTATTTTAGAGAAACAACATTTTTAAAAGATGAGAGTTGTACCAAGAATAAAAAAAAAAATCAAGGGTGGCACATTGAATGTTAAATGACATTTAACTATCATAGGACTCATAAGAGACCATCCACTCTAAAAACTGAAAGTAGTAATGCAAGTTAGGAACTTATGGAGCTATTTTAATAATTTTGTACAGTACATTAGTGTCTCACTTTCCATCCATGATATTTTACAGTCTGTAGTAAATGTATGAAGCATGATATTACCTCAGAGAAGTAGATTGTTTCCTTAGAGACAGAGCATTTATTATATGGCACGTAGCAATGCAACGTAGTATGCCAAATATTTTGTATGCTGCTCAGTTTGAGCTGTGGTATGCTTATAGGATACATTTTTAAGTTGAAAAGTGGTATTGGACAACAGATTGACTAAAGGGTTTTCACAGGTTATTGGATGAAAAATAGAGTCGTCTTTTTGGCTTTCTTGGTCTAATGTGTGACTGTGCTCATAATATTGAACAAAGTCATGAAATGAACTGTGGGGTTCTTTATTGCAAAAGCCAGATTAGCATTGCATGAGCTGCAATAGATGAGAACTTTATTTTCATTCATATGATTATTGCTAAAATGTATGCATTTTACTCCTTAAAAGTGGGGTGTGTATTTTTTCAAAAACGCTTTAGAAAACGAGTCGGGGCCGAGTACCAAAACAAACTTGTAGCCAATCAGCAGTAAGGGGCGTGTCTACTCATGATGCAGGGGAGAGAGCTCAGTGCACATGACGGACATTAGCCGAGCTAAGCAACGATAGAAAGATCGAGATGGCGGATAAAAAAACAAAAGAGGAAAAGGTCTGCGGAACAAAAGAAGGCTTACACCGTGTCTACACCACGCCGCAACAGCTAAAGTCTGTCTATACTGGACGCGACAAAGCGACCATTGAAAAGCATTTGAAATGAACGCAGCAGCAGTTTACTGTTGGGATCCAGTGTAGACAGCATCACTGATTATAATGAGTTCTAACAGTATTTTGTCGCGCCATGCCGCTGGCGTCCGGTGTAGACACGGTGTTACGATAAGGCAAGAAGTAGGACCCGTGTAAATATCGGATCAGCTTTCCAGTGCTGGAGAGAACTGAAGGAGAGGGAAGGCCTGCGATCGGATGCCGAGGTTGCTTTGTTTCTTCTCGATCGGTGAGTAACGTTGCTTTATTTCACAGAACTAATCGTTGCCTGTAATGCGTACGTATGTGTGGGGCGGAGCTATCAAAATAGGGGCGAGACCCTTTTGGGGTAGGGGTGTGTTTGTTTTGGTGATTTCAAATATCAACATTGGCTACCAGAAATCGCTTACCCCACCTTTAAAAGCTATTCAGTACATTTTACACTGATTTCAATTTGAATATAGACTTACTTTCCCAATCAACATGGAAAAGTAAAAGAAATTAAAAAGCATGAAGGCATAATTCAAAAAGATGCTTTTTAATCAACAACAGAAAAAGTTTCATAGAATGTTCACGCTACTTGTTTCCATAGAATGCAAGTCAGTTTGAACAAATGAAATAAATAAATAAATTGACAAAGCACCTTTTTTTTTTTCTTTTACATTATTTGTTGAAAATTGTACAAATCTCAAAATCACAAATCTCAAATCTCAGTCACACAAGCACATATTCAAATATGATATTTCACAATTTGTTAGAAAATCGTGACCGTGAATATGACATCAGTTTTGAATATGTAAGAGTGCAAATGAGATTTGAGAGCTGCGAGGAAGGGTAAGATTTTCAGTGATTTAACAGCTTCGATTTCGGGCTGTTCTTCACACAAAGACTTCATAAGGCTAGTGAAGTCATATTGACTACATTTATGATCCTTTGATTTTTTTTTTTTTTTTTTTTTTAAACTATTTCCTTGAGGTATGTGGAGAACTTTAGAAATTGCATGAAGCAGCATATCCTGTTAAGCAAACACTGTTCATCAGAGAAGTAGGATTCGCTTATGTTGATTTGACCCAGAGTGGATCCACTCAATTTAACCTTAACTTCCATTTATCTGCCAGAATTTGTCTATTATATTATCCCCACAACACAATTCACTCCATTTGTATCTTCATTATCTACATTCAAACTACTACACAGCAATAATGAGCGTTCTAGTTCTTTCCAGATAGAGTTCCGCAAATATCTGGATAAAAGATCTTAACTTACACTCATTTCCAATTACAGTTTTTCAGATTAAAGTGTCACCATGGCGTTTGTTTCCTTGACAACATAGCCGTTTACAAAAGCTCAGCCAGAGAAGAACAAAAAAATCTTAATTTTCTTATTTATTCTTAGTTAATTCACTGCGTCACATGCCTTTTTTTAAAGTCCATGAAAAACATGTTAACTACATTTGAGGCTTTGTCAGAATTTGGATAAAAGAGAATCTGCAAGCTGATATCAATTCAAGTATATATTTTCATGGTCAGTTGACTAGCGTATTAATAGAGAGTGAGAAAAAACCCACAAACAAATGAGAATTAGATCACCCAAAATTGAAAAATCTGCCATCAAACATATGAAATACTTTATTGGAACACAGAAGACATTTTAAATAACATTCCTTATTCTGACTTCCTGAATATTCATAATTTATTCTTTTGTGTTCAATGGAAGAAATTTTGGAACAGCATCTAAATGACAGTTTAAATGGTGTTACTTTAAAGGAACACTCAAGCTTTAAATAGGAAAATTATCAACTCTTTGGTCATTTTTGAGCGAGATGCTAATGGTCTAATCCGATTCAATGAACTATGCTAAGCTAAGCTAAAAATGCTACCGCCAGACCCGGAGATCGGCTGAATGCATTTAAAAACGGTAAAACTCAACTGTTTAACTCTTGGGGAGTTGTAAAATGAGCCTATTTTCAAAAAAAAGTGGAGTGTTCCTTTTAAGACGTTTTTATCTAAAGCATAGATATAGTTAGCATATTGATCTACAAAACAAAACCTAAAAAGAACACTCTTTTGGGAATTGATTGATCAGGCAAGGGGTTAAATAATATATAAAGTTTTCTGATTTTAATCTTGGAATTCTGTCATGTTGTTGAGCATGAAGAAATGGAGCCACAGAGAACGCTGTGCATTTCTGACAAGCTACATAGTTTTTTTTCCTCCATGTAATTGATTTCCACTGCCATTTGTTTTGATTTTTCAAGCAAGGCAAAAGCCGAGATGATAGATGAACTTCTGTGAAACCCTCCAACCACAATCCTCCATCTCTAGCTGCTCTCTCCAGTCCTCCTCTGTTGAAATGTTTTCACTGCTCTTTGATGTCTGATTGTGTGCTTGATTATTAAAGTGTTAATTAGAATATCTTGTCTTATGATGGCAAAGATTTGAATAGGGACTGTTATTTTAATTATACTGCATGTAAACTACACTGCAGATAAAAAGAAACATTATCAGCATTAGACTAAGTATACCTATAAACGCTGCAGGGGGTTATAACTGCAAAATATGTTTGTGTACACACACAGACAAACACACTTCATGAATATTTCAGTCAATAAGCTATTCATAAGCACAAATATCTGTCATTTTTCTATATGATTTTTTCCTCACACTAAGCATCAGCTCTGATCTAAAATTTGATCAAACTATGATCATATGGTTTGTGCTGCAGTTTTATCATGTGACAGCTCAGTTGATCAAACTGAACATATATCACTGAATAGATAAACCGTCCATTAGCTTTAAGGCTAATATGCCTGCGATATGCCTGGATATGCTGCTCCTATAAAAGTCTTACCAATTCAACCTACTTCTGGCTAGTATTAGCAAGCAAATCATTTTCATGGTTGTAATATAAACTAGTAGATACTGACTATTTAAAGGAAGGTTTGAAATGTCCTCCCAAAATTTCCTGTTTCAAGAGGAAATACATTAGCACAGGAATGAAAACTGCTTTCAAGCAATTTCATAACCTCTATTGACCCCAGTTGATGTATATAGAGTGCAACAGTTGGATTCTGGATGTAAAAACGGCATTCATTTTCTCCACGGTGAAAGTGAAATTTTCTCCATAGGTTGTTAATCAATGGTATATGCTTTTGTTGAAGCCATTTATTCTCATTAACTCAACTTAAACAAATAAATAATTGTGTTTAGGAGCCGAGTTTGTGGTGAAAAATGGCATTATCCATGATGCGGTACAGAATATAAATCAGAGAGTCGCAGTGAGCAAAGCGTGGCAAAATAACTCCACTTGATTCTATGAGGCACCATAAATGTTGTAATTGACTCGGTCTCCTTACGCAATTAAAATACATGAATATTTGTGTATAGAAAATATGTAATAATTAGAAAATTGATGTTCTGAGTTTTAAACTCTCTTTTCTGTTTTGCGTTTTAACTCTCCAAATGATGGATATCATTTAAAAAATGTATGCAATGTTATTCAACCTCTTTATATGCTACATATCTATCTATCTATCTATCTATCTATCTATCTATCTATCTATCTATCTATCTGTGTGTGTGTGTGTGTGTGTATATATATATATATATATACACACACACACACACACACACACACACACACACACACACACGTGGTCAGAATTGTTGGTACCCTTGGTAAATATGATCAAAGAAGGCTCTGAAAATAAACCTGCATTATTAATCCTTTTGATCTTTTATTTTTTTTTTTTTAAAAATCGCAAAAATCTAACCTTTCATTGAGCTAAAACAATTGAAAATGGGGGAAATCTCATTATGAAATAGATGTTTTTCTCAAATACACTTGGACACAATTATTGGTACCCCTAGAAATTCTTATGAGTAAAATATCTCAAGTATATTCCCATTCATATTTGCAATTTTGAGCACTCCAGTGTGATTATGAACATGAAATTATCCAGCCATGGCTTCCTGTTTCACAGAAATATAAATAGGAGAGAAAACAAAGTCCAAATTCCCTTAATCATCCATCACAATGAGAAAAACCAAAGAATATATTTCTGATGTGCAGCAAAAGATAATTGAGCTTCACAAATTAGTGAAGTGGCTTTAAGAAAAGAGCTAGAGCAGTGAAAAGTCCCATTTCCACCATTAGGGAAATAATTAAGAATTTCCAATCAACAGAAAATGTTACGAAACTGCCTGGAAGAGGACGTGTGTCTATATCGTCCTAATGCACGGTGAGAAGGAGAGTTTGAGTGGCTAAAGACTCTCCAAGGACCACAGCTGGAGAATAGCAGAAAATAGTTGAGTCTTGGGGTCAGAAAACCTTAAAAAAAAATTGTCAAACAGCCCCTACATCAGCACATGTTGTTTGGGAGGGTTTCAAGAAAAATTCTCCTAGCTCATCCAAAAACAAACTTATTCAGTTATCAGACACAACTGGAACTTCAAATGGGACTGGCTTCTATGGTCAGATGAAACTAAAAAGAATTAGCTTTTTAGCAGCAAACACTCAAGATGGGTTTGGTGAACACAGGGATAAAAAAAAAAAAGTACCCCATGTGTAAAATGAAGTATAGTGCTGTATTTTTGATGTTGTGAGCCTATATTTCTGCTGGAGGTCCTGGACATCTTGTTTAGACACATGGCATCATGGATTCTATCAAATACCAACAGATAAAAAATCAATAAGTGACTGACTCTGTTAGAAATCTTATAATGGGCGCACACACACACACACACACACACACATATATATATATATATATATATATATATATATATATATATATATATATATATATATATATATATATTAGGGGTGTCAACGTTAACGCGTTAACGCATGCGATTAATCAAAAAATTAACGCGTTTATTTTTTTAACGCAAATTAATCGTTTGATAAGGTTTGACCCCAACTTCTTCCCGTCATCGCAGCGCGGAAGCTTATCTATCGTTGTGTGATGAGGGCACAGCGAGCCAGTGTTGCCAGGGTAACGTTAGCGGCACTAGTGGGCTATTTTGAAAATACAGTCGCGGGAAAAATTACAGAGCCGCGGGTTGTGGATTTTTGGGCTACTTTTATAATGTACCACGGGCGCCCAAGGTGTATGTAGACAAATAAAAATGAAAATAGATCCTTTTACTAATGTGTATTATAGTTGGAATGTATACCTGGCAACTTAAGAACGGAGAGGCGGCTGTAAACATTACAAACAACGTGAGTTTCAGCCAGAGGATACATATTAAGGCTTTTACACAGCAGAAATAAACATGACAACAGCCACTATAGATTATACAAGATAATAAACACACTATTACGATAGGATATGGTTTGTATGTGATTTTCTTGAGATGAATGTGTACATCTGAAATGCTAATTTGTGCAGCGATATAAAAGGCTATAAATAGCATATTTTAACAACAGTAAACGACCAAATTCTACATGTGATCGCAAAATGAAGTTATTACAAACACTCGATGGTGGTATAAAGTGAGTTCTGAGTAAAAGTGTACTATTAATCTCATAAATTGACTTTTGAAGCATGATGCTAATATTAGCTGTAATGCACCTGCAGAACAGGTCCGATTCTTATTAATAATGCATTTTGTCATAATACTTCACGTAAGCTCGCAAGAAAATGTTTTGCTGCATTTATTTAGAAATGCTTTTGATAATAGCTGGGTAAATGTAAACTGAGAGTGAAGCAATGTGGCTTGGTAGACGTTGTATTGCCAGTATAAAGGCTGATAATGGCAGAATAAAAACAAAAGAATAATAAGGATTATGTCTCATACCTGGCGGAGGTGTGAAAGGTTCTGTTTCCTTAAACTAGTTTGTCATGCATTTCTTTATTTCAACACATTTACACGTAAAAACTAGTATTTTAAATTTGTGATTAATCACGATTAATCACAGTCCATGACTGTGATTAACGCGATTAAATTTTTTAATCGATTGACAGCACTAATATATATATATATATATATATATATATATATATATATATATATATATATATATATATGTGTGTATGTGTATATACACACACACACACACACACACGTATGTATGTATGTATGTATGTATGTATGTATATACACATACATATATACATACATATATATGTATGTATGTGTGTGCGTGTGTGTTTATTCTAGATTTGTTTTATTGTACACAAAACATTGCATACCTGTCACTGCTCTAATGGCCCATTTTAAAAGTGATATTGTTCTTTGTTTTTCTAAATCTTCTTAACAGCTCCCAGTTGCTACAGTGGAACAGTTACAAATTATTATTCTTGTAAATAATTTCCAGAATTTCATTAATAAAAATGTCTGTATTTAAAATGCATACACATTATGAAGTATAACCATGTGCATGTGTAGCTCAAATAGTAGAGCATGGCACTGTAAATGCCAAGGTCATGGGTTAGGGTTCCCAGGGAATTCATAGAAACCTTGTTTAAAATTTAAGACTCTTTGATAAAAGCATCTTCAAATGCATGAATGTAAACGTAATTAGTATAGGAATTTTTATGCTTGTTGTGGGAGAATAAAGCCAACATTCTAGAGTTAGACAGCAATAAAATCACTAACCCCTATAAATATTAAAAATACCTTACATCCCATGAGAGAGAATTACCATCTGAATAGGGCTTATATAATATACTTATAGTTATGTCATGCCTCTTTCTAGTATTTTAACATCTACTATGTGAAAGTTACTGGATTACTGCCTTTAGATGTTTATGACAAGACTTAAACTACATGTACTTTGCACAAAGTTGGTAAGCAAACTAATCTCATGTTTACTTGTCTATCCTTTCAAAACTGTATTTTAACTTATCCATGTGAAATGAGTTGAGTGCGTTACTGTAAACACCTTTTTTTTTTTTTTTTTTTTTTTTTTTTTCTTTTTTGGCTTGTTTTTACAAACTGAGGGATGAGTCGAAATTATAGTCTGTGGCAATTGACAGCAGGGCACAGATGCTGTCTTAACTAGCTTAACTCGCATTGAACCCGGTACATCCATTTAAACTTCATCGACAGACTTAAGAATAAGGTAAACCCACTGCAAATTTAGTGCATTGCAAAAAAGCACTTGCATATTCAGCTTTAAAGGCACTATGGAGGACTTGAATGGGATAAAAGTAGGTTAATACTCAGTAATTAGTGGCTCCAAAGTGCTTTGCAGTGTCAGATATTTCAGATCAGTCAATGGTGTAACAAACTGTCACTCATGCATTTCACCGCCATTATCAGTGTTATTTCTGTTTTACCTACTGCATTTTTCACTGCAAGCAGACTACTCATCCGGTTGCTACACACCTCCATTTCTCTCTTTTCACATTCATATCTTTTTCATGAGAGCTTTATTAGGAGCTGTTAGAGGGTAGAGGTGCTTTGGTTTAATTATCAGACCGATGCCAGCTGCACTCGTGCGGTGTTGTCTGGCATAAAAGGCTGCTCAGCAGAGCTGGCTATGAATCAATGGCTTATAAAAATGTTTGCTAAGTCTGTCTCTGACATAGAGGCCGTGTTAACGCGGGTAGCCTTAGGGGTTTCTTCTTTAGCAGAATGTCAAAAACATAAATACGCTCCGGAAAGGAGAGAGAATTCCCTCTTATACCACAGAAGTGCGAGATCAAGCTAGCAGACTGCTTAAAAAAAAAAAAAAAACGCTAGTTATGCTCATGCATAAACATGCTGATGTAACACCCGTTTAACATTTTACTTTGTGTTACTCAGTGTTTACTTGTTGACAAAAATAAACATTAAAGAGGCGTAGTGTTAAGTAGGACATGTTCCTGGATCTATATGCTTTGTTGTTCCTAGAGAGACATCCTTGTTTCGTCACTTGAATCTCCTTTAAAGCTGAAGTGAGCAATTTAGGCAAAACTAGTGTCACTAAATAGAATTCCAAAAAGATCTCCCCAAAAATTCTTCCTGTCCTGTCCCAAAAAGAGAAAAAACTATTTTAACAACCAAACTTTACTCACTACAACTTTTAAAGAACCAAAAGACTAAAATAGCATTCACACTGTTTGTTGCCTTGAAAGGGGAGTCAGATCTCATCCATTTTATTTATGATGCAGTATAAACTAAAATCGACTACATGAGATCTGACTCCACTTTAATGGTGAGGGACAGTGTGAATGCAAAGAGAATCGGGTTAACTTAAAGTAGTTTAAGTTTGTTTTGTGGACATTTTTGAATGCAAACAGTCATTCAAAAATTGTCTATTTACACTGAACCTTTGTCAAAAAGGTTTGCTATTTTTTTTTAGCAAACCTTTTTGAAAAAAAAATTGCTATATGCACTATTTTCACTAACTTATATTTCACCTTGAATGCATAATGAAATCAAGATGCATAATGTTATACTTGATGCAAACAGTATCTACCACTATTTACACTTTTCTGTATGTTCTGTATTAATGTATTTATACTTCATACAAACAGTATCTACCACTATTTACAGTTTTCTGTACTGTATAATTTACATTTAAAGACAACATGAAGAAAGAGCATTTAGCACCAGGGTCAGAATTCCTCCCCCTCCCCCTCCCCGGAATTGATTTTAATTTTAAAAGCACGAGAAAATCTGAAGCAGTGTGAGTAGATCTAAATGTAATGCCACAATCGACACTTTTCATTCATTTTCACATTTTAGGACATAATAGATTTAGTTCAATTTTTGCAGAGGCTTCTTTGCCACCTTCTCTTGAATTTGGGGAACAATTTGGTTAATTTTGGTAGCATTTTTGCCTAAGCCCCATTAAATGCTGACCCTGGTTAGTAGCTATGATGCTTATGCAACCAACGGGAGTTAAAATCCCGTTCATTCTACTGTCAAATTAAATTCATTTTACTGTCCAGTTTAGACATTGCACACAAGCCAAACAAAGCAGGAACTTGAAGGTAGTACAGATAGGAAATGCCTACCAAGGACAGCTGGTATTAATGTCCGCAGGGCTTTACAAGGACATGCTGTTTGGACACATTGGTCAAGAGTCCCCTCTGAATTTATGCTTCATTTAGCCACATGAATTCTAAACATACATCCCATCTCTGCTCTGTGAGATGCTTTGCACTATATATGCACTCGCATAAAGAAGCTGTGTTCATGTACGTCAAGTAAAATGAAGAAAATTGAATTGAGGGATTTTAGAAAACATATTTTAATACTTGTTAATGGTTTCATTTTTCAGTTTATTCTAAATTAACAATTAAATGTAATGGTGATGATTAGTTACACAAAAACTGGATAATATTACAATGAAAAAAAAAAAAATTAGAATATCTAATTTCATGCCGTAGTGCATGTTTGTTTGCATTACATTCATCTCCGAGTCAGATATATCTTGATGTAAATAAATTAATTCCATACCTCTGGTTTGTTTTGTTTATACAGTGTAAGTCATGCATGGGACGCAATTGAGACATTTTGTTGTGAACTGCACCATTTAGTCATAACTGCTGTCTGTCAGTCTTTAGGTTTCAGGCATTAGTATTGCTCCAGCAGTGAGTCTCCAGGGTCAAGAGTCCCTCGACCGCTAAATCAACCATTTATTTTATGATCCCTTAGACACATCTCTCTCGCATTGACTGTTTTATCATGAACGGCAGAGCCTGAATCATCCACACAGAAAGATTAACCAACTAACCACTGAGCCTCAAAATGACCTTGAACAGGGCCAGGCAGGTGGCCGCCCATACAAACACAATAAATTAATCTAGTTGCTTAACAAATAAGGCACCCAGCTAATAGCGCACTGCCAGAGGCTTATGTCACCACTTTATAGGAGCTTGTTTAATTTGTCTTTTTGCTCAGGAGCAGAAACGGAGGACAAAGCCATGAAAGTGCTCAGCTTGCCAACATCAAGATTTTTTTGTACCTTCCCACCACTGAAAGATAAAAGTTTGTAGTGTCAGCAATGTCACATTGCTTGACTCTCTTGTTGATAACTTGGCATGTGCAATGAAAAGCTTTATAGTAAAAGAAAGCAAAACTCACAATATATCACATCAGAACCATGAAGATATTACCATATAGCTGCATATTTAGCATTCAGAAACTTTGCTCGGCATGAACAGCTATTTGAATTACATTGGCACGCTGTGGACAAAACACCAAAAAGGACTTAAAAATGTCACAATAAAAGTATTATTAGTACTCTGTTCAAAGTTTGGAATCAGTAAGATTTTTGCTTTTTTTTTTTTTAAACGAAAGAAAAGTATTCACCAAGGCTGCATTCATTTGATTTTTGATTGTTCAGTGTAATGGCAAAGCTGCATTTTCAGTGGCCATAAATAATTCAAATATGCCAATTTGACACCCCAGAAATAATTCTTCTTCTGCTTAGAATTCTTCAAATTCAAAAACAGCTGCTTAATGAAGTCTGGAGAGTGTGGAAGTGTTTGTTTTCAGGATTTCTGAAGTTGAAAAAGTGTATTTCTGATTGATTGATTGATTGATTGATTGATTGATTTGATTTATGCCTATTTATTTATTTTTGATTTGATTGATTGATTTATATAATGCGTCCTTGCTGAATATTTCTTTTAAAGATATCTTACTGACCCCAGATGTTTGAACGGTGGTTTGAACTATTATACTCAACTTTTCTGAAGGAAAGGTAAGATTTGAGAGGGGATCTATATGTGTGTGTGTTTGTGTGTGTGTGTGTATGTATACATAAAAAAAAAATATATATATATATATTATATTATATTATAATATAATATATATATATATATATATATATATATATATTATAAAAATGTTAGAAATAATCATGCAACAAATTTCAGTACACTTTAGTACACTAAACTAAGCTTCAAAAAAGTAGAATAAGAATGTCCTCTTAAAACTAAACTAAAAGATGAAACGGCAACAGCAAGTGTCAAATCAAAACAATGTTTCTGTTTATGTCTATGCTGTTACTGTTATGTCTGTTGGTTCTTGTAACACTGTCAGATCTCAACATGCGTTTATAAACACTGTTAAATTGTAAGGATATACAGCTCTGCTTGAAATTCAGTGTGCATGTGTTCAGAGAGTATTTTCTCTCCTCCAAAAGCAATCTATTAGTGCTTAAATCATTTGACTATAGTCAGAACATCTATTGATTCGAATTATACCCCCACAGGGAACCCTTTGTACAACTAAGAGCTGTTGTTCAAGTCAGGCTTTCCCTTTAGTATCAGTGTAGGGACAATGTAATGTTTACTGACACCAGTGCTCGAGTGGTAATGATCGCCTTTGGTGCTTTCCACCGTGTTTGTCTCAGTGATGGCCGCCAGTGAGCTCCAATCAATAACGCAGCCTGAGAAGCCCTTCATGGCATGTTTCCTTCCTAGACTCGCCTGAGCGTTCACCCAGCACCTCAAGAGCTGTTTTCCTCTCTGCCATCTCCGGTCAGACTCACTCAGGCTCTCCCATTTGTCTCTTCCTTGCTGAAAACACTGCTTAAACCATCCTAAGGTGGTTTTCCAGACTTAGTTGCACTTGTCTGATGGTTTTAGAGAGCCGAAGACCACCTTGGGAGACCAGCTTAGATGAATTAAGACTATCAACTCAGACTGATTTAAGCTCTTTTTTTGTTGCAGGATTTTCACTAATTTGTCCAAGTTGTCACGTATGTCTCACAAACATACACATTTCAAAGCATTTCAGTATAAAATGAGGAAAGAGGACTAAATGATTGAAGTTCTAAGTACTTATCTATTACAACACACAAACCACAATCCCAGAAGCCCACCCACACCACACATCCTCAAGGGCTGTTTGTGCTTGCAGAAGAATATTATTCCACTTTTTAATCATTTTAACTCAACAGTCATATTCTTTTCGTTTCTTGATTACTCAGAGTGCGAGAAAAGTGATTTGCATAAACTACTGCACCATTTTGTTACTGTCATTCTCATTAAACATAATTACATCTGAAGATGTGACGATCATGTCAGAGATAATGATAATAAAAAGAGGAAACTGTGCTCTAAAGGAACCATTTCATTGCAACATTTTTATTTCATTTTCACAGAGGAATCAGAAATATTAGATCTGACCATTATTAGATTGTAACTCTGGAAATTAAAGCCACGTATACTTAACATTTAAGCACATACACACTCTGTTCAAATGAAATAATTGTATCTGATATTGTATGCACTGTATGGAAAAGAGCATGCATAATTGGCAGGCTGTATGACTGATGTGTTCACAGTATGGCATTCAGTGATTAGCGGAGGGTGAGACATTCATTATGAATTCCTTTCAGGGGTAAAACAGGGCATTTCTAGGACATTCGGTAGGCTGTCTGAAAATCCCCCCTCTCCTCAAGCCCTCCCTCTTCCATTTACTGTTAATGAGGTTTATTAAATTACAAATGTTCTTCACACGTTTTAACAAAAGATTAAATTGGCAGAGCTCTATGGGGAATATGTTTTTATAATGCAAGTGCAATTAGCAAAAGTAAGGCAGCAGTGTGAAGAACCCAAGCAAGTCATGTGGCATAGCGCAGCGTAATTCAACACGACGAGTTAGCAGACAGACATAAGTCTAATGTCGAGAGAGAGCCTGCAAAAGATGTATTATGTAGTGGTTGAAACCTGAATCCAGCCTGCAAAGACGACCCTGTGACCTGACTTGACCCGATTGGTACTGTCGAATTTCGAATCTGAACCCAACCTGGAGTCAAAATCACTTGGAAACAGCTAGGTAAGCTAATACTTACAGGTGATGGAGACTATATAAAAGCATATGTGACAGCTGACCCACACCTGGTCGGAAACCCAACAGTTTGTTTGGTTCCATTGGGATTGAATTGAAACAGCCCTCTATTATGAAGATATACAACAAATTCAACCATTATATGCATCTAATCAGCTGAAAGACATCTAATATTTGAAGAATCAAAGTAATGGAGAGTGAATTTTGTAACAGCCAGACAACACTCAATGCTAACTAATGCTAACACTCTTGGAAGTGACAGAACAAGCTAATTGTTAAATGTTTTCAAAGTTAAAACTGCAATGGTAATTTAAGAATTTTACACAGATTTAATTTGTATTGGTTAATATATGTGGTGTTAACTATATGAAAAGGGTTTTTAAAAACGTATGTTGCTCATATGCCATACAACTTTCAAAATCATTGGATTGCTGGTGTGTTTTTTATTTTTTATTTATTTATTTTTTTGTTTTCCACACTACACAACTGTCCATCATCACTGATGTCAGTTCCAGTCAAAACACATTTCACACTGCAGGACTTGGATCACAGACAAGTCTAGATATTTAACCTGCCAAATATTTCTTGAGCATCACACATCAATGCTTCTCTCAGATTGCATCTTTAAAAAAATCAGGACTAAAATATTACAGTGCGTGAATGGCATTATATGATGTTGGAAGCAGAAGAATACAGTAAGTTTTGGCTGGAACATAAAAAAACAATAGTGTCACTGTATTCCATTTTGCAACTGCATACAAGCATAATTTCTCAGATTTGCGGTAGGGATTGATTGATGACTTGATGAAATAATGGACAATAGATGAATGGGAATGAAAACTGCGTAGGTACATTGAGAACATATCAGTGCTTCTGATATCATGAATGATATTGTCAATTAATTACCCTATTAGGAGCGTTTCACATGATTTGCTTTCATGCTTCAATGCACCGCTAATGCAAGCGTCCACATAAACACACTGCAGATAGCGTCAAGGAGGGGAGTTTTTATGAGGTTGCAAGGTTAGCACAATGGTGACAAAGTAGTAACACTTCTCCAACCCCTTTTTTCACAGCTGAAACGGAAACTGAAGGAATGGAACCGTAACAACAACAGTCGCCAACATGGACGAGCACTTGTGTGAGGTGGTTAAGAGACACAACTAGTTTAAACAAGTACAAGAGTATGAGAATAGGCTGCAATATAAGTCTAATTCTGTGCAAGGGTAATGTGAAATGAACTGGTTAGTCACTTTATATGTAGATCAGATGGTCTCTTTCTGTCTAAGGGTATGTTTATATGAAAATAACTGGATGATATTAACTTTAACACAACAGTGATGTAGTTTTTCCCTTTGTGTTTTTTGGAAAAGATTTGTGTACAGACAACATGATGGTCAAAATGATCCCTGTTCACACAAATCTGTGAAAACGACTGTATTATGCCAGGCTAGTAGTTGGCGATGTCACTTAGTAAAGAAACACTACGTATCTGCATACATACACAATCCTATAGACTGAACGCATAACATGCACAAATTTGCTTTTTTGTAGTAATGTAAATACTGTTTTCAAAAACTTGCACTTTGAAACCCGTTTACAAAAGTTAGCATTTTCAGGCTCCCCAAATGCGGTTGTTGTGCGTAAAAAGTTTTCAGTTTTTCACAGTTGACAACGGTGTTGTGTAAACGCCCCCTAAGTGGGTGGTTTTTGGCCTAATTAAGTTTTAATGAGGACCTACTTTTGTTTAACCAGACATTCAGATTGACGGCAGAACATCTGGACTCTGTCACAGCTTTCATGTAAAGCAACCAATTACAGTTAGTTTTGTTCAGTGCCATGTTTAGGGGAGGGAAAATGTAGAGTCAATGTACCTACAATAACAGACTAATAAATAATTTGTTCAAGAATGTCGTCATCAGGAGTCTGTGCCATAAACTTCGCATGCTTTTGAAGATTGTTTAGTTTATCCTGATAAGTTGAGACAGATAAGAAGGCTTTCTTCTTCCATGAGGGATTTTGGCATCATGACTGCTTGTTTCCAGACAGGCCGTCAAAGAACTCAACACACACACATCTCCTGGAAATGTTGTAGAATTCAACCAATCAGATGATAACTTTTAAACTCCCAAAGTGTTTCCCATTTTGTGTGCCTTATGCATCAGACGGTCAGCCAGCAGTCTGTGGCCAACTAATGATGGCCAGACTTCACGCTGCTAATCAAAAGGCTGTGCCAGAATAAATCAGTGACTACTAACCAAACTTTCAATGTTGTAGTACAACACAGAGGGTAACACTGTATCTTGATGCATCAGTCAGTATTGTTCTGTTTAATAGGTAGTGTTGAGGTGAGCCAGGTGTTATTTTTTTATTGCTCTTCTTGAGTAGTCACCTAAGTGACCTACTGCTGACCTCACCTACACTACAGCAAGCACGGAACAACCACCTTCTTATTTTCTAATATACGCACTCCTGTTCTAACAAGTAACAATCATAATAAGCTTGAGAAGAAGACTTAATCTCTGAGATGAGAAAAGGGGATTTCTGTACAGTCAAAAGACCCCGTTGGAAACTTGCTCTACTTTACAATTGCTACTAGATGATGCCAGCAGTTCATTTTATGCTCTTTTTTTCCCGTTCCTACGGGAAAGGGGATACAGAGTGCCAGGATTACACATGCTTTCTCTCACACACTCTATAACACACATCGCTCACTCATAGCTCCCTGGGTTGTCTCTAACCATGACAGATAGAGCTCTAAGTCCTATTGACTGGAGGAGGGCAGGAAGGTACGAGAGCAAGAAGAAACTGAAGGGATGGATGGAAGGAACGAATGATGACAGGCAGTCTGGTTCTCCAACTGACAAGTCGCACCTCATTAGTGGGTCTAGAGGTAGAGAGGGTGTTCATGGGTGTGTGGGAACG
Organism: Spinibarbus caldwelli; assembly: GCA_039654775.1. Lineage (NCBI taxonomy): Eukaryota > Metazoa > Chordata > Actinopteri > Cypriniformes > Cyprinidae > Spinibarbus > Spinibarbus caldwelli. The sequence goes on from CM077263.1 coordinate 22,863,414, forward strand.
GGAATAGAAGGTTCCGGTTCGTTTGCTCAGATGCACTAGCACACACACGTACACACACTCGTCTTACCCAACAAAAGCTTGCTGATGGCTTGAATTATGCTGACAAGCTCCAGTCAAAGGAAGGGGGCTGTGTCACATGCAGAGAGAATGAAACATGTCTTCATGTCAAGTGCCTCACGTTTTAAATGGATGGCCCTGCAATCTTGCCATCAGCGACTTATCTTCTCAGAAATGGAAAAAAGGGGGCACCTCAAAGAGCTCCACATAATAAATCACCATAATTTGTTACAATTTTAAAAGACAAATATGACAGGGTGGAATTACTTCGCAGTGCGGCAGACAGTCATTTGCAAATGCCATAAAATACAGGTATAAATTGCACACCAAGAGATGCAACAAATCTGTCGCAGACCGCCTATCACACATTTACAGAAGACTCTGCATATTTTTTGCAATGGCTGATTTCTTTGATTGTTCTCATCCTAACATGTGCATGTAAAGCCAACTGTTTTTGAATAACTGTAGCTCTGTTGTGCTGGTCTTGTGGTGGGCAATACGTTGAAGCCCAGACCTGGACTTTGTGACCCAACCCCCTCTGACCCTACTGACATAACCAGGTCAAGTTTTAAGACCAAATAAAAGCTGATCTCACAAACACTTGCTAATAAAAGCTGTTCTCAGAGCTAAAAAGTGTGCAAAAGTGTGCTCAAATGAGGTCCTGCAATATTTAGAAGAATAAATTATTTTTAAGCTGGAAGTTATTCCTGGAAAAACACATCCAAAATAACAGTTTTTTGGGTTTTTTTGACTTGGGTTAGGTAGCATACATTTAGTATTATTTTACTAGTAGTTAATTACAGTAAATTTATGATATGCATGTGTCAGTGCTGGAAGAAATAGTGTGCCTTGTGAAAAATAAGTGCACTTTAGCATACTTTTAAAAGGATTACCATAATATACCTTAAACAATATCCTTAAATGCAAACTGAATGTAATGTTTTAAAACATTATTGCATTTTTGTTTATTGCAAATTTGACTCACTTAAATACATATTTACATGCAATTTTTATAATTACTTCTGTTGTCTTTGAAATATAATTGAAGTGCACTGTTGAATATACTGAAAAGGATTTATGGTAAACAAATATACTTTAATGTAATTTCTATTGGAACTTGAATATCATGTATTTAAATACTTCTAACCACACATTTGTAATGAAGCTGAAGTTTAGTACATTTAAAATATAATAACTTTAAATGTAATATCAAATAACACACCACAGTTAATATTATAATCAAGTGTTTTACATGTGCCTTATGTTAGTCAACATCAAAATAAGGGTACATCTTTAAAGCATGGTGAAATATTGTAAAAACATGATAAAAAAAATATACTTTAAAGCATTTTTTTCTGTTTTTTTTTTTTCAATTATTGCAAAATGCTCTTTTTTTAAAGTATACATAAGTGTGTTGAGAAACCGTCATGAAAGTGTACTCTTTAAGTCATTTTTATTTAATTAAATTTATTATCTGCAAGCTGAGATTTTTTTTTTTTTTTTTAAATAAACTTTTATTATTTGAAGTACACAAGTAAACATTACATTCAATGGGGAGATTTCTAGCAGCCAGAAACAAGTAAACATAATAGTCATGCTAACAAACTCCAGGAAGTAACAGTACACTGTATATGCTAACTGTTACATGTATACAATTCTTACACTGTGCAATGCTAATGCTAAGGCAGATTTCAGTGTAGCTCTGATGCATTGGGCTCAATTCTATCTTGTAGTGAAAGACAGAACTTACTAGCAGTGAAATGAAACTTAAAGCCACATAGGTTTGTTCCATTCTACTCTGGATCTGCCTTTCAGATTCAGTGTGAATAGACCTGCATTGATGCACACAGACGTGTGACTTGCTTTTGACAGCTGCAAGAAGTGATTTGCTCTGAGCGTGGTACATTTTTACCAGATGCCTTTAGGCACCTGCTTTTGTCAGGTAGTGAAAAAGAGGGACAAAGAAAAGGCCACAAAGGTGAATACGAACAGATGCTCGGATGTGGCAGTTTAAGGTCAAACCCATAGGAATCAAAAACTACAAATGATATTTATTTAACATCTTAATCTCAAGACAGCAAATGTACTGAATAAAAGAACAAGTCGAGACTTTTGTTTTAATAACGTCTCAGATATTTTTTCACGTGTCTCCTTTAGAGTTTCAGACGAGGTTGCAATATCTGTGAGAGTTCTCATGGCAGAAAGGCAGCATGGTTACAGTCTAATCATAGGCAGGTATTTTGGGCCTCCATATATGATGGCCTCCCTTGTTGATTCTTGAAGCAGTAGATGGACAGCAGAGGTTTATACTAAAATTAAAAAAAAATAGGCACTTCCATTAGCTGTAATTAATTGTTTTACCTAAGTAGCAGGCTAGATGGATAAACCTGGGCCAAGACATTTTAGAGTATGTGTTTTTGAAGTAGAAAAATAATGACGATTTGATACTTGGTAAGGAGGATGAGGTGAGGACGAGAGACGGAGGTAAAAAAGTGCTCTGAAATATGACTGTAATTCTGCCGGAGTGCATTGAGGATTTTCCTCTTCCCTCTGACAAAATCCCACCATTTCAAGAGATTAACCTCGGCATGCGATAAATGTTAAACTTCTTTTCCCCTCCAATTTCCTTGCAGCGGACTCCAGAAGCCATAGCGCGTGTAAGATAAAAAATGATCACCTAATTCACTCATGCACAAAATACATTTCTGGGGAGCGGAGTAGAGAAGTCGTACTATAGACTCTCTCATTCAGAGCACTGCAAGTACCTGCTACTTGGACTGAATGACCGATATATAATCATTTGTGAAATGCATGCATAATAATTTGTTTCTAGCTAAAAAGATGTGAACTTTGGTAGTTTTGGCATTATCAAAGTCGAAAGCCAGGATATAAGTTTTAAGTGCAAGTAAAAAGTCCAAAGTCTTAATCTAAGTGTATGTTTTAAGCTTTGATCATATTCTTGTCTTAAGTCCAAAGTCTTATATCTAAAAACACTTTATGTAAATTCCAAAGTTCAAATTATAAGGTTTAAGTAGAAGTGCATTGTCCATAATTTACACTTACATCTTACCTAGGTTAAATGTAGTAAAGTTCAAGTGTAATTGTAAAGTCTAAAGTCTTTGATTTAGTATACAGTTTAATTATGAAGTCCAAAGTCCCAAATCTAAGTCTGAATCTTAAGGCTAGACCATATTCTTGTCTTAAGTCCAAAGTCTTCTATCCAAAGACACTTTGTCTAAAGTACAAAGTTCAAGATTAAGGTTTAGGTGAAAGCGCATTTTCCAAACTTTACACTTACATTTTACATTTAGACATTAAAACCCAAGTAAGGTGTAAGTGTAAAATATAAATGTAAAGTTTAAGTGTAAATATAAATTCTGAAGTCTTAGATTTTGTCTACGGTTTATTAAAAATTCCAAAGTCCTAAATGTAGGTCTGACTTAAGCTTAGATCATATTCTTGTCTTAAGTCCAAAGTCTTATATCTAAAGACACTGTCTAAAGTACAAAGTGCAAAGATCAAGGTTTAAGTAGAAGTGCATTGTCCACATTTACACTTACAACTTACTTAGGCTCTAAAGTCTAAATGTAAAGTTTAATTATAAAGTCCAGCGTCCTAAATCTAAGTCTTTCTTAAGCCTAGACTATAGTTTATTCTTAAGTCCAAAGTCTTATATCCAAAGACACCTTGTCTAAAGTACAAAGTGCAAAGATTAAGGTTTAAGTATAAGTGCATTGTCCAAACTTTACGCTTACACCTTACCTAGGCTTTAAAGACTAAATGTAAATTTTAAGTGTAATTGTAGAGTCCAAAATCTTAGATTTAGTTTAGAGCAGGCGTCACCAAACTTGTTCCTGGAGGGCCGGTGTCCTGCAGAGTTTAGCTCCAACCCTAATCAAACACACCTGAACCAGCTAATCAAGGTCTTGCTTGGTATACTTGAAAGTTCAAGGCAGGTGTGTTGAGGCAAGTTGGAGCTAAACTCTGCAGGACACTGGCCCTCCAGGACCGAGTGTGGTCAACCCTGGTTTAGAATTTAATTATAAAGTCCAGGGTCTAAATGCAAAGTCAAATTATAAATTTAGGGTAATTAATAAGTCCTTAGACTTAGGCTTTCAACTCTTAGGGCCCTATTTAAACGATCTAAGCGCATGGTCTAAAGCGCACGGCAGAGGTGCACTTAGGGCATTTCCGAATCCACTTTTGCTAGTATGACGACAGGAAAAATGGTCTGCGCTCCCGTCGCGTGGTCTAAAAGGGTTGTCCCTAGGGATGTGCCCATATCCGAATACGGTATTCGGAAAGGTAATGATGTGTACTACGGCAACCGTAAAGGGAATAAATACGTTATATACGAGATATACGAGAAAAATATATTTCAGTGCTTTATCTCTTAATTATATCGTTGGGTAATTATCCTGTATATAAATTGCGGGCATCAGGGAGCCGTTATTAATATGCGGGACATTGAAATCACTTATGAATACGCGTTTGCTTTTTTTACTTTCACCTTTGAGATTCACGATCACACGCAGCCTAATCTACTATGGAGAGGCACTACTTGCCACACATTTCACAAGATTAGATGTTTGTCAGTGGTGCTCAGGATCTGCAAATCATTCGACATCGTCCTATCGGTCATCTCTCCTTACCTCTCTCTGTTTATGTGGTAAGTGAAATTTTATGTACTGTAATGCGCCATTGACTTTAGACTTTAGACCACGTTTGAGTTGGTCTATGGCGTAGTCTATTTTCAGTTCCTCAAAATAGCAACGCGTCAACAATGCGCCTGAACACACCTCTTTTTCAGACCAGCATGCCCATGGGTGCACAAATGGACGCAAATGCATTTGCTATTTAAACAATGCGGCGCAGGACGGGAAAATGAGAACTGCGTCGGGCTGAAACTAGCAAAAACACTTGCGGTGCATTGCACCGAGTGTATGATAGGGCCCTTAGACTTGAGACTAAGATGAAGTCTACAGGCCAACAAATCTATTCTAATGTCTCTGCTTTAGTCTAAAGCACTTCTTTTCAAACAGATAAAATTAAAGAAGCTTTTGCAATGAAGTTGAATGTGAACAGGTGGATCACAGCACGGAGTGGAAGATCAGCAGTGCATTCATGAAGACACGTAAGAAATGAGCTTTGCCAAAAAAAAAAAAAAAAAAAAAAAAAAAAGATGAAACAATAATGAAGAAAACCCCCACAGCTCTCAAACCTTGCAAATGCCACCTCCCCCTCTGAATTATGCATGTGGACAAACAGTGAATGACTAATTAATGTCCACCGATGGCACAACAAAGATATCCCATTGCTCCTGTTTACTGTAAATGAGCTTTATTGCTTTACCTCTTCAAAGCAGGGGATGCTGGGAAGGGACAGGGGTGCAAACCCAAGAGATGGATATCCTGATACCTTGGTTCTCTACAGTATCTGTAATACTTAGGCTCCCACATAGACAGTCTAAAGACTTAACCACCTGCGATCAAGCAATCAATATGCTTGCGGGTTTGTTTTGAGTGAAAACTTACAATTTTTTTCCTTGTCTCCCGGCAGTCTTGGCTCGCACGCTGGGTATGTGACATATCCAGGCTCCTGCCTGCTGCAGTCTGCTGATAATATGATGGAGCTGTCTGAGATGGATGCAGACAGAAACGTAGCATTTAGTATTTGTGGTGGTGCATGTGCGGTTGAAATGTCACGGACAATCTGCTGGGCTAATGACCCCTATTTGTTAAGGCAATGTTAATCACCTCTCTTTGACTTCTCAGACTTCACAATTCACAGAATTATAGATTTCTTGAAGCCTGTCCTTAAATGGAAAAGGTGTGGTTTGAGTTTCACCTGTCATTGTATTATTATTATGACACATTAGCGCTCTATCAAAACCTAGTGAGCTGCCTGCCGTGATGCTGTGGATTTTAAGTTGTTAACAGCAACATTATACACTGCCCGTCCAAAAAAAAAAAAAAAACATTGCCACCTGGATTTAACTAAGCAAATAGGTAAGAGCCTCCCATTGGATAATTACTGCATGGATGATTATGTTTCAGCTGGCAACAAGTTATCTAACCCTAACTGATGCAGTGAGTAGCTTCTCATTTCTTAAACAACCATGTCGGAATACACATACCGTGGTCATGGAAAAGATGTTAATCTATTTCAGAAGGGTCAAATTATTGGCATGCATCAAGAAAAGAAAACATCTAAGGAGATTGCTGAAACTTCTAAAATTGGGTTAAGAACTGTCCAACGCATTATTAAAAACTGGAAGGATAGTGGGGAACCATCATTTCTGAGGAAGAAATGTGGTCGGAAAAAAATCTTGAATGATCGTGATCGGCGAAATCAAATTGTAAAAAAACAACAGTAGAACTCACGGCTATGTTTAATAGTGAAAGTAAGAGCATTTCCACATGCACAATGCAAAGGGAACTCAAGGGATTGGGACTAAACAGCTGTGTAGCCTTAAGAAAACCAAAATCAGTGAGGCTAATCGGAAAAAAAGGCTTCAGTTTGCTAGGGAGCATAAAGATTGGACTCTGGAGCAATGGAAGAAAGTCATGTGGTCTGATGAGTCCAGATTTACCCTGTTCCAGAGTGATGGGCGCATCAGCGTAAGAAGAGAGGTGGATGAAGTGATGCACCCATCATGCCTAGTGCCTGCTGTACAAGCCTGTGGGGGCAGTGCTATGATCTGGGGTTGCTGCAGTTGGTCAGGTCTAGGTTCAGTAACGTTATGTGCCCAAAGAATGAGGTCAGCTGACTACCTGAATATACTGAATGACCAGGTTATTCCATCAATGGATTTTTTCTTCCCTGATGGCATGGGCATATTCCAAGATGACAATGCCAGGATGCATCGGGCTCAAATTGTGAAGGAGTGGTTCAGGTAGCATGAGACATCACTTTCACACGTGGATTGACCACCACAGAGTCCAGACCTTAACCCCATTGAGAATCTTTGGGATGTGCTGGAGAAGACTTTGCGCAGCGGTCCGACTTTCCCATCATCAGTACAAGATCTTGGTGAAAAATTAGTGCAACTCTGGATGGGAATAAATGTTGTGACATTGCAGAAGCTTATCAAAACGATGCCACGGCGAATGCGTGCCGTAATCAAAGCTTAAGGCAGTCCAACGAAATGTTAGTGTGTGTGACTTTTTTTTGTTTTTTTTTGGACGGGCAGTGTGTTTTCTTCTAAGATACCTTGTTTTGGACAACATCGAATGCAGAGTAAGCAATCCCAAATTCACTGAGATGAGATCAGTGAAAAAATTCTAAAGAGATGTCATCTATAAATATACTTTTTTATTCAATATTGGAAAATATTGTTGATTTAAATTGTAAAATCTAAAAACAAAACCAAAAAAAAAAAAAAAAAAACTGATTGGATGGTTTTAGCTAGTCTTTCAGTCTGGTTTAACAGACTGATTTTAGAAGGGTTTTGTCCACTTCTTTTGCTGTTCAGGCTGGGATACCAGTTGATCAACCAGCTAAAACCAGCTCTATTTGAGTTTCAGTATTTGGCTATATGCTATAAGTTTCAGTGTTTGGCTTTTATCCAATATTTGCATGCTTTGCAACATGATAACTTTGCATCTCATTACTGTTGGAATTAGTCATTGGTACTTGACTGTTGAATTCAACAAAATTATTAGTCTAAACAAATCATGTAAACTTTAAAAAATGTCTCTGTTCCTGTCGGTAGTCATCGTTGCTGTAGATTTGCATAAAGTTGATTTTTTTTTTTTTTTTTTTTTCTCAACTTTATCACATTGCAAACAGTCTCTGTCACTCATGTAATCTCAAATCAGCAACTGTCGTTGTAAATGAATGACTTGGTCGCATTGTCACTGTAAATCGCTGCCAGGGTGAACGCCCCATCTACGTAGGCATTCGATAGCGAGACAGTTTGCTAAATTTCAAAACTCAGCTTTTGTCTTATCTCTCTTTTTAATCTTTCACCTGCATTCAAACAGACATTTCAGCTAAAATTGTCTGAGAGTGTTCCTCAGACAGAACCACGAAGAATCACGCAGACTTGACTGTTTCATTGCAATGGTAAAGACGTTTAGCTTGTTTCAGTCTGAATATCACTGTCTGAAAAAGGCAGAAATAACTGTGCAGGAGACAGGTTGACAGTAGAATGACTGTTCGTGGTTGTCGGATGCCGAAACCAGGGAGAGAGAACTAGACTGCTGTTAATATCTTTTAGTGAAGACAACAAAGTGCTGAAAGCCTGCCTTCTCGCACAAAAACGATTTAGGCGACTGCCTATTGCTGCTGTCTGCTTAAATCAAAATTTCCATGAATTCCTGGCGGTCAGATCCCCGAAAGGTGGCAGAACCTCTTCTACCTCTCTCTTGTTTTATTCATGGGCTTTCGGTTCATTTGCCATTTCTTCACTTGTAGGTTTAAGAAGACAAACATTACAGCAAATCCATCGGAGCGCTGTTTGACTAAATGACATTTTGCTCCGCCGCCATGCTAATCGTAAAGAAAACAGTGGCAGATCAGTGCTTCAGACCACTTTGTCTCAGGGTGAACGTTTCTCACCGTGTCGCTGATGAGGCCTTTTAAGTTGCTTGGAAGAGAAGCGACGCTAAACACAAACTCATGGTTTGTCACAGTTGTGCAAAATAAGACGCCACATTAGAAAATACACTGTTTAGATGTCCAAGTCAGTGTGGATTAGGAGAATTTTTTTTTTTGTTTTTGTTTTTTTCCTTCTACGATTTCAAAGGTTCAGTTTGGTTCGGATGAAGAGCCAAGGTATAAGATCAGTCAGTCTTCATATTTCTGCCGTCGATGTCAGAGGAAACAGGCCTGATGCTGTCACCTCCCCCACGTTATATGCAGTGCCGATAGAAAGCCTGAGGGCAGAGAAAACATTATTTGTCAGGAGGGAAAAGACTTTCATTTCCAGTTTGTCAGAGCGCAGGTCAGTGATTGTGTGGATGATTTATTATACGCCTGTGCGAGACATGAACAGAAGTTACTTTTGACTCGGGTGCTTTGTCAGTCACATTCCCACTTTGTTCTGTTTTCTTTAGAAAAGTGAAGTAGTCTATGAAAACAAAATTTTGTGGCGGAAAGTTTAAGTAGACTAATGCATTACGCCATCTTACCAACTGTTCTGTAACTGAATTCCACCAACTAGAGAACAAATTCTTAAAATGCAAAGTTATTGATTCAGATTGTGGACAAAGGAAAGGTTATAGTCACAGTGATGTTTGAAGAAAATGAATTTATTCATTAATTTTTCTACAACATTAATTCAATGTGAGCTTGATTTCTTCCATTTTACTGTAACAAGCCAAACTGTAATAATATGTCATATAAACATTTTTAAAATTGTTGAAGCATTTGTGCTTTTACAAAAATTGTCAACAGTGTTGAAAGTTATGTTATAAATTGAACACCTAATCTAGTTCAGTTCACACAATGTTACTACATTTTCAATGTACATTCATATTTTATCTTATTGAAAAAAGTAAAAAAAAAAATAAAAAAAAATATTTATATTTAAAAAATGTACTAATTAAAATAGAGTTATTGTCAATTGTATTTTTCATCTCATCTTGCAAAGTAAAAACCCTTAGTCTATGAACATTCAGTAAAAAATAAAAATAAATAAATAGATGAAATCAGCGCTGTACTCAAAGTTACACTTTGATCGAAATGGTCATGGATGAGTCAGTGAATGAATTGAAAGCTGAAAAACAGAACTTCTGTGGTCTGCCAGCTCCCAGCTGTTTGGGCGACGGTACCATTGAGGTCTGTTGTCAGGAAAACATTGCACCCAGTGCACGATGGCACAGCACTGGATTTGTCGTGCTGTCATTTAATGAGATCACATTGCTCATCGAGGTTCATTTGCCGTGCATAGACAAAATAGATTTAATTAGCCCGACGCCAAATGCTGTGCGCATGTCTGTGGTGTTTCCTCAGAAAATAGTGACACATTTTCATGTAACCATCAAGTTCTAATTAGACTGTTGGGTTTATGGAAAGCGTTAAAGTTCAGCAAATGACAAATGTGTTGCCAATTAGGCATTGTTGACAGGCATCTATGTGTGACTTTTTCTCACTTGTCACTTCGTTCGTCTGTTAGTCAGTCGGCTTGGGTTCATTGTTTTTAGGGGGAATTGATATGCTAGTGTACAGCTGAGCCATGTACTGGGTCATTCAGCCTGGCAGTGACTGAATGGTGCCCGTTGTTGGGCTTTTTCAGCAGGATCCAACACTTGCCAGCTAGCAGGAGCATGCAACTCTGGAAATGGACCACTAGAGGCAGCATGCAGGCTTGATGGCTGGATGTGTTAGTTGCGCAGGTTGGAAGAAAAGGTTAAGGGTCAGGATAAGAAAAGAGTTCGCCAACACACAGTTTATGAATGGAAGTGAATCTTACAATACTGGAGGGCCTTCAATAGGTCAGCTGTATTTGAGCAAATGAGCACACTATATAAATGCTGTCTACAGACAGAGAACATTATTCTACAATGTATTATTGTTCCTCACAAGAGCTGCTGGATTGTCCTGCAATTACAATTAAACATTAGGTGACAGGATGTTAATTAATGAAAGTTTAATTAAGTGGGAAAAAACAACAACATTACAATACGGAAAGAATGTCGTCTGCATGTTCTTCAGCAGCTATCTTAAAAATTATGCCTCATTGAAAAGTTCTACATGCACGTTTTAACCACCTACAGCAAAGCATCTCCAATACCCAAAGCTGTAATTTTATGGTAAGTATGGCGTTATTTGTAGGCGACGCATATCATATTTAGCAGGCTGTCAATGTGATATTTCTCTGCCTGACCTCTTCTAGACAACAATGTAAATTCACATCAGTACGTATTTGCTTGTAATGAAGTTTAATAAATGGCAAGCCTCTTCCTCGCACACTCTTTTGCTGTGACTGATTTATGCTTTTCCATGGCGTTTGGTCTTAATTGCACAGTCACGCATGTGTGTGAGTCAGATGCTGTCTGATGGATGACTGAATAAGAGAGTGCGAGTCATCTTTCATTCGCTGGAATCGCTCGTCTCGATGGAGGGAGATCTGGCGTAGCAACGTGGCAGGTGGTGAAAGAGGGATGGGGGTAGAAAAAAAGAAAAGAGAGTACATCAGGCCTCTCTTTCGGAGTCTGCCTGCAGCAACAGATACATCAATTATACCATCATGTTTGAGAAATGCTAATAAAAGTCTGGTTGGGGTTTGGGAAAGAGCAATATTTCTATTCTATTCTATTCTATTCTATTCTATTCTATTCCTAAAAATGGCATCTGTAAAGGAATATTCTGGGTTCAATGGCTTAAGCTCAAACAACAGCATTTTTGGCATATTTGACAACAACAAAAATATTATAAATAATAAATAAATAAAATATTATAAATAAATAAATAAATAAATACATACATACATATCCAAAACCTAGATTACTGTGAAGTACTTACATTGAGGAATTAAAGCAGAAAAATTAGTAAGCTTTTATCTAGGCTCATTGGGAAAATGTGCCTGTTGCAACATTTCTGCAAAATATTATGTTGCTTTTTGCAATGGTGCTAAAAACAAGTTCACTTCAGTTTTATTTGAAAGAGACTGATGTGAATCTGGCAATGTTTCATTATCTTGATTGTTATTTGTATCATGTGAGTGGCAGTAAAACATTTAATGCTCTATTGTGTTAGAAAATAACGTAAAGCTTACATTAAAACCCAACCTTAAACATAATCATCAAACATGAGATAGAAACATTTGCTGAAGCAGCTGTGTCACCTTAGCTTGCTTCCACAACTCTAAGTTCTTTTATTTTTACTTGTATTTCACTAAACTCGTACCAGAGCACTTTGCTTTGCAAGTAAAATGCTGTACCAGGTGCGCTACCGAGCAAGTTTACTATGTCAGAAAAGTCATGCATATGGAGCCAGATATATGATCAAGTTCAAGTTCAAGTTCAAGTTGAGCTTTACTGTCATTCTGCTACATGTGGACATATAGTGGAACGAAATGTCATGTCTCGCAGGACCACGGTGCTACATACTAGTTAAGCATAAGATAAACATATAACAATGGAAATATAGGAAAAACAATAGAGCTATACAACAGTTTAACCATCTGACTATACATATACTATAAATACTATAACTACTATACCTAGTTGACTACACATACACAAACTGAGACTGTACAAGAACTTTACATAAATACCGTACATGAAATTGTGCTAAAGAGATATTTGTACATGAAAATGTGCAGAAAAATATATTTTGTACATTAAATTGTTCAGAAGAGATGTTTTGTGGGAAGCAGCGCATAGTGCAAAAAGATTTAGTAGTGCAATGCTCAAGTAAACATTATTTTGTAGTGCAATGTTCAAGTAAACATATATTATCTTATTGAGTCTTTGTAGCAGGGAGTGTTTATAGAAAGTGTCTAGTGTGCATATAGTGGGACGAGTGCGTTACTACAGGTGGTTTGTATAGCCCGCTCACCTGTGTGTAGCACACTCAGAATTGCACTTAGGAAAATTGTCAATAGTTATTTATGAGTTGGGGGGCTGAGGTGTTCATGGTTTCAGAGGGGGACAGCGAGATTGGAGTTAAGAGCTCTCACAGCCTGGGGGGAAAAAAGCTGTTGAGCAATCTGACTGAACGAGCTTTGATACTCCGGTACCTTTTACCTGATGGCAGGAGCTGGAAGAGGTTGTGGGAGGGGTGTGTGGGGTCCTTCACGATGCTGGAGGCCTTGCTGGAGCATTGTGCAAGGAAAATGTCCAGAATAGAGGGGAGAGGGGCACCGAGATCAAGTCAAGGCATCAAGAGCCACCACACACAGACGTGTCAAGGAATTTGGCTACAGTTGTCACATTCCTCTTGCGCGTCTTACGTGGGCTAAGGAGAAGAAGAACTGGACTGTTGCCCAGTGGTCCAAAGTCCTCTTTTCAGATGAGAGAAAGTTTTGTATTTCATTTGGAAACCAAGGTCCTAGAGTCTGGAGGAAGGGTGGAGAAGCTCATAGCCCAAGTTGCTTGAAGTCCAGTGTTAAGTTTCCACAGTCTGTGATGATTTGGGGTGCAATGTCATCTGCTGGGGTTGGTCCATTGTGTTTTTTGAAAACCAAAGTCACTGCACCCGTTTACCAAGAAATTTTGGAGCATTTAATGCTTCCTTCTGCTGACCAGCTTTTTAAAGATGCTGATTTCATTTTCCAGCAGGATTTGGTACCTGCCCACACTGCCAAAAGCACCAAAAGTTGGTTAAATGACCATGGTGTTGGTGTGCTTGACTAGCCAGCAAACTCACCAGACCTGAACCCCATAGTGAATCTATGGGGTATTGTCAAGAGGAAAATGAGAAACAAGAGACCAAAAAATGCAGATGAGCTGAAGGGCACTGTCAAAGAATCCTGGGCTTCCATACCACCTCAGCAGTGCCACAAACTGATCACCTCCATGCCACGCCGAATTGAGGCAGTAATTAAAGCAAAAGGAGCCCCTACCAAGTATTGAGTACATACAGTATACAGTAAATGAACATACTTTCCAGAAGGCCAACAATTCACCAAAAATGTTTTTTTTTTTAATTATTATTTATTTATTTATTTATTTTTTTAATTGGTCTTATGAATTATTCTAATTTGTTGAGATAGTGAATTGGTTGGTTTTTGTTAAATGTGAGCCAAAATCATCACAATTAAAAGAACCAAAGACTTAAACTACTTCAGTCTGTGTGCATTGAATTTATTTAATACACTAGTTTCACAATTTGAGTTGAATTACTGAAATAAATGAACTTTTCCACGACATTCTAATTTATTGAGATGCATCTTTAGATAGAGACATGTTTTTTCAATAATCCCATTTCGGGTAAACCTTTAAAAACTCTATTTGAGCTGTAAAGTTGTTCTTATAATTTTTCATGGTTGGTTTAGGGTTTTAGGCATTGTAAAATTAGATATAACGTTACACAAAATTAGTAAGTGCTTAGGAGCTTAACTTGGTTTGAACCGAAATATTACTTTAAAAATAAAAATTGTGTAACAAAACAAAGCAATATGTTTGTCGCTAGTTACATTTGCTTTTTAAATTTGTATACAGTATGGTTTCACTAGACTCTATTCAGTTTCTGTCCAGAAAGGCTAAAGCTGGGATTCAATCAGTGAATCCAGGAATAAAGTATGAGATGAGAGTGGCCGGAGGGCTACAGTTTTCACCTTTGTGGCCCTGGATCTGAAGAGTCCTGCCCCAGACAGATGAGTCGACTCTTGTGTGGGCAGCACAGGGTACGACCCAGCGTGCAGCCAAAGCCACATGTTAATGCGAATGTAATCCACATCTCGCTATGGGATGATCTCTGTGAACCTCTGCCAACATCACCATGCCTGGAAGTATGCTCTCTATCATGCTTTCTAGTAACTGAAACATCAGCCAGGCCAGCTGAGTTTGAATGAGTATGTGTTATGTGTGGGTTTTTTTGCATAGCTCTGTTTGCCATACAAATGTCAAATGTACTAATACTGCATTTACATTCTTTCCTGGAGTGTGTTAGACCTATATGATTTATTATTGTGGCTAAAGCTTTTTTTATTCTACTTCTTTATCTTTTAATCAGATATTTAACCCTACCATATCTGTTTATATGTGTCCTGAGCAAAAAAGTAGTAGCTTTGATGTAGAAAACCTAAATACATTTACTGTGAATCTATTCTGATGGCGCTTTCATTGCGGGAAACATACATGCTAATGTATGTGCATTTAAAGTGCTTATGTATATAATATGGCTAATTTCCGAAAACATGTTAGCAAGGAACATTTGCAGTCTGTGAACCTTGGCGGCACGGTAAGTTAGCATTTAGCGCCTCTTTAATCTGATGACACTGCAACTCCCTGGAAAATGGGCATGTGATATACGGAATTTAAAAGAGCCATTTACTCTGGGCTGAATGACCTGTGATGATTGCTACAGATACTGGCAGTCAAGTATAGTCACCATTGGGAGTAAATAACTGATAATGCTGCTGTCAGCAGGCTCTTTATCCTGACCAATTACAAATGAGTCAGGAAAAGAGAGGATGAATATAAGGGAGACCGGGGCAAGATGTCACATGGGCAGCTATATCTTAGTAACTAAGATTTTGAGTCCAATTACACGTGTTTCTAGCAGTGACACTGTACGCTATTTTTAGGATCAGTAGGAAATTAATGCATTTTTATTCAGCAAGGATGCATTAAATTGATCGAAAGTGACAGACTTCTACATTGTTAAAAAAAAAAAGATTTTTACTTCAAATAAATGCTATTTTTTTTTTTTTTTTTTTTGTACTTTGTTCATCATAGAATCCTAAAATCAATGCATGGTTTCAACAAAAAAAAAATTAAGCTGCAAAACTGTTTTTAACACTGCTGATTTGCTTCTCAAGAAACATTT
Source organism: Spinibarbus caldwelli (assembly GCA_039654775.1). Classification (NCBI taxonomy): domain Eukaryota; kingdom Metazoa; phylum Chordata; class Actinopteri; order Cypriniformes; family Cyprinidae; genus Spinibarbus; species Spinibarbus caldwelli. The sequence continues at coordinate 22,878,912 of CM077263.1, forward strand.
TTTTATTATCATCAGATTAGATTGATTTCTGAAAGATCATGTGACACTGAAGACTGGCGTAATAATGCTGAAAATTCAGATTTGATCACAGGAATACATTATTTTAAAAAATATATTCAAATCGAAAGCACAAGCAGGTACTTCAAATTGTAATAATATTTCAAAATATTACTGTTTTTTTATTTTATTTATTATTATTTTTTTTTTACTATATTTCAACTTTTTAATAATATTTTTTGCTGCTAAGATTTTACGATTTATGCATACGCAAGTATTAAGTGACAACTAGCCCAACTAGTGCAACATCCTCTTTCTTTGTTGCTCTTTTCTTCTCAAGCACAGATGGTGAAAATTTTCCAAATTCATTTCAGGTCACAAACGTTGAAAACTCTAGCTTTAATCTACAGTGTTCTCAAAGCGTAACGTTCACTGTTATCACATATCCGGCATTCTCAGCGTGGGCTCCTTTTGCTAATGTGGCGGGCGATGCGACAGTTAACCTGTTTCAGAATGCAGAGCAGGCGGTCAGTGATAACCTCTACCTATCTCTGAAGATAACACTGCAATCTGGAATGAAATCTACTGATGGCCTGCTCAAACTGTCAATCAGCAACCTCTCTTCCTCGCTTTCTTTTGTGTTATTGGGTGAAAGGTAATGTGAAAGACATTGCAGCAGTGTGTCATGGGTAACAACTAATATCTGTTCAGTATAATGTTTTTAATCATCTCTTTCTCTCCTTCTGTTTTTTTCTTTTGCCTCTCAAATGGATGTTCACCTCATGCTGGGACCCTTTTAACAGGTATGTGTTCACATTTAACCGTTTCTCCATTACCCATGGTCTTCCCTGACTAGCATGCTATCCATTTTGGCTCCTGCAGAAACATGTGAGGGCCTTTTGACCAATGTTCCCTGTTGGGTTTGGGAACAAAGTAAAGATTTGTCCCCTAGATCCCCTGATGGAGTAGGTATCACACCATGCCTTGAACTTCTGAGGCCCTCAGACCCACATGCTGTTATTTTTTTGTCATGGAATACAAAATTTTTCATGGCAATCGTGTTTTGGCAAATTGGTGGCTACTGTGCCGTTCACACACAAGGACGATAATTATAATGTTTTAAGATTCCTTCCAATTCTGTGAGAATAGGGAAGTTCACAACACAAATATAACGGTAACAACACAGAGGAACAATATCATTGGAATCACTTTCAGAACCATTTTTTCCAGCTGATGAACAATAAAAACACTGACAGCCAATCAGAATCCACCCGACTTTAAAAAGCATGAGTGTAACAAAGTCAATGATCAGGAAGGAAGAGGACGAGGTCGGTTTGACTGTTGCTGGCGTTTATTTAGCTTTTCTCACAAACAAAAAGTCGCGCTACCAACGCTCAATATAACACAATGCATACGCATATAAAGTTCGGCTCTCCTGAGCAATAAAGGGGTTTCCAGCCCGCACAATCTCCAGCCACCAGTCAGCAGTCGGTCTCTCTCTCCCCTCTATGTCGTTCCCAGGTCCCTTTATGCGGTCTCCCCGTGCCACTTACTGGAACAAGACACAGGTGTTTGTCATTTGCACTTGACCCACTTACTCACCGCTCATCTCCCAACTCTCTCTCCCACTGCAGACCTCACTGAACCACGCCCCCCTCGCCACATACCCCCACCGCCCAACTCAGGCCGGGGAGCCATCTGGCCTGCAGACCCCCCCCCATTTCTGGAGAGGAAGTCAGCCACAACCATCTGTACACCCGGTCTGTGGGCCACCTGGAACTTAAAAGGCTATAAAGCCAGATACCAATGAGTGATCCGCGCGTTGGTATCCTTCATGCGGTGGAGCCACTGGAGAGGGGCGTGGTCCGAACAGAGAGTGAATTCCCGTCCCAGGAGATAGTATCGGAGGGTGAGCACGGCCCACCTGATGGCCAAACACTCCTTCTCTATGGTGCTGTACTTAGTCTCTCTCCTCGAGAGCTTGCGACTAATGTACAGCACCAGCCGTTCCTCCCCCTCTATCTCCTGGGACAGGACTGCACCCAGCCCCCTGTCCGATGCGTCAGTCTGCAACAAGAAGAGGAGAGAAAAGTCAGGAGAATGTAATAGCGGTTCGCCACACAGAGCAGCCTTTACCTGGGTAAAAGCCTGCTGACACAGTTCCGTCCACTGGACCGGATCGGGTGCTTCCTTTTTAGTGAGATCAGTCAGCGGGCTGGTGAGGTCCGAATAATTAGGCACAAACCTTCTATAGTATCCCACCAGCCCCAGGAACTGTCTCACCTCCTTTTTGGCCTTAGGTCTCGGACAAGTTGCAACGGCTGCAGTCTTATTAATTTGGGGGCGCACTTGTCCGTGACCCAAGTGGAAGCCCAGATACCTGACCTCCACACGCCCAACTGCGCACTTCCTGGGGTTGGCTGTGAGTCCGGCCACCCTCAGCGCTCTCAAGACAACCCTCACATGATCCATATGCCGCCGCCAGTTATTGCTATAGATGATGATATCATCCAGGTAGGCAGCGGCATATGCAGCATGGGGCTGGAGAATACGGTCCATGAGTCGCTGAAATTTAGCCGGCGCCCCGAACAAGCCGAACGGAAGCGTAACGTATTGGTGTAATCCAAACGGCGTTGCGAAGTCTGTCTTTTCTTTAGATACCGGCGATAAGGGGACCTGCCAGTATCCTTTCGTCAAGTCCAGTGTTGAATAAAAACGAGCTGCGCCCAACCGATCAAGCAATTCGTCAACTCGCGGCATTGGATACGCGTCAAATTTCGACACAGCATTTACTTTGTGGTAATCCACACAGAATCGGACCGAGCCGTCCGTTTTAGGAACTAAGACTATCGGGCTCGCCCAATCACTGTTGGATTATTCTATTACTCCCATTTTGAGCATCGCCTCTAATTCAGTCTGAACCACTTTTTTCTTGTGTTCAGGTAAACGATACGGCCGACTGCGTACTACTACGCCTGGCTCGGTCTCAATATGATGCTGAATGAGATTCGTTCGACCAGGTAGGGGCGAGAGCACATCAGCAAATTCTGCTTGCAACTTGGCCACATCAGTGAGCTGGGAGGGCGAGAGATGATCTCCTCCCGGGGCCAGAGTGAGAGATTGAGTTTTGATGCTCACTTCTGGCCCGAGATCATCATCTCCACTCACCACCGTCACCAGCATCACTGACTCCGCCTCACTCCATTTCTTTTGGAGGTTGAGGTGATAAATTTGATGTGCCCCACTCCTATCTGTTCGTACCACCTCATAATCGAGATCTCCAACTTGCCGTGTGACCTCAAATGGTCTTAGCCACTTCGCAAGTAATTTGGAACTCGAAGTTGGGAGTAATACAAGCACTTTATCTCCCCGTGAAAATTTCCGCAAATTGGTTCCCCTGTTATATAGCTGGCTTTGTCTGCCCTGAGCCTGTAACAAATTCTCCCTAGATAGCCGCCCCAGAGTGTGGAGTTTTGCTCTCAGGTCCAGTACATACTGAATTTCATTTTTACTTTGAGAAGTTCCGTCCTCCCAAGTTTCTATCAGGACATCAAGAACCCCTTGGGGCTGACGTCCATAAAGAAGCTCGAAGGGGGGAAACCCCGTGGAGGCTTGCGGGACCTCGTGCACAGCGAACAAGAGGGGTTCTAACCACTTATCCCAATTTTTGGCGTCTTCGTGAACAAACTTACGAATCATGGTTTTTAACGTGCGATTAAATCGTTCCACCAGTCCGTCCGTTTGTGGGTGATAGACGCTGGTGTGAATTGATTTAATGCCCAATAATTCGTACAGTTCGCGTAACGTACGTGACATAAACGCCGTGCCTTGATCAGTGAGGATCTCTTTCGGGATCCCCACTCAGGAGATTAAGCGAAACAGCGCGTCCGCAACACTCTTGGCAGAAATGCTGCAGAGTGGCACTGCCTCGGGATATCGGGTTGCATAGTCCACCAGAACTAATGCAAAGCGATGCCCTCTCGCTGATCACTCTAATGGCCCGATGAGGTCCATCCCAATTCTTTCGAAGGGGACCTGCATTAAGGGTAGAGAGCGCAAAGGCGCTTTTGGGGAGGCCGGTGGGTTTACCAGCTGACATTCCCGACAAGACGCGCACCACCTGCGTACGGCCAAAAAAATCGGGTCATGAGACGATTTAATGTTGTTGTTTGGCCTAAATGTCCAGCCATGGGATTACAATGAGCCGCCTGGAAAAGCATTTCCTGACGGCTTTTTGGCACTAATAACTGTGTTGCATCTCCCTTTGTCTGAGCGTCTTGGGTCACTCGATACAACCGATCTTTTACAATTGCAAAATATGGATAGGAGAGCGGACGAGCAGGTTGGAGAGCTTGACCGTCGATATAACGGACCTGTACAAAAGCATGTTTTAATGACTCATCCTGAGTCTGTTCCAGAGGAAAATCATCACGCTCCAAGAGGATCAGCCTCTCGATTTCACTCTGTTCCCCTGGTTCAGAACTGTGGTCTCCGTTCAACCTCTCCCACCTGTACGAGCACCCCCCTTCCCTGCTTTTCCTTTCACCAAGAGACATCCGCACAAACATCCCAATAATTCACTAAAAACAGGCCAATTAGTTCCCAGAATCAGCGGATGTCAGAGGTGCTGGTTAACTGTGACCTCTACACTTTGATTTTGTCCCCTAAATTGGATGACAGCGGACATTAAAGGATATCTCCCCACGTCCCCGTGCACACACCTTACCTGAACCATGCGGCTTGTATCCAATACCTCGGGCCGAATCAGGCTTTGATGGATAGAGGTTTGGTTACATCCTGAATCCACCAGAGCCTGATAGGTACCCCCCTTAATACTCACAGGTATTTGGTACCAGCCAGCCTGACCGGGGGCAGCCTGCGGTGCATCCGGGACCCGGATCATCGTCCCCACCTCCATCATTGGACACCTGTCAATAAAATGCTCCGGGTCCCCGCAACGCCAACAGGCCGGCCCAGACCTCCCCACCGCCCTAGTGGCGGGAAGTGGGTTAAGTGAGTGGCGTGGAGAGAGCGGGGAAACGGAGACCGTATCGGTCCCAACGGTGGTCAGCCCGCCCTCCTGGGCGGAGCTCTCGGACCAGCAGCGTAATCCTGCCCGGTCCCACCCCGCCCCCGGGACGGGACTCGAGGGAGACCTGGAGGACGGGACCTAGGAAGAGGGACAGGTCGAGCGGTAGAGGGAGAGAGAGAGGGAGAAACCAAAGGCGAAGAGAGAGAGACAGCTGAAAGGGGTTCGCCGACCCCGGGGCACGCCACCATCTGATCCTCCGCCAGTTGGATGGGTGAGTCCAGCGACGTCGGTCGGTGGCACTGGACCCACTCTGCAGTCTTCCTTGGCAGACGAGTGATAAACTGCTCCAGTACCACCCGGTCGATGATGTGCTCGACGTCGCCTCCCTCAGCCAGCAGCCATTTGCGGCATGAGTCCCGGAGCTGTTGTGCCATCACAAAGGGCCGACCGCTTTCACCCAGGACCAGCGAACGGAACCGCTGGCGATGTTGCTCTAGGCTTCGGCCGACCCGCTGGAGAATGGGTCTTTTCAGATCATCAAAGACCAGGAGGTTCGGCATGGGCAGTTGCTGAGCAGCCACCTGCGCTTCCCCTGACAACAGCGGTATCAGACGCACCGGCCATTGCTCTCGTGGCCACTCCCCGGTTTCCGCTGTTTTCTCAAAGAGATCTAAGAAGGCTTCGGGGTCATCCGGAGCCCCTATCTTGTTTAGCGGTAGGTGGGGGGGTTAGATCAGCCACGCTGCTGTTTCTGCCCGAACCTCCCGGTCCATCCAGCTCCGGAACGTCTCGCGGTCCTCCTGTTGCTCCCAGATAATGGCCTGAAATCAGTGCTCCTGGTCAGTCCGCATATCCAGTAGCGCCTGATGTTGTTCTTGGTGGAGGACCGCGAGGGATGAGATGACGTCCGCAAACGGCATGCTTGTTGGAGTCTGCATGATGGCAGCGACCCTCCTGCTTCCTTCCCGGGTTTCGGCACCAGTGTAACAAAGTCAATGATCAGGAAGGAAGAGGACGAGGTCGGCTTGACTATTGCTGGTGTTTATTTCGCTTTTCTCACAAACAAAAAGTCGCACTACCAGCGCTCAATATAACACAATGCATACGCAATATAAAGTTCGGCTCTCCTGGGCAATAAAGGGGTTTCCAGCCCGCACAATCTCCAGCCACCAGTCAGCAGTCGGTCTCTCTCTCCCCTCTATGTTGTTCCCAGGTCCCTTTATGCGGTCTCCCCACGCCACTTACTGGAACAAGACACAGGTGTTTGTCATTTGCACTTGACCCACTTACTCACCGCTCGTCTCCCAACTCTCTCTCCCGCTGCAGACCTCGCTGAACCACGCCCCCCTCGCCACAATGAGCATTTGAAGTGGCAAATGACACAACTGCAACGTGTGCCTATAATAAAGAGAACACTGTTGTCTGTTGGTGTGGAGTTATTGCTATAGTTATTGTTCTTGGTAGTGTTGTCACAATACTAGAATTTCTAACTTTGATACAATACCTTGCAGGGGTGAAACGATTAGTCGACATTATCGACAACGTCGACAATAAAAAAAAAATTGTCGACATATTTTTGTCGTTGAGTAGTCATTCTATCTAATATGACCTAATGTAAGAGCCTGCAATAATGCGGTTTGACCAGTGTGACGCTGTAGTGCACGACTGTAATTCAGCCCTCGTGGATGCAATTCAAGAGAAGAAGAGACACGTAGCGCTTCAGACTCATGCTGCATCTCAATGTGCCTACTTGTACTACACCCTTAAAGTATGTACTCTTTTGGTGAAGAAAAGTACACACTTTTGAGTGTGTAGTAGAAGAGTAGGCAAGCTTTGGGACATACTATCACGTCACACAACTGCGTCTTTAACGGACCGCTCTGTCGCATAGATACACGCACCTTTTCACTGTAAACTGGCCTGTCAGTCATCCTGTCACAGTTAACATCCTCCACATTTCATTTCATTTAACTTCCTACCGTATTGGAGAGAAAAGAAGTAGCGCGTTGATCTGTCAGTCATAGGTCTTTAATGCCGGGAACTCTGCTCATATTTTCTGCATAATGATGCATTTAAAAGTTAACGACCAAAAGGATGTTTATAAAAGTTCACTGCTGTTGCAGAAGAAAATATAAGAAGTATAACAATATATATATATATATATATATATATATATATATATATATAATTATTTATTTATTTATTTATTTATTTATTTATTTATTTATTTTTTTACCAGGTTAAATGTTGATTATTAGTAACTCGAACCCCTTTTTATAAAGCTTTCTATCTACCGTCGATCACGGACATCCGCCACGTTTGTATTTTTTTTTTTTTTTTTTTTTTTGGCGAAGGACTGAATCCTTTGCCAAAGTGCAATGGATTGTGGGCAATTTTAGCCCACATTATTATTATTATTATTATTATTATTATTATTATTATTATTATTTTTGGGAAAGAAATTATAGAAATTAATACTTTTATTTGGAAAAGAAATTATAGAAATTAATACTTTTATTTAGCAAGGATGCTTTCAATTGATCAAAAGTGATGATGCAGACATTTATAATGTTACAAAAGATTTCTATTTCAGATAAATGCTGTTCTTCTGAACTTTCTATTGAGCAGCAAATCAGAACATTAAAATGATTTCTGAAGGATCATGTGACTGGAGTAATGATGCTAAAAATTCAGCTTCGAAATCACAGGAATTACATTTTAAAATATATTCAAATAGAAAAGTTATTTTAAATAGTAAAAATATTTCAAAATATTACTACTTTTGCTGTATTTTGGATCAAATAAATGCAGGCTTGGTGAGCAGAAGAGATTTATTTAAAAACATTAAAAGTCTTACTGTTCAAAAACTTAACTGGTAGTGTATCTATTTGTATAAATTAATAGTTTAATGATTGCAATTACATATGATTTTCAAAAGCTGAAGTGACATTTCTTTATTTGTTAGAATATGTATAACTCAATATTTTAACTAATTACAAAAGCTAAATAATCAAAGTTTACTGATTAATCAGTGACATAATCGATGATTAGTCAATTAATCGTTCTAATAATCATTAGGTTAATCGAGTATCAAAATAGTCGTTTGTTGCAGCCCTAATACCTTGGAAAATATCTGTGTTCTATAACATTTTCAATACCATGGGGAAAAACTGCCACAAAACTAATAGCATAAAATTTTAGATTATTATTGAAAGATAAATATAAGGCTAAAACATGACAGTGAAGTATATTTTTACATTAATGAAAACTTCTTTAGGTGGTAAAACACTGGTGAAAAATACCATGGGGGAAAACTGCCACAAAACTAAGAGCATAGAATTTTAGATTATTATTGAAAGATAAATATAAGACTAAAACATGACAGTGAAGTATATTTTTACATTAATGAAAACTTCTTTAGGTGGTAAAACACTGGTGAAAAATACCATGGGGGAAAACTGCCACAAAACTAAGAGCATAGAATTTTAGATTATTATTGAAAGATAAATATAAGGCTAAAACATGACAGTGAAGTATATTTTTACATTAATGAAAACTTCTTTAGGTGGTAAAACACTGGTGAAAAATACCATGGGGGAAAACTGCCACAAAACTAAGAGCATAGAATTTTAGATTATTATTGAAAGATAAATATAAGGCTAAAACATGACAGTGAAGTATATTTTTACATTAATGAAAACTTCTTTAGGTGGTAAAACACTGGTGAAAAATACCATGGGGGAAAACTGCCACAAAACTAAGAGCATAGAATTTTAGATTATTATTGAAAGATAAATATAAGACTAAAACATGACAGTGAAGTATATTTTTACATTAATGAAAACTTCTTTAGGTGGTAAAACACTGGTGAAAAATACCATGGGGGAAAACTGCCACAAAACTAAGAGCATAGAATTTTAGATTATTATTGAAAGATAAATATAAGGCTAAAACATGACAGTGAAGTATATTTTTACATTAATGAAAACTTCTTTAGGTGGTAAAACACTGGTGAAAAATACCATGGGGGAAAACTGCCACAAAACTAAGAGCATAGAATTTTAGATTATTATTGAAAGATAAATATAAGACTAAAACATGACAGTGAAGTATATTTTTACATTAATGAAAACTTCTTTAGGTGGTAAAACACTGGTGAAAAATACCATGGGGGAAAACTGCCACAAAACTAAGAGCATAGAATTTTAGATTATTATTGAAAGATAAATATAAGGCTAAAACATGACAGTGAAGTATATTTTTACATTAATGAAAACTTCTTTAGGTGGTAAAACACTGGTGAAAAACTTAAGTATTTGCATAATTTTACTTAAAATTATTAAGTATTATTTTTCCTGTTTTTACCCAAAATAGGGCGGAGTTAGCATTATGGAGCACTATAAATACATGTAATGTCTGTTTCATTCATACTGGAAGCAAGAGAGGGCCCTCAAGCAGAAATATGCATTATAGAAGTAACAGAACTTATGACTTTCTGGGAAATCCCTAATATGGACAAAGGCATTCAGCAATTGTATCTGAATAAAAAGAAAATAGAAATGCTTTGACTGATCAAACATGAAGACAATAAGCAAATGAATGTGGCAATATATGGTTTATCTGTGTTCTTCAAGCCATCTTGGGTATTTTAATAAGTATAAAGTTTATTTATAATGCAGTGCTAATCAACATTGTGTGTATTACAGTATAGAATACTAAAAAATAATACATTTTCGGCCTCATTCTATGATAAGAATCCGCATCAGATCACATGAAGTTATTTCAAACACTCGACTGATATTATGAAGTGAGTTTGGAGTAAAAATGTTAACCATTTTAAATATTTCAGTACCGATGTGTATGAAAAATTATATTTTAATATAATATTTTTGAGAACACTAGTTGTTGGTATGAACAGAATTTATTTCATATGAACTTGTATGACCTCATTTGTACGTTTTCTGTCGTTTCAATTTATGTTTACTATCTGCTTATTCCCCACTTGTATTTAGGGGTGGACCATCAAGTTTCGTTTTTTTTTTTCTTTTTTTTTTTCTTCTTCTTCGAAACATACAAATATTCTTTATGAGGTTTTATGAGGTGGCATTCATATGAAATTGCCACCTCATAAAACAGTTATTACATTTACATTTATGCATTTACATTTATGCATTTAGCAGACACTTTTATCCAAAGCGACTTACATTGCATTCAAGTTACAGTTTTTTACATTTTATCAGGTCTTATTAGTTGCCCATACAGCTTTACAAGACTTACAACATTGCATCATATGGAAGAAACCCTTTTATGATTCCTTTAATGTGTTTTATTTTATTTTTTATTTATTTATTTTTTCCTCTTTGGAACTTGACAGCTGTCGTCACTTTAAACTGTTGTATGGGCTACAGCTGCAGAAAGATCACTATAAACTTCTAATTTTGTGTTCTACAGACAAAATAACAGCATATGGGTTAGGTGAATTTTCACTTTTGGTAAACTATTCTTTTAACTGATTTAACAACCTTTAACAAATTTACTGACAAACTGATCAGCTTCTTTGCATTTCTACATCTGTAATTCTCCAGTGGTCTGTAACCAAATGCTTGGGAATGAAGCTGGTTGGCACAATGAATTTGCTCATACTGAACACTGCACGATGGATGACAATAGGCATCTTCACGTAATTGAAAAGCTAAATGTAAAAATGTAGAATAGAAGCTAATGAAACCGCTCCTTGAAAATGTGTCCTTTTAGTGGTGCTGTCATATTTCAATTTAAAACACAATGCAAAATAATGTTAGGTTCCAATGAGGCATAATAGAGAACAGGACCTGAGGTTACAATCAAATCCCAAACACCGACCATGATGGAAAGTTTGAACAAGCAGCCATTATTTACCAAATAATAAAACGACGTTCACCATTATGAACCTTTTTTCCTATTATTTCTATGCCACTGTGGTAATGTACTATGAAGGTTGCACTTTAGCATTACCATAATTAAAATGGATGCCTGAGGCATTGTGAGTGAGCTTTAATAGATCATATTATTGTGTCGGAGATGCAAGGACACAGATCATTGGCTACTGAAGATGAAGTCAAGTGATCGGGAAAGATATTTCATTTATTGCTTCAGTTAGTGGCTAGCAATGAAGTTTTGGTTCCTCAAATAGCTACTTAATGCTACCGTTTTGTTGTAATTAGGGCCCAAGCCACTAAGGCGCAGGGCCCTCTTGTTTTGCTAAGGATTGTTATTAGGGCCCAAGCCAGTAAGGCACAGGGCCCTATTGTTTTTCTCAGGATCATATTTTTTTTATTATTATTATTATTTATTTATTTTTTTTATTTAATTTTTTTTTTTTTTTTTTTCGACTATCTGGGGCTTTTTGGGGGCCTTAACATGCTCAAAAACTCTTGAAAATTGGCACACACATTGGAATCTGCGGCCATTTGGAATATTCATATGAAACTCGGTACACACATAGATCTCATTAAGCCGAACAACTTTTGCGCTGCATGTCATAGGCTCTACCTAACAGGAAGTAGGCTATTTAGGGCTGTTTAAAAAGTGCATGCTCTGGAATTTGATCTACTCCTCTGAGGATTTCCAACTGATTGCCACCAAACTCGGTCAACTTGATCTCAAGACATTGTGGATGCTAAATTGCGAAGGGATTTTTGATATCTTGAACGGTTTGCCCGTGGCGAGGCGATGAATTTATGGCGAGAAATAGGAAATGCCTAATAACAGCCACATACATTGTCTGATTTTGATCAAACTTCAGTGGTTTGTTCATTGTATGATGCCGATCTTATAGATGTCACTATTAGGAGTAAAAGTTATAGCGCCAACAACTGGCAGCAGGAAATGTCATTTTCAAAATGCTTTGAATTCAGCATTATATTTTTATTCAACTTGCTTCAAACTTCATCAGAATAATGTCAAAACACGGCCGATGTAAAACTGTGAAGGGAATATTGATATCTAAAGTACTGTTGCCATGGCAACGTGTCAAACTTGAAAATTATTTTCTGGTGATTTTGAGGCAGATAACATGTTTAGAATGTCATGAAACTCAACACACATCAGTATTAATGATAGATAGACACTGGCAAAAGCTCATAAATGGGCGTGGAGGAGGCACTCTATAGCGCCACCTTTTGTTAAAAGTGGGGGGGATAGTTTTAGCTACAGACACCAAACTCATTACATACATATTGTTCTCATCAAGCTGGACAACTTTCTAATTTACAGTTATTAGCTACGACCAACAGGAAGTCGGCTATTTTTATTTTAATGTGGGTTTTTTGAAAAAACAAGTTGTAAATAAATTCATACTCGTCCAAGCAGAAACCAGTAGTTCACACAAAACTTTATCAACATGATGCCATGATACTGAAGATGTTAAATTGCGAACGGATTTTGGATATTTTGAACGGTGTTGTAATGGCGATTTATTAAAATAACAGTAAAAAAGATAGCAGTAATTTTCTTATATCTTTAAAGTGCAGCTTCCAAACACTTCAAAACTTTTTTACATACATAGAAAAAGTCATTCTGAGGAAATATGGTTAGTTTCATGACTTTACAAAAAGTCTTTGAATAACAGAAAATTAAGAAACTATCAGACATCTGATGTGTGTGCACTATATGTGTGTGTGGGGATGGATGGGTGTGTGTGTGTGTGCATTAACTAATGTTAACAGATAAAACTTTAAATTTTAATATTTTAGTTTTGAACTTAATATTAACTAACATTAATAAATGTCATTTAATTATTGTTCATGTTAATTAAATAGTTAATGTTAACAACTGAAACCTTATTGTAAAGTGGTCCAAAAGTTTTATATATTGTTGTGTGTGTGTGTGTGTGTTTGACAGTCTTGATGGTTTGGATTAACCCTTTTTATTGCCATATCCCTTAAAACCAGACTGCCAGAGGGCAACTGTAAATGCGTGTACCTGCTGGGCACAGTTTTCCTGATGCCACCGGGGTGGCATTTGCACTGATGGCTTGGGCCCACCATCGCTGCTTGCAGCTATATTTGTTGTTTGTTTTCCCCAGAAAATGAGAAAGTGTAATTGGTTATTTTGCATTTGTCATTGCTGTAGATCAAAAAATTCTCCTAATAATCTCTTGAATTAAGCACACTATAGCTAGAGAGATTCTCTCAACAGTGGGTGAGTTTTTGAAGGCGTGAAAACTCTGGCCATGGACTGAAAATATAAAAGGGTTTGACTGACAGCTGGATCACCCAGTATTGATTGAATCTCACGGCCAGTCTGTCTCTCTGCCTCTCTGTGTTTTAGCTGAGCTTTGTTTGTTTGGTTTCGTTTGTCAATTCTCTTTGGTTATTACATCGCGTGGAGCCCAAGTTATTGCCTGGTTTGAGAGAGATTGACAATCCAACCATCATAGCTAATCCCATCTGTAGATGCCAGTTCATTGATTCATACTATTAATTCAACATGGTATTATGACTTATTTAGATTTAAATGCTAACATTTATAATGCCAAAATGGGTATAATGCTTTATTGTTCATGACAGAAAAATACTTAATCACTACATTAAATGAACACTTTGTCTTTCAAAACATTGAATAAAGTGTACCAGGTAACAATACATACAGTATAGTGGCATAATAAAGTCAGAACCTTTCCAATTTCCAATTCCAATTGATTTTTTCTTTTTCCTTAGTGTAGGTAGGTGGCTTACTTGTATTGCTAAGGCTAATTTCAGAGCTTGCATTTCATATCTAGTAAATACACAAAAATAAATATTTTCACACTTTACATAAATTTTTGAAATTACGGCTTGATTACTGACTGGCAATAGAAATTTTTTGGTAACGCTTTACTTAAAGGCTTTATGTATAATGTATTATAAAGTAGTTTTAATGCATTAAATATGCCTTGTAATGCACCTTATAATGCTTTGTACAATCTCATGAATAATTGTAACCACAGTTAATACATTAACACTTATCAGTTCATTGTTACACTTTGTATTTCAAATTCATAATAGCCATTTATAATGCATTATACATAAAGGCTATAAGGGAAGTATTACCACATTTTCTGTTCGCAACTGTTATTTATTTTGAATTTCCTTGCGTTCTTCACATCTTTCATGTCATATTTCAGTCATATGTCTCCATTGTGGTGTATTTTCATATTTTAAGATTGAAAGTTTGGGACTTGGGTAAAACAATAAAACCTATAGGCTACATAAAAACAAAAGTAGCTAAAATAATGAATGTAGGCATGTTAAAATATTCCCAAGACCATTTTATTGTGACCATATAACAAAAATAAAGTTGAAATCTACTATTTTTATATATATTTTTTTAAATAAAACCTACTGCCCATAATTGAAGAAACACCCATTTTCAGTAATTCCAACATGACATGATTAGGGTTATTTCTTAACAAAGTCAACTGATTTTAAACAACTTCCTTTCAGACATATTAGCATGAACTCCGATTGTGCGGTTTCATAAGCAGAGTTCCTGTCGACTTTAGTTGGCGTTATTTTCCCACAGTATTGATGAGTCATTGTCCAAAGCCTCCGTAAATTCCAGTTAAACAGGGAGCGAGGGAGGGGGAGTTTGGCTGTGGATCGGAGAGCGGCTGCTATTAGCCGTTAATTCTAAAACAAATTATGCAATTAGCTCCCCCATTAGAATGTAGGCCATGCAAGAGGTCGACGCAACCTTCACTTGATCTACTCCTCAGTCGAGACGAGAAAATAAAAAAATGAAAAAAGGCCCATTATATGCGAGAATGTTAGCCTCAGTACAGCGGATCTCAATAACTCCATACCGACTGCCTTTTATTTATAGGATTTTCCATAATGTAGTTTCAGTGGTATTGGTGTCTTAAACAAAGAGGCAAATTGTCTGCTTGTCTGAGATAATATTGTCAAGGGAACTAGGCTGTGAATTTCTTCAGTCAGCCCCTGAGAGGAGAGGTGGGGATTTCAAGGTGTTTGTGAGAACACCACTCTCAATAAACTGTGTATTAATTACAAAATATAAACCATTACCTCAGTGGAAACTCTTTGTCTTCAATTATGTCATCCTAGTATTTGTTCTTGTGATTCAGTTTCTGAGCTGTGAGTGTTTCGATGTTTTTATTTCCTGGAGTTCAAGCGTCTGTTTGCTTATCCTCATGTAAAACAAAGACAAAAAGTCATGTTGTAATTATAGCTCTGTTCCAAACCTTAGTGAGCTGCATCGTTGTCTTTTAAATCAGCATCTAACCGATACTGAACCTCATAAGTGACTGATTTGGAGCGTTTTACACAGACAGCCATTCTCTTAATATGCATCAAACAAGTAAACTTGCTTACAGTTCATTCCAGTAGAGTTTGGTGTTAACTTGTTTTGCTAAGCTAACAGCTTGATAATATAATGCAGTTCATTTTAATATATATATATATACTACATCCATCAACTTGGATGATTTTCTTCACAATTAGTGTATTCTGGGATTGCTTTGTATGCAACGTGATCTTTAAAGGCTTCTTTGAAGGCGGCATAATTATATACTATGTTTAAAATAGCATACTGCCATACTACTATTACTATTCCTGCAGTATATAGTATGAATACTATGAACAGTATGATCACATCACTTTCTTCACTGATTGTGTGATTAGATTTTCAAATTTTCACACAAAATTGCATTCAAAATTCAAAATGTTTTAATTTAATTATTAATAATATTTTAATTTCCAGGATATTTGCAAAAACTCTCTAAATTTAATGTGCAACACTGTAGCATACTACAGTTTAAAATGTTGCATAATGTGTACGGTTTCACATACTATTTTTTTTTTTTTACTAAAAATATTAAAAATAATAATTTTCATTAATTAAAATGCTAAAATAAAATATAAAACATAAAATTAAAACAAAAAAAAAAAAATAAACAAAAACTAGAAGTCTTTTCTTGGTGAAATAAAGTGAAACAAAATGTTTAAGTTGAAGTACAAAAACTACTAAAATTAAACTAAACTAAAATATAAAATAAAATAAAATTAAAATAAATTAAAATATAAAATAAAGGCATATTGAAATATATATATATATATATATATATATATATATATATATATATATATATATATATATATATATATATATATATATATATATATATATATATAGTCAGAAAATCATGGAAAGTTATGTTTTTACATCACTTCAACTAAAAGTTGAACAATTTGTACTTTTTTATGTTAAATGATATTAAACTTAATTTTTTTTAAAGTTGTTTTAGTGTAGTTTAAGTTGAAATGACTTGTACAGCCAAGTTGATTATTAATAAAAAAAAAAAAAAAAAAAAAAAAAAAGGCAGCAAATGAACTTAAAAAAATAAATAAATAAGTAAATAAAAGGCCATTTGAAATATTGGTGACACTTTATTTTAGGGTCTCTTAACTAGTTGCTTATTAGCATGCATATTACTAGAATATTAGCCATTTATTAGTAGTAATTAAGCACATATTAATGCCTTATTCTACGTGACCTTATTCTACATCCCTAACCCTACCCAATACCTAAACTTAACAACTACCTTACTAACTATTAATAAGCAGCAAATTAAGAATTTTTTGAGGGAAAAGTCGTAGTTAATAGTGAATAAATGTTCCCTATTCTAAAGTGTTACCGAAATATTAATCAATACTATAATAGTATACTTTACAAATAATACTGAAATAAAACTGCAAGCGAGTGCTTTATTCTGAACATTGCATTATTGCCTGCCTTTTGGAACAATTTTTGTCACGTAGGCAAATCACTAGAGTTTGGAATTGTACTGATGTATAATAAATTTTGCCAGTATTGCTCAAGTCTGGATGTTTCCCTTTTTATTTTAATCGTGTTAATTTTGAATTTCTTGCTGCTGTTTGGTGTGAAAGCACATTGTCTGTAAGGTTGTCACTCCAAAAACAGCTTTAAATGACCACTTTAGAATCAGCGATACATTATTATTTTTGCAACAACCTGAACAATGCTTCCATACAGCTTACTGTGTAAAGGTCTGTTCGATAGGGTTTAAGCCAACATGGCTGGAGTAATGAGCTGGGATGTTATCTGTCCCCACCAGAGGTAAATACCGCTCTTATCTTAAAATGTTTAGCCACGTTTAAATCAATGCCAAAAAAGGCAGGCATAAAAAAAAAAAAGAAAAACATGAACACACATACGCAGAACACTTCCCACAACCATGTGAGGTCAAAAACTCAGAGTTTAGTAGTAATGCCAGGTCTCTGCCAACATCAGGTCTCAAAGTCCTAAGCATATGCGTTTAGAGAGGTTAAAGTGTATAGAGCAATAGTTCTCAATTCTGGTCCTGGCTCCTTATATAAATATAAGTTATATTACTAACAGATTGAGAATCACTGGTATAGAGATTAAAGGAATAGTTTACACCAAAATTATTATTATTATTTTTTAAAGATTTAGAGAAATTTCGCATGACATCCCTTGCTCACCAATGGATCCTCTGCAGTGAATGGGTACCATCAGAATGAGAGTCCAAACAGCTGATAAAAACATCACAATAATCCACAAGTAATGCACACCACTCCAGTCCATCAATTAACATCTTGTGAACTGAAAAGCTGTGACGTGTCTGAAAGAAACAAATCCATCTTTTGAATCTTCTACCCATAATATTGCTTTCTCCAGTGAAAAAGTAATCTCATCCGAATCAGGAGAGAAATCTGCACAGATTAAGCACTGTTTACAAAAGAAAACAGTTCTAATATATATATATATATATATATATATATATATATATATATATATATATATATATACATACACACACACACACACACACATATATATATATATATATATATATATATATATATATATATATATATACATATATACATACACACACACACACACACATATATATATATATATATATATATATATATATATATATATATACATATACATATACATACACACACACACACACACATATATATATATATATATATGTATGTATGTATGTATGTATGTGTATATATATATGTATATATATGTGTGTATGTGGGTGGATTTTGATGTGAGAGACAACAGGGGATTGACTTTCATCAGCTGTTTGGACTCTCATTCTGATGGCACCCATTCACTGCAGAGGATCCATTGGTGAGCAAGTGATGTAAAGCTAAATTTCTCCAAATCTGTTTCAATGAAGAAGCAAGAGTGAATAAACGTACATCATATTTTTTCTAATTTTGAGTGAACTATTCCTTTAAATTAACCTTATCTTAGCTGTCGAACATCAATTCAGCCCAATTCATGTCATGTTATGGCCAAATGCAATGGGTCTCAGAATGGCACTAAAATCTGATTGGTTCATAGGGATGTTCTTCCAAAACCAACTAGAATGTTATAGTGTCAATATGGGTTAATATAGGCCATTTTAATCTTTTTAAAAATAACTGTTTGTATATTAAAAAATACATTTAGTTAGTAGCCTTTATTAAACCCCAATTCCTCATATTTTGGACCTTTGCTTACAGTCACATGATTATCCAAAGCTCTTTTTAGACACAGAGCACATGAATAGCGAAAGTAATGGTACTGGCCTCTCATCGTATTGTTTTGGGTGATAAAATGCTGGTTGATAAATGAGACCTAGTAATTGGATTATGATTAAAAAGGTTTTCAGATTGCGGAATGAATGGCCATTTGAAATTGCATTAACGTTCCTGATGAGAGGAGAAGGTAATGGTGAAAGCCGTGTCTATTCACACTTTTGTTCTAGCCCCTGAGTCAAAGGTTATGCGTTAAAAGGAGACTTCCCTTGCTTATTGCTAATGTAATTATCTGTGTGACCACTGCATACATGAATTATGTAAAAGTGGCTGAATATTGTAAAAGCAGTTTTAGTGGCCTTTTGGAAAAGGAGGAGAACATTACCGTAGAGTCCTTTACCTCTGGCGACTTCTTTGTACCTCATTATTGTGGAATAAAGGCTTTCATTTGGACCTTATTCTTCTTGTGATGGCCTTTATTGGCCTTTACAATTTTAGAATTTTTATTAGGCCTGCGATAAAATGACTTGCATGTCTAAATCACTTTTAAATAGTGACACAGAAAATGTTTTGTTGGAATATTTTTAATCATTTTAAACCTTTTCCTTAAGGACAAATCACATTTAGTCCTTGATTTACAAAAGGTTCTGCTAAATTCTTTCATCATACAGATGTGCAAAATAGCATGTTTTGTGAATGTTTGCCCTTTATTTAGCAAATGCATGCAAAATATGGAATGGTGTCTATGCAAATGTATGTTAAGAGAAATCATTTCATATAGTCATCAATGAAATTATGAGTATTTAGTAAACAGTAGGGATGTGCCTGAATCCGCATATGGTATTCGGAAAGGTAAAGGTGTGTACTACGGCAACCGTGAAGGGAATAAATACGATATATGAGAAAAAAATATATATTTCAGTGCTTTCTCTCACAATTATATCGTTGGGTAATTATCCTGTATATAAATTGCGGGCATCAGGGAGCCGTTATTAATATGCGAGACATTGAAATCACTTATGAAAGCGCGTTTGCTTTTTACTTTAACTTTTGAGATTCACGATCACACTTGCCACACATTTCACAAGATTAGATGTTTGTCAGTGGTGCTCAGGATCTGCAAACCATTCGACATCCTCCTATTGGTCATCTCTCCTTACCTCTCTCTGTTTATGTGGCAAGTGAAATTTTATGTACTGTAATGTAATTGTTACAATACACAGGCGAGGAGACACAGAGGTAAGTGGTCAAACAAGGGAATTTATTGAACAGACTGAGGAGCAACCAGGAGGTGACGAGAGGTGAGTGAAGCACAAAGAGACAAGGTCCAGAGAGCTTAGCTTGTGGTGACGGAAACTGTGATCTCTTGCAGGAATCCGGGGAGCGATGGAGAAACTGGAACGTCTGGGGTAAGGAAACACATGGGTAAGTAAATAGAGGTCTGGCTTGGTAAAGGACGGGGATCGTGACTGAAGACTGTGAATGGAACCAGGTGTAAGCCGGGGAGGATGCTGAGATATGGAGTCCAGGGCAGGTGACTAGTGACAGGGAACTCGTGACATCACTCCCCCCTCCCCAAAGGCGCGCCCTGCGCCATACAACATCCAACGGGGAGGAGGGGTGGGCGCTCCTGGGCGGCCTCCAGGGCGGCGCCCGTTCCGGGACCCATGGCGGCGCAGGGAGCTCGGGAGGCCATGGGAGATCAGAGAGCTCGAGAGGCCCCCAAAAAAAAAAAAACTTGGGGAAGCTTTCGGGCCTTAACTCGGGGACTGGAGCCCTCCCTGGGCTTAACGGGGAATCTGGAGCCCGTCCTGGGCTGAACAGGGGATCAGGAGCCCTTCCTCGACTGGACCGGGGATCAGGAGCCCTCACTGGGCTGGACCGGGGATCAGGAGCCCTCCCTGGGCTGGACCGGGGATCAGGAGCCCTCCCTGGGCTCGAGTCGGGAACTGGGGACTCTCCTGGGCTCGACTCGGGAACTGGAGTGCACTCACGTGGAGCAGGCACAGGGGGGCGCTGCCGAGGAGCGGGCTCTGGAGGATGCTGCTGAGGAGCGGGCTCAGGGGGGCGCTCTGGAAGCGCGGACACTTGGGGGCGCGGAAATAGGAAGGCGCCTTCGTGGTGCAGGCACTGGGGGTGCTCTTGAAGCGCGGACATAGGGAGGCGTTCTGGAAGCGCAGACATAGGGAGGCGCCTTCGTGGCACAGGCACTGGGGGGCGCTCTGGAAGCGCGGACACTTGGGGGCGCTCTGGAAGCGCAGACACTTGGGGGTGCGCTGGAAGCACGGGGTCCGTGACCGGCGGGCTTGCCATACTCACTGCCAGCGGGCTTGGGAGAGCCGCGTTGTCTTCCCAGCGAACGGTGGGCTTGGGAGAGCCGTGAATGATGGCGGGCTTGGCAGCCGAATCAAGCTGAAATCGGTCCAGCGGGCGGGGACCAGCCGCAGACGGCGGCGGCCATGAACGGCCTCCATGGTGGTGTCGGTGTCTGGTCGGGTCTTCTGTCACAATACACAAGCGAGGAGACACAGAGGTAAGTGGTCAAACAAGGGAATTATTGAACAGACTGATGAGCAACCAGGAGGTGACGAGAGGTGAGTGAAGCACAAAGAGACAAGGTCCAGAGAGCTTAGCTTGTGGTGACGGAAACTGTGATCTCTTGCAGGAATCCGGGGAGCGGTGGAGAAACTGGAACGTCTGGGGTAAGGAAACACACGGGTAAGTAAATAGAGGTCTGGCTTGGTAAAGGTATGTGAACGGTAGACCCGATGAGGAGGTAGTGAGGAGAGTGCAGTGATATAGTGGAGCTGATCAGTGGCTGCAGATGTGAGTGATTAGAAATCCAGGTGATGTGGATCGTGACTGAATACTGTGAATGGAACCAGGTGTAAGCCGGGGAGGATGCTGGGATATGGAGTCCAGGGCAGGTGACTAGTGACAGGGAACTCGTGACAGTAACAGGCTACTGCTAACAAGCAGCTAACCATGTCCCTTTTGTGGCTCCGTAGAATGCATTATTTGTTTTCTGTGCCTTTCCGAATACGGATTCGCTATTCGGGCACATCCCTAGTAAACAGTCACGTATGCTGCCTGTTAAACATTTGACACACATACAAGTGTTTGTGTCCAGTTGTAAGTAGTGCTACATATTTGTACAATAATTTGTAGTTAATACACCCTTGATGTGCACATGCAATTTCTAAGATTGCACAATCAAATTAGTAGCCTTTATTTAGGATCTTAGTAAATCAGGTGCATTATGGTATTTGCAGTGGAATATAATAACTGGAATAATCATTACTGATGGACATTTACTTTGGGCTCTGTTAAATATTCCCTTCAGCTAAAATGAGTTTAGCAGAAGGGGTGTTGTTTCGATTTTAATATTGGCATTATTTGCTTGATTTTTGATTACCTATTTGGTGAACGGCACAGATGTTTCACCCTCCTCCTCCATCTCCTAAAGGCTGAACAGATGATGTGCTTCCTCAAGCTTGTTTTTTTCTGCTCTATACAGCTGGAGAGAGGAGAAGCCAGACAGAATGAAGAATGGGGTGGACGGTGGAATATACTTGTTTATTCAATTATATTTAAGTCTTATATTTAAGTCTTATATTTAAGCCTCATTAATGAGAGATTTAAAATTTAGTTTGATTAAATGTACTTTAAAAACTACTTTTAGCACAGTTATGTATGTTGGTCCTTTTGATAAAAGCGACAGACTACCAATATAAATTAAATATCTGCAATAAATATATGCATGTTTTTATTCATTCTTTTCAGTCATTAATATATAAACTGATTATTTAAACATTTTAGAGGATCCACATTTTCGGTTTTTAGTTATTTTTAATACAGTATATGTTGCTTGTTGACTGTGGCACTGTTCCAAAACCTAGTCAGCTGCCTACCAAGAAACCATTTAAAGGCATCGTAGGTGTTTTCCATGCTGTTCCAAACAAATTATGCTGCCCTCAAAGACCAGAGATTAGTCTGTGATCACAAATACATCTAGCTCCACAAATGTAAAAAATCAGAATACATAAATTCATGTTGCGTTCTTGTCATGGCCACAAGGGGTGCTATAGCGTATCAGAGTATTAGTACTGTCATCATCTACAATCAGTTTTCTCTTTCAGATATACGTTTTCCACGCTACAACATGACTCACTCCTTAACTACCATAGTACAATACATTGTAAGAATTACAACAGAAAATATCTAGTCACTGCTATTTCCAAAAACTGTAGCAACTCTGTTGCACTTCCATCATTCAAACCATGTTGGTTCAGCAATACAAGTCTGTCATTAACAACGTTGTCAAGCACAAGATTCATTACCAGATGTCTGTCATACTCAGAGGTTTTAATGTACAAGTGCACCATTCAAAATATTTCATTTTCTTGGCAATCTAAACCATGTAGAATGAAATTTGTAGATATGTATGGAATGACAGATGTTAGCTCACTTATTTTGCTCAAGAGCAATGTCCACATGCTCTTCTAACAAGAAACTATGCTTCTAACCACAGGTCAAGAGCTGTAGTCCCAATCACAATTGTGATGCTGTTTGCAAATGTTTTTTTGGAACTTATGGTTTCAGGAAACTCAGATTTGTTGTCCAACCTTGGTAACGACAGAACTTATGACCATTACTAATGATACTTTTGGAAAACACAGGTCAACTACTGAAATGGCGAAGAGATAATCTTGAGTAGGTTAAGTGTCAATAGGTTATGAATCTTACATGTTTTTTCATTATGATAATTTTCACAAATGAACACAACTTCTATGAATTTTGAAGCCTACAATCACCAAAAGTAAAAACCTAAATGTTGGCTATAAAAGAACTACACCACAGTCACATGACTTCAGTGTTGCCACCATTAAGCTTCCAAAAACGGTCACACTTTATTTTAAGTTCAAATTCTTGCTAACAAACCATTAATTGTGACTTTTACCTCAATAAACTCCTAATTTGCTGCTTATTAATAGTTAGTAAGGTAGTTGTTAGGTTTATGTATTGGGTAGGATTAGGGATCTAGAATATGGTCATGCAGAATATGTGCTTTATAAGTACTAATAAATAGCCAATATGTTAATAATAGGCATGCTAATAAGCAACTAGTTAATAGTGAGAACTGGTCCCTATATTAAAGTGTTACCCCGAAAGCTCTGTCTTTATTTAAAAATATTTTCCCTGAAATTTAAAAGAAAATTATTAAAATAGTTTGCAAGAGTGTCATTATAGACACAATGAGGCCATAAAAGCAGACTCATGAGTGATGTGTTTACCTGTTTAATGTGATGTTTAATGTCCCGTCAACCTCTGTTGTCCCATTTAGACACTTGTTAGTTTGCAACTGCCTTCATCAAAATAAGTAAACGATTAAAAAAAAAAAAAAAAAAATATCAGTGTAGTTTCTGAAAATGTCTTGAGTTTTTATTAACCACAGACCTCAATTCAGACATTTAACCAAAAACCCATTGACTTCTGAAAGTTCTAAAATGATCACTCGTTTCTGCGGTTTGGCCTTCAAAAATACACCATCTCTGCTGCACAACACTATATTTTTATAGCTAGCTACCTGATTTATTACACATTCAGCTTTGATGGCACAGACATTATTAACTTTATCACTTCCTTAACTACTAAAATAGATGTCATGATAACACAAAAACAGATGTAAAGATAAATATTAAAATGTACAGCTTTATAACATACAAGTATGAGCATCATAACATGACATTAGATGAGTCGACAGTCGAAAAATTAATAATTAAGTATTTCACCCATATTTGTGTTTTTCTGCTTGTTAGAGAATGGTGCTGTTTACTTGCAACATGCTATGACGTCAAACTTTGTTGGATTCAACAGTGTTTAATCGATTATTCCCTCATACACTTCAGTTGAGTAACAAAGTTTATTTATTTATTTATTTTTTTTATTCAGTCAGGATGCTGCCTTAGAAGGCTACTGTCCATGTAGACAGTAACAGTGAATCAGCTAACTATGTTTTGGACCAGAGCTTCTATTTAAACTTGTTTTTTCTACTTTTCTGTGTGTATTGTTAACCAAGATTTCCTCTAGGCTGACAACTAGCAGTCCGTCATTTGGAAATTCACCTGTAAACTGCCCGTGGATGTCTACCAACACCAGAAATACTATATATGCTGCTTGTTACTGGAGATTGGCGTTAAATTACCAAGGTGGCAAGCCAGCGGTGGACCGCCAGAGTCTTGAGGTTGCAAATCAACCCTTAGTTTCCTACAGAATTGTTTCCAGTGTAAGCTTCAGGGAAAACTCAGCGGTTGCTCAGGTGTTGTTTCGGTTTGCTGGATCCCACATGTACGCCGTGCCCTTTTCCTCTGCTACAAGTGTTTGTTCTTCACACTGCTTGCATTCCGTCTGATCCTACCATTAAAACGCTGACCTGAGTGGATGAATAATCACTTGGTGCCAATTATCTTTACACACTGGCAGTTAATATTCACTCCCCTGTCTGTGCTCCTGCATGTTGCTTCCGATAAAAGGCATGTTTGTTTAGCGTCTCTGTATATTCATACCTCCATCACCCTCCTCCTCTTACACACAGATGCGCAAGAAGCAGTCGGCGCCCAGAAATGAGCTTCTTTCTACCTGAACGTCTCCTCTAACAAGTGTATGCTTCAAGAACCGGCGACCGGGAGTAAGAGAAAAGCTGTAACATGTTGTTAACAATTACTCAGCGCATCATCGTGAATCTCATTAGATTCAAGCTGCACCTTTTAACCTTGTTAGCTGTGCTAGAATGAACACTGGCCCCAGAATACATGTTGGGTAATTAAAGGTGGATCAGGTGGCAGCTAGGCCGAGATCTCTGAGCTGCAGTCGCAACTGAAATACAGATTGCGCAATCTGGTTCGTAATAACGATACGGCATCTTAAAACAGGATATGCAAATTTGGGATATTTTTGTCTGATGTGGAACCGCTTCACTGGAGCCATTGAAACATGCCGTTGAAACAGGCTTATCTGTGCAAAGGTTAATGAGGAGCGGCGTGGTGTTGGTAAGTAAGACACAACAAAAGCTCTGTCGTTCATATCAGCGAGCGCACATGCCGTGGAAGAGCTGCAGGCATCACCAGGCACACTGGGAAACACTGATATGATTCCTGTCTCTCAAAAAGCATCTTCAGTTTGCCTAATTACTTTTTTGCTACTCCAAGGATGCTGGTTTATGATGGAACCATTATTGTTCCCTCACCGTTCTTGATGATAGCCGTGATTACAGAATTCAGGCATTTTAAGTGCACGTGAAACGAGTTACGCGGTTTCCTAACCAGGCGCGACATGACTAGTTTACAGCAAAAGTGATTTGTTTGTTTACGCTGAAAACAAAAATGCTGTGCGATGAAATGCAATTACAGCCAGCAGGAACTTATTTGATGTTTAATACAGTTATTTAAAGTTAGGTTTTGCACTAATGAGATTTTACTGTGGGCAAGTCATGACATGTGGTGTCAGACTCAATAGCTGCGTCTCAATTCAGGGGCTGCATCCTTCGAAGGCCGCAAAGGTCAAACTGAGTGTTGTTTAATGGGACCTCTGGCATCTTGTCTTTTAGAAGATGTGACAGCGGCAGTAATGTTTGTCCTGGACTTTATCTGTACGTTATATTAAAAAAACTAAACAAGGTTCATGTCTAAGTAAGTTCACCTTGGTCCATTTACGTATATAAGAAAAAGTATACACTAAAAAAATCTATAGAAATTGGATCTTAGTCAACATTTAAACTGAATCTAAATGGGTGTTGTTTACTCATGACTAGGCTATAAGTATACTCCTAAATTTTGCTCCTGTGAAATCTAAATTGGTGTTGATTATCTGTGTGTTAGCTTTAAGGCTAATGCTAGGATACACCTAAAAGTTGCCTTTGTTAAATCTAAATTGGTGTTGTTTATCTGTGTGTTAGCTTTGAGGCTAATGCTAGGATACACCTAAAAGTTGCCTTTGTTAAATCTAAATTGGTGTTGATTATCTGTGTGTTAGCTTTAAGGCTAATGCTAGGATACACCTAAAAGTTGCCTTTGTTAAATCTAAATTGGTGGTGTTTATCTGTGTGTTAGCTTTGAGGCTAATGTTAGTATACTAGAAGCTGCTCTGTGTAGTCTAATGGTATGTTCAAGTCCTCCTGGTAAGTTCGTATTTATATGTTGGAAAGTCATAATTGCGATGTCAGATGTGTACAAATCACTTTGATTGGAGTAATTTGATGTATTCCGACATCACTTGAATGCACCTTAAATATGTTGTTTACTCATGTGTTAGCTAACTGTAGTATACTCCATTTTGCTGTCTTTTTTTTTTTTTTTTGTAAAAACAAAAGGTTTTGTTTTGTGTAATGGTCTCTAGAATGAGGATGCCCCTCCCCCAATAACGCATGCCTCTGTTTAGCATTAGCAACTAATATTTAGAGCCTAATAAATGGTAAGTAAAAATTATTATGTCGCGCCCCAGCTTATTGTTTTAGTAAATGCATCAACACAGCACTACTAGTATAAAAGAGACATTGAGTTATTCCTTCACATAATGTGTAAGTGCTGCAGGGACCATGTGATTGTTGTTTATACGTTGCTGCTATGAGTGCAACAGAGAATTGAGGGTAATACATTTGTGCTGTACATTTATATAGGAAGGAAATCATCATTTTTGTCTTGGACTGTGTGCTAGGTTATCATTTTTAGGCGATCATGACTTGGCAATAACAATCCTACTCAAATTAAACCATGAAACTAAAAGTGGATCCTGAATTATCTGGGCGAGGGAAGTGGGCTGTGCCGTGTCATACAGTCAGAAGAGCTATATTGAGTTTGGGAAGGGTAAAATTAGAGTCATATGTGTCACAGGCAGGGACAGATTGCTGTAGCCCAAGCGTGTTGTTGGGTGTTTTTCATGCTTGGCAGTTGCCTGTGTTGCGGCGGCCAGCAGGCGAGAGCTGAACGCTAATTGAAGCGGAGGAAGTGCTGTGCTCAGGGGCCATGCCTCAGTCCCCAGCACCTCTATCGCTCCGCTCCCCTGGGGGGCGTGAAATTGTTTTGTGTGTCCCTGTCATTGCAGAGCTGGAAGCACCGCAACTACACAAACATACATACTCATTTACACAATTATAAGCACTGTGTCATATGCCTACCAGGCATACATGGCTATCTGCCTTTGAGACCAGGCATAGCCCATTATGTGCACCGAGGGTGGGTAATATTGTCCTTTTTATCACCTTTAATTGAGCCGTGTGAAATGGGAGACTTCTGTATGTGGGCAGAATCAAGGTTAGAGCAATTATTAACAATTAGGCCCTTTCGATCAACTGATTCTGCTCTTTTACTCTTTAAAGAGTAATAAAGCCAACTAAGACCTTTTGAAAACGTACCTGATTTGATTTAAAATGTTGTGTGTGTATGTGTGTGTATAAATGATGTATTTATGCACTTTTTGAATATATTTTGTTTTTTTTTAAAAATTGATCATTTTATTCAGCAAGGACACATTACATTGATCAAAAGTGACAGACTGCTTCAAAATAAAATTATATTTCAAATAAATACTGTTCTTTGGAACTTTCTATTCATCAAAGAAGCCTGAAATGAACTATTACAGTTTGCATAATAATATTAAACCACACAAATGTTTTTAACATGTATAATAATAACACATTTTATCTTGATTAACAAATTAGATTAGAATTATTTCTGAAGGATCATGTGTCACTGAAGGCTAGAGTAATGATGCTTCGCATCACAGAAATAACATTTTAAAATTAAAAACAGGTACAATATTACTGTTTTTATTCATTTATTTTTTATCTATTTAATTTTTAATTTTAATTTTTATTTATTTTTCATTTTTTTGTCTTGGTGACCATAAGAAACTTAAAAAAAAAAACTTTCTGACCTCAAACTTTTGAACGGTTGTTTAGATGCGTGTGTACATTCAGTATACTTGAAAGTTCATTAAACATATATAAGTACATACTGTGTACCTGAAAACAGAATTATTCATAGTGATGTTGCTTTTTGATCCTTCAGTGTCTGCACTTATTGACGTATACAGTTTTATTAGCATGTCTGGTATGGTGTAGACTACGCATTTGGCCTGTGGAAGTGTTGGTCTACCTATTAAATTTTTTTCTGGCCCATGTGTTTTAGACTTCAAACTTTTCTTAACATTGCACTTTTGCATAAATTGCATGTAGATGCATCATAGCTCAATCTGTGTGTTTAATATTTTTTTTTTTTTCTACATTTAGTCTGCCCTGCTGAAGCAAACAAGGGTTAATTTTTTTTTTTTTTTTTTTTTTTTTTTTCTTTTGGGGGGGGTAGCTCTGATATTCTTTCGAACATATTGAGGGCAGCGGAGCTTGGGGTAACACATTGTTGTGGGGTTTGAGAGGCGGGGGAAGTCAGTTGGGGCATGTGGGTGCAGCAGAGGTTGGTGTGGTTGTTTGCTGGGCTTGCATCTTTTTTGGCCAGGCCTGGCAGTGAGGGAGATGAATGGTCCCCTCCACCCGCCACACTAAGTAATACGGTGGATGATAAATCGCTGCTTTCATTGACACCAAAATTGGAATCATTGGGTCCAGGAACCAAAAAACTAGGAATGGCCCTTTTGCTGACACATAGTCATCTGTTAAAATGCCATACCTGAGGCCACACAGGGTAGTCCCTCCTCAGTCTCTCACTTAGATTAATGATGGGAAATGAGTCAGGGAATAGGGACCTTCTTAAGACACGGCCTCTCAGTGTTTATCATGAGCCCTGGCCTCTTGCTTTACACTAAAAGGTTTGCTGGGGGAAAAAAAGAACCCTGGATATTTATCTTTTTGTGGTATCAAAGGAAAGATTGGTACAATCGGCAGTGTAAGCTTCTGCAGTGTCAAATAAGAAACGTGTAAAACAAATCCCTGTCTGCATGGAATGACTTGTTCAGCTTAATGAGTTTTACTAATTACATCACAACACCAAAATGTAACCTTTTCCAGTCAGTAACCCTTAACCTGCAACTACTGCAGCATGGATTAGCAAGAAGTGCTGCAGTCTAGACCAGCTCATTCGAGTTGAGGCCTGAGTCCAGGCTTAAGTGTGAGTCAAGACTTGAGTTAAAAGGCTTGTGAGTCCATTACAAGACCATGAAAATATATATCTGTAAATAGCTCATCCTCAGTTCTCTGTGATATTCTGGTCATCAGATATAGCTTGGGCCCCTTGCTGGAAAAATAAATAAATAAATATTTAAATAAATACTTTAAACCAGCCGCAGCTGTTTCCAGGTCTTAACTGGTTTAAGATGGTCATAGCTGGTTTAACCTAGTCTTCAACCCACGTCAAGCTGTGTTCAGCTAGTTTAGATTGTAGATGTGTAATGGTGCACAAAAATGATAGCTGAAAAGTACCCAAAACCCCTCTAAAACCAGCCAAGAGACCAGACTGATCCACTTGAGCTAGTTTAAGCTGTTGGTTTTTAGCTGATTTATAGAATTTTTTGCACATTTTATCATCTGCCAGATGAAAAAAACATTGTTTTTTTACATACACAATGTTAAAAAATAGGTCTTGTCTGGTAACTTGTTTGTGCTTCATACATCTTGTAAAACCATGTGTACTTAAAAACCCATACATTTTTCATCTGGCAGATGACAAAATATGCAAAAAATAAATAAATAAATAAAATAAATACAGCTTCAACCAGCCCAAATGGATCAATCAGACTAGTGCATTGGATGGTTTTAGAGGGGTTCTCAAACCAGCTAAGACCAGCTCAAACCAGTTAAGACAAAGAAACTGCTTGAGCTGGTTTAAACTTTCATCGGGCCCAAGCCATATCTGATAACCCAAATATCGCAGAGATTTGGGGGTTAGCTATTTTGACATGGACCATTAAGCAACTACCTGACAACTATCCAAACACCATATCAACCCCCACAATGTCCTAGAAACCGCATAGAAATGCATAAAAATACTCCACACACCTTAGCAAACATGTAGCAATTCCTTGTTAACTAACCAAAGCACTCTACCATTAAGTTGGCTAGTTTTGTACAGTCAAATCACCTATTTTTCGTCAGTGCCTGTTTTAAATAAGCGTATAAGAAAAACAAGGTCATGGTGACTGTTTAGCACAACGTTTAACACAATGTTAAAACTCTTCCTAAAATTCCGGCTCAAAGAAAACACAATGAAAGCAAATTGGTGTGCACCAGCATTACTGTGAAATTGAGTGACTGCATGTGAAACACTTGTCAATGATTATGGACCCAATGTTAGAGAATGATGATTATTACTCATTTGCCACTGTTTTATGCGGAGGCTGCTTATTTGCATATTTTACCCAGGTGTGACAATCAGTGGAATGGGATTATCTCCGCAAACATGGAAATTCATTTAATTCAATTTCTCCTAACAAAACATCCCCTTTGGAAATTTAACTTTTGCCGTCACAAAAAAACAGTTAGTAAGTCTCTTTGTTGCGCATTTAAATTTTCCTCTGTTTTGCTTTGTTTTTTGTACTGTCACTGAACAAACCTACAATTAATGACTTCATGAAAAATGTTTTTATTCTGGTGCTGTATTGTGAAAGAAGGTCTTCAGCTTTTTTTTAATTTTTATTTATTTATTTTTGTGAATTTCAGAGTATGAAGTCTTAACATAGAGCTTACTGATTAACTACTTCACAATTTCGTCACCATTTTGAAACCTCAGTTTCATCCTACATATAGTTTCAGTTAAAATATTATTTCATATTCTGCTGTTAAACAATTATTGGCGCTGTTCAAAACTCTAGTGAGCTACTATCTACATAACTTCTAAAAACAGTATCCTAACTGAAATGTAACCTGATTTGAAATGTTCTATATAGAAAACAATGCTCCATCACAAACACCTTTCCTTCTGCATTTTGACATTAGCATGTGTTACTAAGCTAATGGTATGATACCCCAGAGAACACAAAAATACATAGCATAAACAAATATTAGGGAACTAGTAATAATACTTTATGCTTTATCCACTCTTAATATGACATTTATTGGCTGAACATTAGTCATTTGTGTAACTGGGTGGTTGTTAAAGCTGTGGTTGTTGGTAGTATGCTTGCAGAAGCAATATAAACACTCTCTTTACTGATCATACTCTCGTGAGGAGGTGGAGAGGTGCGGACCACCATAAATCAGAATGCTTCAGGGTTAAAGAGATCACTGACTACTTTTATAGAGGTCAAATAGAGAGAAACAGGAGAGAAAAAGTCCTCAGAAAACAGAAGTTGCTAAGGAGCGACACTGCCCATGGGGACATGTGCCTTTTGTGCAGCTTTTAATTGGATATGAATGTCTTGACTGTTGAAAGCCGTGGTCAGATTACACGCAAAATCCCATTGTTATCTTGTATGTGCATCATGAAATTCAACTGTTCATGTAGCATGTGTGATTCCTGTTTTTACTGAACAACATCCCATTTTATTTTCATTACATGACATATTTTCCAAGTGAAACCTATTAATTTGTGGCTAGGCTTTATTTTATCTGTCTGGGATTAATTGGATTATAAAAAGTGGGTGGTACTGTTTGATTGGAGGGAAGGGTTTTGTGACATGATCTTAAAAGGAAAGTCATTTCAGAGGTGGTGCAAGTTATTGCATTTGATTAAAAAAAAATGCAAAGATAAACAGACACGTATTAAGACTGTAAATAGGTTTAACCTAGTTAATGATATTGGCTGCCCATTTTTCACCTGTCCTGGGTGAAATGGATATTTAATGAGAAACAAAAAATAAGGCAGGACTGGATTTTATCCATTGGAAATTGGTTGGATTGTAAAAGGGGCTGTTTATTTTCTTTGAATGAACGTGCACTGATGAATCGTGCACAGTAAGATTGGGAACGTGTAGTAAGAAGGGTCAATTTCACGTTGATTTAATTCTGGCCGCATTTATGCAGATCCTGTTGTGGAACGATGCAGGACGCAATGAATTAATATTAGATGATTTGGACTTGAGGACGAAAAAAGACACCAATGAAAATTAGAGTGTGCATCTTGTCTGTTTTGGTATCCTTAAGCTAACAAAATGCAAAACATCAAAAAGCATTAAAACCAGAAACCATTCAAAGAACCCTGTTTATTTCATCAGGCGCCCATTTCTCTATAATTTCTTGATTGTGAGTGGCCTTAAGATTCATCTGCTTTGAAAGCAATTACGACAACTTGTCCAGAAGCATCAGGAGAATTCGCACACGCTCCTTTTTTCCAGCTCTGCCGGAATGCAACAACAGCGACTTTTTACAACCCTGATCTTAAAATACCAGCTTGTTGCGACAAACCAAACCAAGTGTGCCCTCAAGAGTCGGGTTCTGATCCGCGTCTCCAGGCGTGACGCTGGAACAGAGAGCTCTTCACGTGGTTTCAGAGGCTTTACTCTTCTTAATGTAGCCGAATGATTTGTAGGGTTCTGAAAATAGCGGTTTCTCTCGCTTTCAAAGGAAGAAGGAGATGAGAGCAAACAAGTCAGGTGTTCCACAATCAAAGTGAAAGAACTGTAGCAAATGAGACCCTTTCCAGTCTTTCAGGCTCTGCTAATAGCGCTGCTCTACTCTATGACTGTTGATGACTTCTAAAAACACATTTAGACATCATAAGGGCTTTGATGTAACACGTCAGTACGATAATTTGCCAATATTGTCATTGAAGGACTATCCGGCAGCATTTTAGCTTGTTTTAAATTCCGCTACAACACATTTGGTGACTCAGTGAGGCTAATTTTGGATACATAATATGAATAAAACCGCAAGGAAGTACATTATGAAGCATTAGGCGATTTTTATTTCATCAGATGTCGACCTGATAGCCCCCCCCTCCAAAAAAAGTGTCAGTGTGAGTCATGAGACAGAAATATGGCGAGTCTTTTTAGAGGAAACCGGTGTGATTTACATCAGTACTCCTGAAGAATTGGTCACAGAAGAAAGAACAGCAAAAGCCTTTTAACATCTATACATATAGAACTACTCCAGTTATATTATTCAGAAGACTCTGGCTAAATTTGTCTTGGTTTTTCTTTGTCTTGGTTTTTGCTTGAGTGATACTGGAGTGTGTTTGATTAGTTGGATTCGGCTCCATATTAAAGTAAGCAACTGAGATCGCGCTCATCTGGCACCAGGGCAATTTAGCTGTGTATGTGTTCATACATTTGAGAATGTGTGTGGTGCTTCTATGAACACGCTCTATTATTGTAGTGTTTTGTTCGTGAACGTGTTTTTGAACAGATCTTTTAAATGAACAGAAGAATCATTCTTGTTGTATAAAAGCCAATTTTAATAAGGGTAATAATGTATTTAGTGATGCAATGATATAGAAATCTCAACTGATATAAGCTGCTATTTATTTGTTATGGCTGATAAATGACAAGATTTTTAAAATTATATGCTATTTTAGTCTAAATATGTTCAAAAATAAAACTCTAAAAAAATAAACCATTCATTTTAAATGCTAAGTGAATTTAGTCATCACAATTATAATTATAATTTGCTGAAGATTACATTTAACACTATTAAATTATTTGTGTTTTTAAAGATATATTTCAGAAGTCTAAATGAGCATGGACAATTGAATTTGAGATATTAACGAAAGAGAGAGAGAGAGAGAGAGAGAGAGAGAGAGAATCTATTATTGGCTGTTGTGGGAGAAATAGAACTTTCATCTCTACTTTTGTATAATTGAATTGAGTCATCACATCATTTACTATATAAAGAATAAAAAATGGATATTAATTTTAAGATTTACTAAAAATTTAATTTAACAGTGTTATTTAATTATTCGCTTTCTTAAAGATTAATTGTAATTGACCTTTAGGTGACAGCAAAGAAGCAAAAACAAAATGTAAAAAAAAAAATAAAATAAAAAAATAGGCAAATGAAATATCCAATATTTACTGGTAAACAATAAATAATAATAATAATAATAATAATAATAATAATAATAACAACAACAACAACAAAAATTACAACCTATAGCTTGCATCTCTACTTTTGCCATGAACAATTCATTTAAAAATACATAAATTAATAAAAAGTTAAATAAGTCGGTTGAGTGAATAATTCAGTTACTATGGAAGGCCGTTTCTGCCACTAAATTAAAAAAAAAAAATAAAGGTAATTGCAAGGTTTTTTTTGTTTTTTTTCTCAGAATTGTTTAAATCTCACAATTCTATGAAAAAATAAAAAACTCGCTGTTTCCTTTTTCAATTAGTTTTTTATTTAGTGGCAGAAACGGGTTTCCATAGCAATTGAATCATTAACGTTTGAATCAATCACTGAATCAGTCTTTTTTTTTTTTTTCTCGCAGTTTGCGAGTCTATATCACACAATACTGACTTTATAACTCACAACTATAAATGTATATCATGCAATTTTAAGAAAAAAGTCAGAACTGTGAGTTTATATCTCAAAATTCTGAATTTATAACTCAACAGAATTCAAAATGTACTTGCGCAAATAGTGATTGCAAATAACCGAGATTACAAAGCTAGAATGGTTTGTGTTCACACACTTGCATAGAGCATGTTTTCAGAGCTTGTACAGATTCACAGGTGGGATGCAGACTGGACTATATTTCCCTCACCTGATGCCCCATTTGCAGAGGCATTCAGGTGATTAGTGAATACAACCACTGTGCTTTTAGCATTTACTATTATTACATCCTTCAGCCTCACTAAACAGATGCCATTTATTCATCCTTGTATAATGCCACAAATTAAAACATGCTGATACATTTAGCATTGTTAAAGTGATCATTCACCCATTGTCTGATATTCTTTCATGTGCTGTTCTAAACCCATATGTCTTCCTTTCTTCATGGAACACATAAGAAGCAGTTTAGAAGAATATGCATGTTGCTCTTCTCCGTAAATGAAAAACATTCAGTGACCAGGGGCTGTCGAGCTGTAAAAAAATGACTAAAAGCAGCATGAGAGTATCATTAACATAGTCTAAATGAGTCATACTCTGCATTCCTAGTCTTCTGAGGTCACATAATGGCCATGTGTTGCATCAGTGACAACACTGGTTTTTACAATGTGCCACGTTTGAATATGCAGAAATGTGAATAAGACTAACATGTATGACACATTACAAGTCAAATCACTAAGAAATTTGTATATTTCCTGCGTCTCCTTATCAATGATTCTGGCCTTTGATGAATGCATTAGGGCTTTTTAAAAGGAAGCAGATTTATTTCAGTGAATGCCATAGCAATTACAGCTCTGCAATAACTTCTCATTTACCTGGTCTTTTCCTTTCTGCATGTAGTTTTTCTTCAATTATTTGTACAAACACATTGTAAAGGTCATTTTGCAAACCTCCCTTGATGTGTTTTTTTTTTTTTTTTTTTTTTTCTTTTTTCCATTGTACAGTATGTCATGAAAAATAGAACTACATATTTAGCAGCATAACATATTTATACATAACATATAACATCGCATAAACTAAAAACCTGTTAATTAGATTACGGTTTCTTTACAATATACAGAGAAAAATTAGATTTTATAATTATTAGATTTAATGGGATTTTACTGTAAAAATGAGTAAACAGCATGAGAATTATGTAAACCACATAAGGTAATGTATAATTTATGGTAATTTTTTTTTTTTTTAAATGTCCCCTTTAATTACTGTAATAAACATTAAAATGACATCTCAAAAGTTATTGTATATTTTGTTTTACTTTTTTTATTTCTTTATGTAAGTTTCTTCTTGGGTGTTTTTAGGATTTATTTTAGTTACAAAAAATCCTGTATATAATAAAATGCATATATAATAAAATTATTTATAATATATAATAAAATATAGGATTTTTTTGTAACTAAAATAATATATTATATAGGCATTATATCGGCATCGGCTGTCAAAAAAAAAAAAAAAAAAAAAAAAAAAAAAAAAAAAAACAATATCCGTCAACCACTAGTCATCACACCTGGCATTTTATGTTTTTATCCACCTTTACATTTTTCACAAATGAATTTCTAGAAACCACACTTGCCAATTTTATTTTATTTATTTTTTTTTACTTTTTTTTTTTTTTTTGTACTAAAAGTTAAAAGAATTTAATTAATGAAGTGTTGTGTTTTAAAACAGCTTGCTTTTGATTCAAGACATCATGAGTCTCCCAGTGTCTCTCTGGTCTTTATCGGTGTCTTGCGCAGGAAGCCACATCCACCCGCATATATGGGCCGCCCCGTAATTTGAAAGTCTCAATGCATCAACATCAAACATTTCTTTAATTGACTCAGAAACACACTTAGCGCACTGCATGCGATTGGAAATGGGATATTATGAACTGTCAGTTTGCATTTATCGCAATTTTGCTTTGGGATTTGGAAAAGCAATGGAAAACAGGAGCCGGGCTGGAGAGAGGCAGTAAAGGGCTGAGTGAGCGACCGTTTAAAGACTTTATCTGTGCCCTAAACACACACACACACACACACACACACACGCACGCATGCTCAAACACACATGCTCAAACACACTCACAGTCAATGTTTTTGTCATCCGATACGCAACAGTATTGCAGTTTTCTTCCGAACGATTCGTTCTTTATATATTCTGTGTCCTTTAATGGTTGAAAATGGGTTTTAAAGAGGTCAGGGTTTTCTCTGAGCATATTAATAGTAGCCATTATGAAATTAATCTGATCAGAGCATGAACCGGCTTATTTTTAAATTGTCTCTAATATCACAGAAGCCTTCTCTCTTGTTGTCTAGCTAAACTGGGCTATTGCACTCTGGGAATGATGTGCAGGAGGTTCCTTTATGAAGTACTTTTCGTTTTTGTTTTCTCTGTTTTCCCCCTTTCATTTTCTCCGCTCAGAGGGCCGTCACTGAGCAAGTCCCTGGCGACTGGCGTCTGAAACTTATGACTAGCCATGTCTACAGACATCACGGCGCAACCAAAGCATGGCAGAATGACAGATCGTGCCTTCAATATGTACTGACAAACAAATTAGTGAGAAGATGCTTTGCGCTGCATAACAGATGTGGTGGGTGCCGTGGTACGGAACAGCCGACAGAAAAAAAAAAGAAAGAACCGCGCCCCATCTGGACCAGTGTGGGCCCAGCGGCCCACTCATTCCAGCCCCAACAAAAGAGACGGGACACGGTGGAATTACTGCTCACGCGATAATGACAGACGTGGATGTATGAGGGAGTTTCATCAACTTTGGGCGCTTTAGTCCTTATGGACATTTAGAAAAAAATAATACACACTTTTCACATTGTCACCAGTCTATTATAAATGTCCAACGGTGCATATGCAAATATCACAAGAGAGTTCTGTCATTGTTTATTTATTTATTTATTTATTTTTTTAAACAATGACAGAATTCATTTTTCTGAATCAACAAATGTCATTTCCATCATGTCACATATGTTCTATTGGGTTTAATGGCATGCTGTGATGGAAATTATTCCAAATATTTTTGGAATAAAATGGCCAACTTGTTTTCTTGCTAAGATTTCATCACAATTTATTTATCCTAAATACACAAATCCTAAATATTTGTCCTAAATTAAATTAAATGTTAAAATTTCATACTTTTTTTTTAATATAAATATTTTTTGCACATTAAAAACAGTATTGAACTTATTTCATTAATTAATATAGTTTGGGTTTTTTTCATATTTTTATCTTATTTTAAGATTCACAGTTTGGATCAACGGTAAATATTAAAATCTATATGGATTTAAAATTATTATGGATTAAAACTAAAAAATGTAGAAACAATTTTCACTCAAAAAATTGCTAGTAAATTTCACAAAGTTACAAAAAAAAATGGCAAGTAACTCATTGAATTAAATGTGAAATTTTGATGGATAAAAACTGAAATAGTGTTTATTTGTAAAATACATTACCATAGTCTTTGTTTAATTTACAACTTTCAAGAATATTTTTTACACCATTTGATATGAAATTGTCCATATTTGAAGAGATCTGTGGCATTTGTAAGTAAAAATACAGAGGGATGTGTACAGACGGTAACTGAAATAGATGCAGATGGTTATTGCAACATAAAGAGAAAACAAGAGCAGAATGCATGTGAAGAGAATGAGGACAGAGGGACTCATAAATGAAAACATTGACTGACAGAGATACTGCGAATAGTGCTGCCAACTTCAGCAGAGGGAAATAAACAACTCTTAACACAGTTGATTTTTAGGAAAATAAGGGACATTTCTTGTCTTCATACCACTTATGCCAGGTGAGGTGACAACTGACCATT
Source organism: Spinibarbus caldwelli (assembly GCA_039654775.1). NCBI lineage: Eukaryota > Metazoa > Chordata > Actinopteri > Cypriniformes > Cyprinidae > Spinibarbus > Spinibarbus caldwelli. The sequence continues at coordinate 22,917,800 of CM077263.1, forward strand.
CTGAAACAAAAAAATTCAAAGGAATGTGTAAAATGATAAAATAAGGCGTGATGTATGGATTTAATACTGAACGCATATGTGTTTCCTTTAAATATGGGATGATCCTGTCTTATATGGGATGGTTGACAAGCCTAACTGGGAAGTGTTAGATGTAAGATCATGGGGAGGCTGCCGCGAGAAAGCCTTTGCAGAGAGAGATGTGTTAGACAGGAAAAGAAAAGGCGAGAAGAGGGTTTGCGAGTGAGAACGTATCATTGCATGGCGGGTGGGGGCCTATGAATGACACCGAGAGAAATAGTAAACAAGGAAGTTGATCTGAGGCTAAGCGTGTCGAGCAGACAATAAAAGACGGAGATCTGATAATTCGGCGTGATGTATGGAGCCGAGTCTCTGAGGTGAAGGGATTGAGTGTGAGAACTCGACTCAGATTAAAAACAAACATTGTCAGACGGTGTAACTGTTCATCTGTTCGACGCCTCCGCGGGTCCACAGCTGACTCACACGCACGGCTGTTGTTAGCTGAGGTGGTTATTACATAGAGTCCAGTGCTAGCTTTGTTGTTACTGTTTCCGCAAGGTGAATTGAAGTCCACTTTCTTTTATTCTTCTTTTTTTTTCTCCACATATTTCTGTAATTCAGTCTGCTTAATGTACAGACTCTGTAGTATATTTTGGTCTTAAAGGAATAGTTCACCCAAAAATGAAAATCATCCTATAGTTTTCTCACCCTCAAGCCATCTTACAGTAGTACAGTGTATATGCCTTTCTTCTTTAAAATGAATACAGTTGGAGTTATATTAAATAATATCCTGGCTCTTCCCAGCTATATAATAGCAGTAAATGGTGCCCAAGTTTTTGAAGCTCCAAAAGGCACATACATCCATCATACAAGTAATCCATACAACTCCAGTGGGTTAATGAATGCCTTCTGAAGTGAAGCGATGGGTTTTTGTAAGAAAAATATCCATATTTAAAACTTTATAAACTATTATCACTGGCTTCCAGCAACTGTTGTACACGCGTTCACGAGAGAGTTGAGTTACGACATATGACGTAGGCGTAGTAAAAGCTAAGGTGAGAACTGACTCCTCTCTTTGGAGTGAGTTGTGAACAGAAGTGAGTTGTTTTGGCTATAGTATAGGTTTTTGTTAGTATCAGTCTAACAATGTGATTCCGCATTTGTCGGTTCTCACCTTAGCTTCCGCTACGCCTCCGTCATACATCATGCATCGTAACTCGACTATTTATATCTTTAAATTAAGTCACATAATATCGACCTTATGCTGGCCATCAGCTACCCTGCTTTCTAAGATATCGGCATTGGCCATCAGAAAACCGATAACGGTCAACCACTAACACAAAACTTGCCACATACACAAACACATATTTACGTATGTGTGTAAATATGCTGGTGATTAAATTTGCAAGCGTTCACTATATGCATATCCTAGCAAACATGTAATAACTGAAGTGTAATTTGGGCATTACAGAATGCTCTAGGGGGAGGGAAATTGCTGTTGATCTGTTGCACTCACATACTCCGTTCCAGACCGTATTTATATTTAAAGCCTGTGTTGCTTGTTGACATCCAAAACTGGGGCTTTGTTTGGAAATACTGCCCAAATTTTGTCAGAATTATATGTAATATTTGCAATTATTGAATCAATGTTTCATTTTATCAGTTTCTACTTTTTGCCAACTTTGTATTTATACGATTTTTGTCTTGTCCTCCTTGAGCTTCATAGAAGTTGGGTGATTTCCGCTGAACTTTTCAGTCAGAGTTGACTAGAGGGCATTTCATGTGCGTGAATGTGTCTATGTCTAGCGATAGAAGCTATAGAAGGATACCAATTTCATTCTCCCTAGCACTCCCTGAATGAATCCTAGACACCTTCTGATGAAGCTGCCCGCGGCATAGTGCCGCGATCAGTCTCATCTTGCCCTGACTGGCCATGCCGTCATGACCATCCAGGGTGGAGGAATGGACAAAGAAAGAGTTTCTTTTGGCCATCCAGACCTGTATCATAAAACAGGGTTTGATTAATATTTCTCACTGCTGACATCATCTGGATGCGTCATTGGAATAGCTCAGTCACACTTCATAGGAAATGTTTTTAACAGCTTCATCAAACTTTAATTCTCGTTCAAACCCTAACTCAAACGGTTAGTCTTTTGCAGCGTTTCTGTGACACCAGAAAGCTTTTACAATAAATCTAGCAAAAAGGTTTTTCTTGGTAGAGCGGTATACTGCACATGTGATGTTGACACGGACATGAGTGTTTGCGGTGAGATTATGAGCTACCTGACATTCTGACAGTCGAGAGAAGAATTTAAAAGCGAGTGTTTTAGGAGGTACATCAACACATGCAGTGTGGGATCTCTTATGATGAAATAGATCTTAGTATAGATGGCAACCTTGACGTTTAACAGTAATCTCTTTGTCTTGTCTGCACGTCAGAGCAACCAAAATCACAGTAAAAGGTTTTTACATAATAAATAAATAAATAAATAAATATATATATATATATATATATATATATATATATATATATATATATATATATATATATATATATATATATATATATATAATTTTTTTTTTTTTTTTTTTTTTTTATGTAAGCCTGGTAAGAAAATTATATACTTTTTGAAGTCCACCAATAATGTTTTTTTTTTTTTTTTTGCACCAAAAACAGTTATTATTTAGGAGGCATTTTTATGAATTTTGGCCATTCATTAACACAACAACAACATTTTGGGGGCCTGAAAAACCTCCGTGAAGTTGGCCCCCCCACCCAACGCAAAACGTCGGCAAAATAGTCTCACTCATTTGTGCTCCGTTTGTGCTGGTTTGTGCTGTAAAAAATTTTACTTTTTTACTTTTTAGTTTGTGCTACTTTGATTTTTTTAGATATTAAAATAATATTTATAAGTCATTCTGAGGTCACTCAGCCCCCCAACATACTCCAAATTCACCCCAAAAAGTCTTGTTTGTTTGTGCTTCGTTTGTGCTGGTTTGTGCAGGTAAAAGTTTCGTTTGTGCTGCTTCAGTTTTTAAAATATTACACATTGAATTATAGGCCATAACCCCCTTCGGTTTTTAAGAAATTAAAATAATATTTATTGGTCATTTTCTGAGGTCACTCAGCCCCCCACTGCTCCAAATTTACCTCAAATAGTCTTATTTGTTTGTGCTTCGTTTGTGTTGGTTTGTACAGTATTTTTGTTTTTACTGTCTTTTTTAACAGTACAGTTGAAGTACTAAGGTAAAATTCAAACCGCAAACCAAATCACATGAAATAGTCGCAGTCACTTAATTGTTAGTAGCCAAAAAAAAACCACTTAGGCCTATTTCATTGTTTTTACAAAACCAAAAAAATAAAAATAAAATAAATAAATAATAAAGACTTGATATACACAGGCCTATTTTCGTTTCTGCGCACAAATAAAGCATGCAATAGCCTACTGTTTCCAGGTCCGTGTAACCTGTACTTTTGCATCCATTCGTTTTTCCTTTTTTAACCATGATGAAAAAAATGAAAAAAGAAGGGTTGTTGTATTTTTAAATGCCATCCTGAAAACCAAATTTAAAATTAGTAAAAAAATCAAAGTAAAATATTGATTTTTTTTTTTTATACATTTTTGTTCATGACTTTTTGCAACTTTAATAAACATTTGAAAAATACACAAATCAATATAGAAAAATGTTGATTTTAACAAGTTTTCTTTGGCCAAATTAGAAGTAGGCTATGCTTCTCTTGCACGTTCAGTTTAGAACTATATGTCTCTGTGCTAGATCATTGATGTGGGAGCTGGGCAATTAATAGTAAATATGTCCAAAATAGGGTATTATTATTATTATTATTATTATTATTATTTATATATGAATAATAAAATTGTTATATATGCGCATTTCAAGTATTTGGGGGAGTATTATCGCCCTTATGATATGGCGCCCGCACAATCTCTCGCTTTTTTTTTTTTTTTTTTCTGCAGAAAGAACCAGAATAGGCTACTCTGTCATATTTGGATGTGCTTTCTGTCGTCTCATGCAGTCTCCGTGAATGGAGCACATCAAAACAATGAACCGGCTCACAGACACAAGAAATACATTTATAGAAATCTTGACATTTCTACTATTAAACAAACCAATTCAAATAAAAAAGAAATCTTCTCTAATTATGTGGTCCATATGAAAAAGTGCATTTCTCTATCAGAGGCACGTCCATTTGCCTACTGTGGAGATGGCCATCAGCGTTGACTAATCAGTTGACTAGGAAAAAATCTTTAAAAACGACAGTAGCGAAAACGGAAATATTACCGGCACAAAGGAAGCACAAACAAACAAGATTATTTGGGGTAAAATTGGAGTATGTTGGGGGGGCTGAGTGACCTCAGAATGACCTATAAATATTATTTTAATATCTAAAAACAAAACAGCACAAACAATTTTTTATAGCACAAACGATTGAGACTATTTTGCCGACGTTTTGCGTTGGGTGGGGGGCCAACTTCACGGAGGTGCCTGAAAATGCTAACTTTTGAAAACGGGTGCAAGTTTTTGAGAACAAGTCTTTGAAAATTTTATTGTTCTTGTCTCCCCAAAAACTATGAAAATTTGTGGGGCATAGCAGGTGTGTGGTGTTTCTTTACACAGTGACATCGCCAACTACAGGCCTGGCATGCATAATACAGTGTTTTTAGTCATTTTGTGGATCTGTGTTTACAGACAACATTGTCGCCTTTAAGGAAACTTTTCAAAACTGCAAAGGAAAAACCTTTCCATTTTTAGTACATTGTTGTCATCTAAACTTACCCTTAGTTTAATAAAACTTAGACAAATTACAATTAAATTGGTCATTTTTGGGTCTGTTCTTTTAATTACTCATATTTAAATGGCCTTTGCTGTTTTAATGCTCACCAAACCTGCATTTATTTAATCAAAAATATAGTAATATCATGAAATTATTAAAATGTATAAAGTATGATTTCTATTGTAATATATTTTAAAATGTAATTTATTCCTGTAATGCAGTGCTGAATTTTCAGCATCACTACTCCAGTCTTCAGTGTCACATGATCCTTCAGAAATCATTCTAATATGCTGATTTGCTGCTCAAGAAACATTTCTTATTATTATCAAATAGAATAGAATAAAAAATAAAATAGATTTTTTTGCAGTGTTATATATTTTTACTGTCACTTTTGATCAATTTAATCCATCCATGCTGACTAAATGTATCAATTTCTTTTTTTTTTGAGAATCTTACTGGCCCCAAAAATTTGAACAATTGCATACTAAATCTGCCCCGTAACCACTTTTACGAACTCGGACCTTTTGCCCACCCTGACCAATCACTGATCCTCACTCCCACCGGTTCCCTCCTCTTCCATTGTGACACTTAATGCCAATAAGCACAAAAGCTGATCTCATAACGTTAATTTAATCTTGTGTTGGATGGCTTGTCTGTGCTCACAGCTGTTGTAGGCAGGCGATTAGGATTGGTGCCCGGAGGACAGTGGCGTTAGCAGCAGCTAGTATGCTAAACCTCTGTCCCTGGCATGGAAAAGAGTAACACATGTAAAGCAGATGGCCAGTGCACTATGTCTTCTGTTGGCACTAATCAGGTGCTAAATATCACTCTGTCTGCTCACTCGGCCTGATCCTGGAACCAACGGTGCTCACGCTTTTGTGTTGGCCTGTGCTGGTATGCTGTGAAGAATAGAAGTTCTGCATCCATTTTTTTGGGCCAAACAACTGAATCGTGAATGATAATTAAACTTTTTAACATAAAAATCACAAAAAGAATCCTGGTTAATGCATTTAACGTCAATATTCCAGGTTTCATTTAAAAAAAAAGGCTGAAAAACAAGAAGCTTTGTTATAATTACAGCGGAAATACCAAAAAATCTAGTCTGGAGTAATTGATTTGGACAAAAAGAGGCCTTCAAGTCAAAAAAGGTCGAGAACCATTGCTTTAAAACTCTTGCTTTATTTTTTTGGTTTGTTTTTTGTAGTTTTTGGTTGTAGTTGTTTTTCCTAATGTGAATGTCACTGGTTGTCCCCAAAGGGATATTTTGTCAGATTTAGCTAACTTTTAAGGACAAATTTGTCTTCAAACTTTTGCCAAGTCCAAACACACACACACATAGATAGTTAGCACACACAAAAGGTGTCTCTGCCAAGCTCCAGCTGAGCGGTCTGTCAGAAATCCGATTCCTAGCATGATGGCGAGACAATGCGGCCTCCCTCATTTGCCACTTCACCAGTGTTTAATCGGTGGTCTTCTAGACCGAAAGAGTGATTGAAAGAAAGGAAGAGGAGAAAGATAAAGAGAGGGAGAGAGAGTCAATGATTTCCCCACTGCCTTTTTGAATAGAGTCTCTAGTGTCTCATCTGACCTGATGGTTATGAGGGCCATGGGAAGATGTGATTGGCTCATTACCTCTGCTCGCTCCTGATAGCCGTGGAGGGTGCGCAGAAGCCCCTCTCGTCTTCTGAATTTACACCGTTTCTCTCTTCTTCTCTGTCTTCTGACAACATGGCAGTCTGCCAGGCCTCTGGTTCTGACCTGACATTTGCTGTTTTCTTTGGTTCAGAGGAGGGATGTCAAAAGGTGGTACCAAGACAATGCTAAAGAATGAGCACAAAAATATTATGATAACAGTCAAGAAATACTTGAAAGCTGCATACAAATATTTGTCATATATTATGGTATACTATGTTAACATATATATATATATATATATATATAAAATACTACCATTCCAAAATTTAAGTGAATTATGATTTTTAGTCTTTTTGTTTTTGCGTCTCTTCTTCTTACTAAGGATGCATTTATTTGATTTAAAAAAAAATAATAATAAAAAATAAAAATGCTGTAAAAACAGCAATATTAACTATTTTTACAATTTTAAATAACTTTTTTTCTTTTTCTTTCTTTTTTTTTTTTTTTATTAAAACACTATTATAAATGTTGAAAACAGTTTTTTTCTGCTTAATATTTTTTGTGGATACCTTTATGCTTTTATGTCATATTTTTTCAGGATTCTCTGAGAAGAAAATTCAAAAGAGCAGCATTTATTTGAAATAGAAATCTTTTGTAACTTTATAAATCAACAATTTAATGCGTGATTTATTTATTTTTTTCACTCCAAACTTTTGTATTCACAAAAAAAAAACCTGAGCAGGAAAACTGTTTTCAACGTTGATAATATTATTTCCCCACATATTAGAATAATTTCTGAGCAATCAATATTTCACAGTATTACTGTTTTTACTGCATATATAATGCAACCTTGGTGAGACTTATTTAAAAAACACACACAAAAAAAAAAAAAAAAAAAATCATTATTCCATACCTTTGACTGGTATTGTGTATATTAATGTTTAACTTTGTACGAGTATATTGAGTAACAGACTAGTTTTTGCTGTGGTCTTGAAATTGGTACCAGGAATGGTGATATTTCGACTCCTGAAATCTTGGTTTCATGACAGCCGTAGTTCAGAGAGAATAATGATTTGTCCTTCCTCAACATGGCAGCAGTAATGGATTGGTTTTAAGAGCTCCAGCTAGTTGCTCATATTGTTTGGCTTCACAGACAGACGAGTCAAAGTGCTTGAGGGTGACATGACAAAACATCCACCGGTGACAACTGACTGAGCATGATTCCACAGATTGTGTCTGAGATGATGTGTGCTTGCCTGTCTTTTGTTTCTGTTGTTGATCTCTTTCGTTATTTCATTTGTAAACTCTCTTAGTTTAATTCTATTTCATGTGTAACTCAACTTTATAAGTCAGATTCTGTCCAAATGTAGTACTTTACTGAGCTGCACACTGTATTCTCGTTCTCATTTGTGAGATGAACAGACTTCACATTTAATTTCCTGTAGGCCTCCTTTGATTTTTGGTGTCACGTCAGCAGTGTAACCTTCAATGGCTCTGTGGTGATGGCAAAGCTACAAGCTTGTTAGATACCGCTGAACTTCGAGAGACCTCCACATCATCGCTCTGAGTATGAGAGTCTGTCTCAGCACTTTTGTGATTGCTTGATGACAGTGATAGCACCTCCCATCACTTATTCATGCCTTGTTCTCCTCAGCCATCATTCAGGAAGTGACACACAGGAAGCGTACAATGCAGTTACCGTATCTTCCCTGCTATGTGCTGACATTCAGCACTTTGGTTGTGCTATATGTGACCTATAAATCCTCCACACTTCTGATGGGAGGGAGAGAGAATCTCTTGACCACTGCTTGGGAAAGCAAAATAATTGGATTCCTGCTCCTTATCACACTCAACACATTACGAGTTGTCAAAATTCCCTGCTGCCAGGGCTTGGTCACGTTTCAGTCAAGCAAGAGGGATTTCATATGGCTGGCTGATAGGTGAGACTTTTTAGATCGTGTTATTGCCAGTCACTGGGGGCAGTAGTGTCCGACACGTGCCTTAGACTCTCACGTGACGATGCTTGGTGGACATTACTGTATTGACCTTTTTGTCTTACTGTATTGTGCCTTGTTGCTATTGCTAAACTGCACTCTTTCATTTAAGTGGCTTCACTTCATTCCACTTCCAGTAAGTGGTGGAATTGTTTTTGTTTCTCTGCTATGATGTGGAATAGACAGCAAACCTTTCCTAGGTTTGGTGACTAGCTAGGTAGGCGCCTCTGCACACTGTTCTGAGTCAAAAGAGCACACCCCATATCTCTACTATCATTAGGTACCAAGATATGACTGGGGCTCCATATAGGATCTCTGTACAATAACCCTCAGTCAAAAAAACAATTCCTATGTTTCTATAATATTCTGGTGACTAGCTAGGTCCAGGGGGGCAGGTGCTTTTGTACACTACCCCTAGTCAAAAGCACTTACTCCAATATATCTATAAAAAGCAGATGCCTATATATGACTGGGGCCCCCATGCAGAATCTCTCTACACTACCCTCAGTCAAAATGACCCATCCCCAAGTTTCTATAATTTTCTGGTGCCAAGGGATGGGACCCTCAGTCACTACATTGTGTCAAATGAACCCACAACCATGTTTCTACAATAATCATGTCTGGGGCTTCTGGGGGCCTCTAGAGACCCCATATAAATAGAGACAGACTCAGACATGCCAAATAGACACACATGGACATATACAAGAAAATACTGATGTAAACTGTTAACAAAAGAGAAATGTGTGACAATTGAACTTTTTCAGTATTTAGTTTTTTGGATGAATATTTTATTGATAGAAGTGAAACGTTTTAACTTTTAGCAGGGTATGCTTAATATACTCAATGTACTTGCATTCAAAAGGTTTGTTTCTTGAAGGGCCGTGGTTATTGGAGTTTAAAGGGATAGTTTACCCAAAAATTAATATTCTGTCATTAATTACTCACCCTCATGTCGTTCCAAACCCGTAAGACCTCCGTTCATCTTCAGAACACAAATTAAGATATTTTTGATGGAATCTGAGAGCTCTCAGACCCTCCCATAGACAGCAAGGGTCCTTACACGATCAAGGTCCAGAAAAGTACCAAGATTATCGTAAAAGTAGTCCATGTGACATCAGTCTGTCAACTATAATTTTACGAAGCCACGAGAATACGGTTTGTGCAAAGAAAACAAAAATAACGATTTTATTCCACATTTTCGTCTCTACTGTTTCTCTTGTGGACGTGCGTTCACGACAGTAGATGATGCAAGCGCGTGGTGGTGCAAGCGCTGATCCAGATCCAGCTTGATGACGTTGAACACAAGGCAGAGCTCTCAGATTCAAACAAAAATATCTTAATTGGTGTTCCAAAGATGAACGGAGGTCTCACGGATTTGGAACGACATGAGGGTGAGTAATTAATGACAGAATTTTCATTTTTGAGTGAACTATCCCTTTAAGGTCTCATACTGTAACTAGGTCAAAATGCAAAACACTTTAGTCAGAATTTGCATTTGTTATTATCCTGTCTGAAGTAGTCAGAATTGGAAAAATGATCACATGTCCCATTTTGAATCATTACACGCCCAGGATGTTTCATGTGGCCTATGCAAGTACACACTCATTTCACTTTTTTTGTTCACTCAGTGTCCCTCTTTTATACAAAACCTCTGCTTCGTTTTTTGTCTGCCCATTAAAATTATTGATCATTAGGGGACGCTGAGAAAGGTGGTATGTAATTATGAGTCCAGGCAGCTTTGTCAATTCCCCACAGTCTGGGCTGAGCCCAGCAGAGATCCTAATAGGAACCTGCAGTGTTAACAACACACACACTCTCATGGATATAGAGGGAAATGAGACTGTGAACACAATTTGGTTTATCAGCAACTCAACCAGAAACTCAGTTTCCACCGCCGCAAAGACCAAAAGCATAATCTATATAAGTATGCAAACAGAGCGGCATTGCAACTGTGTAATCCCATTGTACATACTTAGTGTTTTCATTTCATTAGCACAGAATATATTTCGGGTCTAAGAATCACTCCATCTTTTTATTTCAAGTCTAACTTTGTAAGAAAGAACCATGTATGTTCATAGTATGTGCTGTATTTACACAAACTTTCTTTTCCTTTTTACCTTTCAGAGAAAATGTTGTCTGCACTGATCGCCCCCTTCAAGTACATGAGCCCAGCAGCCAATTACACAGAAGATGAGGACACATTGAGTCAGTGTGCATATTCACTAACACAAACCCTTTCAAAAATTAACATTGATTTAGAGTAGATTTGAACATATACAATATACAGTATGCTATAGAAGAGTTGGAGACAGGCAGCACTTTAGGCAATTTAGGCTTGCATCCATGTGTTGAAGTTTATTTTCACAGATGAATTTCATTTGGTTCCATCACAACACAGTTGGGGTGTGAAATAGAGGCTTTAATGTGTGATCAGACTTTCACACACTGAAATCTCATAACCGTCTGCTCTCCTGCATTACAAAAGAGCGTCTCCTTTGCATTGTATATGGGGGAGACGATTTGTACCCACTTTAAGTATAGACTCCAAGCCAATTTTGTGGGAGATTACGGAGCGATTTGCCAGATAATGCCCCATTTTAGAGGATTTGTCTTCGGGTTTTTACAACAGTTAAGTAGAGGAGGCTTTTCTCATATGGAACTGTTGCTTTGTGGATGGTAATGGCAGTTTTTAATATCAACTTGTAGATGACTTTTATCAGGTCATGTGATAATGGGCAGAATGGAGTAGAAGATAGCACTCATTGAGTGCCTTGATCATAATAATATGTCATTTCTGCTTTCAACCCTAGGCACCAGCAGTGCTGAGGTCAAGGAGAACCGCAACACAGGAAATTTGGAAGATTGCGCTATTGTTCCGTCGGACTGCCAAACGCACTTCCTGTCTGATTCGCCCAGGGACGGGGCGTCTGGCCTCAAGCGGAAGCGACCTTTAGAGGAGGACAATAACGGACACTTGCGCAAATTGCGTCTGTACTGCAAAAAACTGGCATGGTCCGATGCACCAAAGAATGCCCTGGTCCAGTTGAACGAGCTGAGACCGGGTCTACAGTACCGGATGGTCTCTCAGACAGGACCAGTACACGCGCCTCTCTTTTCCATCGCCGTGGAAGTCAACGGACTCACGTTCGAGGGCACCGGCCCTACGAAGAAAAAGGCTAAGATGAAGGCAGCCGAGATGGCCCTGAAGTCCTTCATCCAGTTTCCCAATGCCTCACAAGCTCACTTGGCCATGGGTGGCTTGAACAACCCCGCGGCCGACTTCACCTCAGACCAGGCCGACTTCCCAGACACGCTGTTCAAAGGCTTTGAGCCTGACGGCTGCCGCTCTGCCGAAAGTGAATTGCTGTCTAGCGCCCTCCGTTTGCGCCACACGTTGGACTTGATGGTGGTGCAGGCCAGGCAAGGAGATCCCTGCCTTCCCCCACCTCCGGTTTCCACCACCCAGCCCAGCCCAGTCGTCCTGCTCAACGACCTGCGGCCTGGCCTGCGATATGCCTGCCTGTCGGAGCGCGTCCAGGGCAAACGGGCACACCGCAGCTTCGTCATGGCCGTTCGAGTGGACGGCAGGATATTTGAGGGCTCGGGTCGCAGTAAGAAGCAGGCGAAGAGGCAGGCAGCGCTGTGTGCCCTGCAGGCGCTCTTCAACTTCAGGCTGGCACCTGAGGTGAGAGCGGGACACCGGCCCAGTAGGATTAAATGCCCTCATTTGCCCCAGGTGAGTGTGCCAGTCCAGCCGCTGGCAGGCCACCCGTTCCATACGGCGGGCCTTAATAACCAAAGCAGCAGGAATGCTGGGATACTGAACAGCCAGCCAAGACTTAATTAAGAGGGAGGAGATAATGTTTGGGGAGGCATGGGGCAGTACAGATGGATTATGGGGGAGAGGTTAGGCTATATCGCAGAGCAAAAGGTGGAAGCGTTTTATGTTAGCACACAGGCTTTAACATTTACTTTGGGCAGGACAGGACGGCATATCTAGTGTAAACACACACATGTGTGTGTACTTAGGAAAGCAAAAGGGCCAAAGGTAAACAGAATCTATTCACAGATCTATTCAGATGGAAAAAAGGATGTAAATGAGGCAAATTATCATTCGGGAACCTCTGACTCCAGAGAGAAAGCCGAAGCGCCAACAAATGAGTTTTCCTTTCTTTTTCTTTTTTTTTTACTTTCCATGTGTTTATAGAGCTAAATTGAAAAAGTATTGTCATTTTGCACAATCTCTAGTTTCCTCATGTATGACATGGCAGTGTCTATAAACATTAATTCAATCTGTTGCCCAGAGGAGATTGAAAAAAGCACAGAGCAAATCGACAAACAATCCTCAGACCCATTCTTCTGTTATTTAGTCAAATATGTAAATAGCAATCAGACTAGGGAAATAATGTTCTTCTTATAATGTTTTTCGTAAAGAACTAAAATGTATTTTTGATCCCTTGTGTGTCCAGATGGACAAAGTTGCTATGTTGCTTGCCATACATATACAGTCTATAGTTTGGCTAATTATGTTACTTAATAGAAAAATTGTTTATTATTCTTATAAATAAATTAATTAATGAGCATTTGTAATATTGCTGTTGCTGCCATTTTCTAAAAGCAATAAGCCACTCATGACTTTGCATTACAGGCTTTTTACCATGATTAATTGAGTTTCCTTAGTTTTTAAGAATCACTCATGGATGCATGCAGCTAATCAGTTTATCGTGACTTTTTTCCTCCTCAAGTATGTGCATTTATATGTGTGTATGTCAGCATCAGCTCTCGTGTGTGTGTGTTTCTTGTGCTGTATTAGTATTCAGCCCCTTCCTGCACAGAGCCGACAGGGAGAATGTTGTCTTTCCTCTCCTACTACAGCAGCCAAACAACCTGCACATGTTTGCCGGAGAGAAACTTCTCCTTTCTCCTGCTCGCCACGCTCTTTAAAAGGATTTATAAGAGGATTTGCCTCACTAGTTTAGTTCCAGAAATCCACTTCCTTGTGGAAATTCTTGAAAGTCAGACTACAGCGTTGGCTGTTGAGTCTCTTAGAAATGATGACAGAAACATGCACATGTAATTAGAAATGTTCCTCCGTTTCCATCACAAAATCATCCAGCATCATCTGGCTAGTGGAACGAGAATTTGTGAATGTGTTTGAGCTTGTATGACGATTTCTCAGTAGTCTGGATATCTGAGGGTTGGATGGCGCTCAAACCACTGCCTGTAGGGTGTCTTCCTGTGCCGCAGGGCCCTGCTGATAGCAACCGCTGCCAGCTCTGCCACTGTCACACTGCTCTCAAGACCCGAGGTTTTTCTTTTTCTTTCTGAAGCAACTGTGACTTCCTTTAACAAAATTTATTGCAGCAACTAGTAGCAGCAGATTTTCTATAACGAAATGGCATTTCTGCCTAAAACACAGTCTTGTGAAAATCTTTATCCAAATTTTTTAGCAATTTATTTACAGTATATATCTAATGTTTCTGTATTTTTTTCAAGGTTTCATTTTAATGAAAAATTGTTGCATAATAATAATAATAATAAATTATTAAATTTTAGAGTAAATCTGACAACAACATATCACTTTGAAATCAAAATAAAGAAAAAAAAGAATTTATTCTAATTATTTAAATGACCGCGTTACTTTATAATTAAAATTGAAAATAAATAAATAAAACTGATAAACTTAAAGATTAATAAACACATGATATCACTCTGGAGAATTAATTCTGATTTTTACATTAAGGCATTTTTGCCCAAACCCTTGGTAAACTTCTGATCCTGATGCAGACACATTAGGTTTATGAGGATTTGGGGGGAATTAAGAATCAAATTTGAGATTTTAAGGCTGTACTGAAACAAATAAGCTGTAAAGAAAGAAAGCGATCAACAAAGAGTGGCAGAAAGAGGGAGTGAGATAAGGGTCACCTTTGGATTGGAATAGAAGGACAGGGAGACTCCGGTGGATGGAAGGCATTTCTGGCACAGATGGAATATTCCGTAGGAAGAGCTGGCCATAGCAGTGTGATGCCCCAGGCAAATATGAACAATAACTTGCAGGCTACCCTTCTCCACCACCTCATAAATGAAAAATTGAACCGTCATCCAGGCTGCATGCCTTGTTGCCCACATCCCTATGCCTTTTCACATCTTTAAATAATGACACACGCACACACATGCACACACACTCCCTGCAGGGATTTACCGGCATGCTCTGTGAAAGTCAATATAACATTGAAGCTGTAATATGAGATCCAGGTACAAAGCAAGACTTAAGTCACCCCAAAAATATCCATCAATCATGGGATCATAGTCCCCCCAGTGCTTTCCTAACTTCATTCCCAGCTAAAAGGACGCATAAGAAAATTTACAAAACCGTGCCCTGCACGTACCTTCTCACCCGAACACTTTGTCTGCATGTCAGCAGCTTTACGTTTTCATCATGATTCCTCTGATTTCAGAAGTATAAATGCAGGACAAACTGATTTGGCATCAGGAGTCTGCCCATGTTATAAGGTAGAATGATTGCAGTGCATGGTCCACAACCAAAGAGAGGGGAGTCTTAAGGCATGGTCAGATTGGGGCTGTAGGAACATAAAGGGAGGGGAGTGTTAAAGGGTGGAGTAAGCAAAGTAAGGGGAGTGTTAAATTGCAAGCTCTGGAAAGGAAGGGGAAATATTGCAGAATAAGAAAAGGGGAAGACAGTTAAAGCGTAAGGTCAGAAGGAGGGAAAGTGTTAAAGGGTGTGGTCAGAAGAAGAGTGATAAATGGTGAGGTCACTTGGGGAACAAGAATGTTGAAGGAGAGGGTCAGAATGTGGGGAATGTCATAGGGTGGGATAATATTGAGGAAGAACGTTTAAGAGTGGGGTCAGAGGAAGGAGGGGTGTTTAAAAAGGGGTCAGAATGAGGGGGAGTGCTAGATAGTGAGGTCAGATGGTGAGGTAATTATAAAGAGTGAGGTCAGAATGAGGAAGAATGTCAAAGGGTGGGATCGGAAAGATGGGGGAGTGTTAATGGGTGGGGTCATAACAGGAGGGGTGTTAACAGGCAGGGCAGAATAAGGAGGTGATAAAATGGGTGAGAATAAGGGAAATGGTATGGGGTGGGGTCATAATGAGGGGGAGTGTCAAAGGGCTGGGTCAGAATGAAGAAGCTTGTTAAAAAAGTGATAAAAATGAGGGGGAGTGATAAAAGGTGGGAAGGGAATTTTAAAAGGGACATCGGGAGAATTCACTTTTACATGGTGTTTGCATATAAATTTGTCTTAGCAGTGTGTGGACACAACCACCCTGCAATGATAAAAATCCATTCACTCCTTTTTTTTTTTAATCCCCCCAAAACCTAAACAGTCTCAGTTATCAAGCTGTTTTGATTTTCAGAGCAATATGACGTCATATTGCTCAAGCCCCGCCCACAGCCACTGATAGGCTGTCCCGTATTAGCATATTTCCATCCTCAGCCAGTTGTATGCTTTGTGTAATTTTCTCCATGCTCTCACAGCTGTAGTGACAACAGTGGAGGTGTTTTGTAGTCGGATGTAAAATTGAACATGAGTCTTCATTTTCTCCTGACATCAGTCACTGAGGACGCAGTGGATTAGTTTTGTTTTTGATGGTAACGCACCACCGAATACACCTACATTTGTTTATTTTTATTTGAAAATAAATTGGTTTAGTTTCATTTGACTCAAGACTGCTTTCTGGACGAGGGACAATTCAAGGCAGGTTTTGCTAAAAAGTTAAAACTCGAGGATGGATCAGTACCATTTGACCATTTGATGAGATTTGCTACTTGCAGTGGAGTGTTAAGTGTAGAGTCATAATAAGGGGAGTGTTAAAGGGCGGGGTCAGAATGAGGGTCAGCCAGTGAGGGGTTGTTAAAGGGCAGAGTCATAAAGAGTTGGAGTATTAAAAGGCAGGGTCAGAGAGGGAGATATTAGGTGTGTTCGGCAGGAAAGTTAGCTTTAAAGAGCAGAACTAGGGAAGCGATCATGGTGGAATGATAGTGAAGTGAAGTTTTGCATGGAAATAATGGAGGGAAAATAATGGTAGGAAATGAGAGGCAAGTATTAAATAGAATATGAGGAAACTGAGATGGTCAGGTTCAATTTACTTAATATGCTCAACATCACTGGCAGGTATTTAGCATGGAAAATGAGACAATAAAAGCTATCATCATTACATTAGCCAATTTACTTTTCTGTTTTATTGCATTACTGTGCACCAGAAATAATCATATACAGAACAATAACACCTAAACAGAAGAGGATGTATGATATTATGATTTTGTCTGGTAGGTTTCTCAGGCCTTTGGGTTTTCTCATTGAGAAACGACAACATGTAGGTGTATCGCTTTCTGCTTCAGTGAATTATGCCACACTTTTGATATATGGATGCAGAAAGTATGCATGGACTTTGACTAATCTAGCATGGTAATTTCCCCAGCAGAGTGAATTAAGACTGTTTTCATACACGTGAAGGTGACCTTGTCCACCAGCCTGCCATTTGGTGATTATTTTGTCCCTCTCTCACTTTTTCTCTCTCTCTCTCTCTCTCTCTCTCTCTCTCTGTTTTTAACCCTCTGACTTAATCACACCAGATATAAACAACCCTCCAGCAGCCATGAAGCAAAAATCATTAATTAAGACTGCCACAAAAAATTAGAGATGGCAGGATGGTAAGAGAGCTAGAGAGAATACAGATTGCAAAGTGTGAAACAGACATTATGAGCATAATTGATTAACATTATCAGCACCTACTAGAGGATCTCCTCATCACAGGCGCTGTTTATTTTTTTTTTAAATATTGTTAATAAAGCATATAAAGAGTTTTATTTAAATGTATCGCATGAGGTCATTGTCATTAGCTATTTATGGCGTGTTGATTAAGTTCATCAACATTAACTCAGCCTGATAGCTAACAATAACAATGAGGTTTTTGCAGTAAGTCATATTTATTGAAAGCATCAACAAATCAAAAGTCTAGCTCACAGTTGTCTTTTCTAAACTTTTTGAATATGGCGCCCCCTCAGCTTATAGGATAGAAGTACCCATTGGATCTTCACTTCCGAACCTGTGTTTTTTGCCTACTGTTTCATAAATATTTCATGCATGCTGCTTTGTGTCATGGCCACTTTACAACCTCAGGTGTGCGTTAATCCATTGTCAATTATTCCTTAATCGATTCTTACAAATTTGGTAATTACATCTGTGCTTTATTTGAGGAGTGATTGGCAGGCTGCTCAAACAAACAGAACAATGTTGTAGTAGCGTCACAAGATCTGTAGCCTATTGTTTACAGTCTACCATGAAACAACCTGTCTACATTAAACTGGCTTGGTAAAAACCATGCAAGCTTTAAGTGCAATTTCCTTTCTTCTTGTCTTTCTATGATAACGTTTTGAAATATAATAGGAGCACTTTACACCCAAAAGGTTATCATTATCAGGAACTGTCTCATCCCTATGCAAAATATGACCTATAAAAAATATTTTCCATTCTTTCAGCACAAACACACATGCTGCAGTGCAATCTCATTTTTTTTAAAGCATAGGAGATGCAATTTCTGTGTTTTTGTGGTGAGAACTATTAGATACACTTTTAAATTGCATAAATTTAAACTAGAATAGGTATTGCAAACACATCAATGCAAAACAATTGCCATTTGTCTGCATCTGTCAGTGCAATGTGAATTGGCCGTGATGATATTAGTCGACGTTAATTATTAACTAATTTTAATTACCAAAAAAAAAAGTGTTCAGCTGTGTCCTACATTTTGCAGGCACCTCTGTTACTGCAGGATTTTCTAAATTTTTATGAATAATGTAGCTTTGACTAAAGTTGTTCAAACTTTATCCCAGACATGCATGTTATTTTAAGGGAAAAAAAAAAAAAAGATCAGAAAATATTTTCTTTTAATTTACAGGAAATACAACTTTAATAATTCAATATAATAAAAATAATAAATTAATATAATTATTAAATTAGCTCCAATCAGTGAAATTTTAATTTAGACTTGAAGCTGTTACTATTGTTCTACTACTGTACCATTCTGTAGAAGCAGTAATATTGTGAAATCTTATTACAATTTAAAATTATTACAATTATTTCTTATTACAATTTTTTTTAATTATATTTCATTCCTGTGTTGCAAAGTTGAATTTATTCAAGTCTTCAGTGTCACATGATCCTTCAGAAATCATTCTAATATGCAGATTTGGAATATTCCTTGTCAGTTGAAAACAGATGTGTTAATATATTTTGAGGAAACCATGATACATTGTACAGGATTCTTTGATTAATAGAAAGTTCAAACGAGTAGCATTATTATTATTATTATTATTATAAAATAGAATTTAAATGTGGTAAGTAGTGTTAAAATTTGTAAACATCGTATAAAAAGAATCAAATATTAAACAGCTTATATAACATTTCATTTTCAGTGGCACATGGAAAAGCCCTGATTCCGTAGTTCTGTTGCTGAGCCTGAATTCTGACTGTTGAACTGCCTTCCTCTTCCCCTGTAATCATCCGGATTGATGGCAGTCTTAAACACACACTCACACCCACAAACACTCATCATCTCTCACACCTGACGGTCTCCTGTGATCAGTGCGCATGCTCGTAATCACCCCCCAATGAGAGAAATTAGAGCCCAGAGGAACCTATCTGAACATGTGGCCTTTTACATGATCGTATGTCTAGTTAGACTGTGTAGGCTACATATAGTTACTCCTATCCATTTGCAGTACACACATAGCTAGGCATTAAGCGCTAAGCTTCTACAGAGACTGGATTCCCATCTTGCCAACTGCCCAGTGAGAAATCAACCCCAGTGGTTTCAATGCGTATCCCTCGGTAACCTGAAGCTTTTTTGTTTTTATCAAAACTGATTTTAGAATATTTTGTGAAAGACTTAGTAATCTCCATTAATAGTTTATGTAATTTAAAGTCATACGCAATGAGAGGCCATGCATTACAGTTATTTGTTTAGGGTTAAAAGTATAGTTCACCTAAAAATATCAAACATTCTATCATTTACTCACCCTCACATCGTTCCAAAGCTCTACTACTTACTTACTTCTGTGAAAAAAAAAAAAAAAAAAAGATATTTTGAGAAATGTCTTAGTGTTGTTTTTTTGCCTGTGCAATGAAAGTCAATGGGTACCAAAGCGGTTTGGTTACCATCATTCTTCAAAATACCTTAATTTGTGTTCTGCAGAAGAAAGTAAGTCATACCCTTTACAGAAAAACACATGAACTTCAAATGTCCAGTCACATGTTAAAATCACGTGAAATATGTGAAACGTATTTCTTCATGGTGTAATTGTATGAAACCCTTATCACAAATTGTCCACACGCTGTCAGTACATGGGTTTTACATGGGTTTCCAAAACCCTATTTCACATGTGATTTCAACATGTGATGTTCATGTGGTTTTTCTGTAAGGATTCGGAACAGGTTTGAAATGATATGAGTAAATGACAGAATTTTCATTTTTGGGTGAACTATTTCTTTAAGTGTTAGTGTTAGGAAAGAAATGAAGCAGAAATTTTGCATTGATTGGCTTATTGCGTTTATAAAATGACACTGATGTTCAACAAATAATTAAATGTATTATTAATAACATACATTAATTAATATACTTTTTTTTAAACTGTAGGCTACAGTAACTACATTCATCCCATGAATATCCAACTCAAATGATTGTGCTTACAAGAGCTGAAGCAAAAGTCTAGCGGATAATTCAAAAAACGTCGTTTTGGTATCCAATGGACTTTTGCTTCAGCTCCAGGGTTTTTGTAAAAACTACAGATTGAACCTTTTGCATTTTTGTATTCTTTTCTTTTGTATTCTTTTTATTCTTTGGACTTTTGCCGTCAAATAAACGAGATATCTCAGTACAGATAACAGAGAAAGAGCACACATTGTTAATTTGCATATACTATTGACATCAATACAAATCTAATTGAAAATGAATTGAGTCTAAATATGTGATCACAGATTCTTAAATCACAGAAACATTATTGCATAGATAATATTTAAATTCCTCTGAACAAACTTGCAACTTATTTCAGTGCCATGAAGTAAACGCTGAATGAATAAATGCCAATGCTTGTCGTTGTAGCAAATAATATTTTAAAAAGGAAAACAAGTGATAAGATTTGTTTGGGGGTTGGGGGGGGTGGGAGACATTTTATAGCAAAGACAAGTAAACGGGTGTTTCATGTGAGGCCAAAAAGGTTCCCCATGCAGATTTCACACATGTTCAAGTGCTTCATACATCACTACATCAGTTCAAAATTTCACTTATGTAAGCGAACCATTGGTCTCATTACTGAAATATCATTGCACACCCAACAGAAAGTCACAATAACTGCACGTACAGTGGAAATATCCATGCACCCATCCATATGCATCCATATGAGATATGAATTCATTAAACAACTGTAAGAAGGCTCATATTAAAACAAATGACTTCTGCTTTCACACATGCCTAGTATTTTATCATAAACACACACACATGCCTTTAGGCTCTGGCCTAGCGCGGCACTGTAAGCATGAGTGCTGTTTGTCTACTGGTTGAAACTGATCTGGACGTATGAGGAATGAGCAGGTAAAGAAATGGACCTAAAGACAGGACGAGAGGGGGGGCGGAACTAAAAGACCTTCAGGATTAATTAGGCGTCAGATTGGTTGCGGGGCATGGGTGCTCCGTGCATGCAGAATGTCCTCTCAGCTTGTCGGGTCATAATTCAGTGCGTGCGAGGTACAACACGTTTACGTGCTTAGTCATTTTTGTTTCATTTTGCTTGTGTTTTTTGCTCCTTATTGTGTTTTATTGCATCTTGTTGATATTTCACACTTCGTTCCTCAACACAGCACGAAAAATTGCACAAGTCTTGGCCTCGTAATTGATTGTTTCTTTGAGTTTTCCTTCTGCGGTGCCGCTGTGCCAAGCTGCTGGCCGTCGCACTGTATTCGGAACAGATGCAAATGACTGTGCATTAACTTGCTGCTGAATTCAGGTCCCATAAGAGCCTTTGACCTCATTCAGTTGTATTTTTAGTTGTGTTTGCCATCTATCTTCTACAAAGTGACATGAGCAGCATATCAAAGATGTCAGAGATGATGCAAAAACGGGAGGATTAGTGGGTCACCTTTCAACCTTTCACATTATGTCATTTCCTGAGGTACAGGAAGTGCTCGTCTTTGAATACCAATCGGTAGTTCAAGATGAAACGGCTGTTATGAGCTTAATCTTCATTCCTGACCAAGAATGCTTGCACTCACTTTGAGAGAACATTGTGATATTCAGAACATGGCTGATATGACTCACAAAGCATCTCTCCAATTTGAATTCATTAATTGTTTAAGGAAATTGGGCAATTACTGAGGTACAATGACTCACTTTTTAAGCTTTTGTAAGAATCTTACCGTAAAAGTAAGGGATAGCTCACCCAAAAATGAACATCATTCATTTCCACTTACTATCATGGCGTTCCAAATCCATGTGATTTTCTTATGTGGAACTAAAATAAGAAGTTACATAAGTACATCTTTCACAGGAGAAAAAAATGTTTTACAGTAAAAATTTCTTTAAAACAAGATAGTTTGCTTGAAAGCAGAATAAATAGTAGCATTCGCGTTCAGAGAATTTTATGAAGTTTTTGTTGTTGTTATGAATAAAAAAATCCTCAGGTTTATGCTTAATACAAAAATATGAGGTAAGAATAAAATTAATCAATGGTATATCATGGGCATGTTGTATTTATTTGTTCCATCAATTTAGGTAAATCTTGGTTATAATTTAACAAAAAAATAAAACCAGGAAACAAATTAGTACAACATGGCAACAATTTAACTTGGGATTTGCTGGTCTCCATACCTTTTTACTGAAAAACGAGACAAAATATAAAGAAAAAAAAAAAAAATGTGGCAGTGTTCCATTCAACTTGGAATATAACTGTATATAGTAATCGTATTGACTAGTGACTAGTTGTTGTTGTTGTTGTTGTTATTTTTCATTTTAAACAATTTCTTCCTTAGAATAATTAATTTTGTGTTCCACGGAAGAAAGTATGTCACAGGTTTGGAACGACTTACGAAATTCACAGGCGAACTTGCCCAAGGCGCAATGCTGCTTTTAGACCAATGTGTCATCTGTGCTTTTATATTCTATCAATATATTTATAATAAAAAAGTCAAACTGTTTTAGTGTGCTGTTTTGAACCCTTTTTAGCCCTTTTTGCCTTTCAAACAGCTTGTGACATGTACAGTGCAGGCATTTGCGGTAATCTGGTTTGCCTCAGCACCTCAACACGAACAGAGAAATTCCATTTCCTGCATTTCTAAATCAGAGCTTCCCAAGCGCTGCCGTGTCACTCAGTATATGCAACACTGACATTCTCAAACCTCACCCTCTGCTAATGGAGATCACACTAGTGTACGTACCCCCACGCGAACAGATAAATGAATAATAACAGCACACTTTTAGTTGAAGGAGACCAGATTCTCCAGGAGCTCCTTTTAGCTCCCTCTGCTGGTGCACTTATGAACTCGCTCACAAGACCATTAAGATATTTCAGTGCGAGTGGACATCTCTCCCTGTGCATGCCTCAGTGACTGCCATGTCAAATTAGGACTTTTCGGTTTTTATACAGTGCCTCTAATGACAGTCATAAGTGTCAGTGCACAGTTCGGAGGCCGACACACTGTCTGCAAAAGAATTCCCTGTTCTCCCTCTATCACCACACACACACACACACACACACACACACACACACACACAGCCATTAACCAGAATTGTAAAACATCTTTTAGTAGCAGAACTCTTTCCCGGAGAGAGCTGGAGGGTGGGTTAGTGAGGTCTGACCATGGCAGTTAACTTTACACATCAGCTAACACCCTCCAATCATAGGTGGAGCCGTTGGGACTGCAGAACAGGACTATAAATCAAAGCAGATGTTGTACAAACGCGTATTAGGATGCGAAGGTTATGTCTCATAACAATGACACGTCCCTGGTGATCCACTCGAAGAGAAGTAGTGATACTGTAATGCATGTCGCCACGCCGAGTGTAAGGCAGCCTGGTCAAACCAGTGGCTAATGAAGGAAATCCGTGTCGTGAGAGGCCACGGATAGATATGCAGGCTTAATAAATGTCGGACATGATGCGGAACGCGTCAGTTCACGGGCTGGGTTTTCTGAGATTGTTGTGTTGTGTTAATACAACGAATTCTGGCTGTCTCGACTATTGAGTGTAATTGGGTGAAGGAAGCATACAGTGCTCTGGGTCCATGCTCATTTCTTCCTCCCACTTCCGTTTCTTCAAATGCCATCCGGTTTACATTCATTCAGGTCTGGGTTGTAGTGCTGTTTAAAATCGTCATGTTAGGTGGAACACATTATTTGAATGGTGAATCACATTATCTGCTTGTTAAATCATGAAAGATCAAATACTGTTTCTGGGTTCAAGCCACTACTCAAGTTCAAGTGAAAACAAAATTTCAACAGCCTATTAATTTATAGCACGCATTTAAGCTAAGCCTCATGCTGTACACTAGAGTCTCCAGGTGCACAGTGTCCTGGACAGCAATATTTTAATGTTTCAGAAAAGATGAATCACTGTCTGGCCAACTGAGATTTTGCTATGGAGGTAAAGGATAGGATTGTGATTTTTCAGTAACACTACAGCACACTCTAAGTGTATATTAGCAGTGTTTGTGTTTTACTTTTGGGATCTGATAGAGCTTCTGGACCTAGAAACTGTAGCTGTGTTTCCATCCACCTATTTTTATGCGCATTTTGGGATATTGCATTAAAAAAAAAATACTGGTTGGTAACACCAAGATGCGCATAAATTCTAAAAATGTGCATTAAAAATGTATGTGCTAAATGGAGGCGGTTAAATTTTTGTATCTGATAAGAAATCATGAGCATAAATTACAATGGAAACACATTTACCGAATAATTCCTCAATGTGCATCAAAAAAGTCGCGTGACTGGACTAACCAGTAGACCAATTTCATCGCACAGCATCTGAAATGCTGTTTTGGTCATTGTGAAATGCCTGAACCAAATTCATCAAACTGGTTCAGTTTAATTACCTCCCTGAACTATCTTACACGACTGCGTTCCCAAACAGCAGGCATCTGCTTTCGAAAGCAAGGTAACATGACCACGTCTATTGTGTTTCGTCTCCTCACTTTGAGGTGCAAGTATATGATTATATACAAAAAAAAAAAAAAGACCCACAGTGGCTTCTGCTACTTTGGCAAATTACCTTTTTCTTAGTGATATTTGACCAGGCCAATTGACCAGGAAGCTACGATTTTGTTCTCTTCATCCCGCTGGATGGAAACGGTGCTATATTCATACATGTTTTATGAATTATTTTGCGCAAAAGTTAAATTTGCAGCTTTGGATGGAAACATAGCTAATGTAACAATAGCTAACTCTCTAATATCAGAATAAAGTCTGGTACACATTGAAGCTTATTATGGCCATGCACCACCCACTTATGTCAATGCAGCACAGTTTTTTTTTTTTTTCTCAAAAATGACTGCATTTTTACGTGTTAAAAGTGAGTGGTTTTCGTTTCCGCAAAACAATGAATATCCAAGAATTAAATTGGGTGTTTACATAGTAATTTTTCTAAACACTTTATTTTTGTCAATTTTTTATCATAAAGATGCATCTTTGCGGAATTAGCAAATATGCTTATTTTGGTAACATTTTAGTATAGGGACCAATTCTCACTATTAACTAGTTGCTTATTAGCATGCCTATTATTATCATATTGACTGTATATTAGTACTTATAAAGCACATATTCTGCATGACCATATTCTTCATCCCTAATCCAATCCAATACCTAAATTTATCAACTACTTTACTAACTATTAATAAGCAGCAAATTAGGAGTTTATTGAGGCAAAAGTTGTAGTTAATGGTTTGTTAATATCGAGAATTGGACCTTAAAATAAAATGTGGCCCTTATTTTAATTAAAACAACTATGCCATTTGTTTGTCATCATCATTTCTTTGAGGAAGTGAACTCTTCAAGGACAAGTCAAAGTCTCCTACTTTTATCACTTCATTTGTTTTATGATTCTCAGTGGGTAACAATCTGGGAATCATAAAATTGTGTATAGTATACAACGAATAGCTTAAAAGTGAACATTAAATTCTCTGTCTAAAATGTATTTGCAGCTCTTTCTGACTGTAACTATGATCCTGAAATTTTAAAAAGGCACTCACAAAGACAGAAAGCTGCTTCACACATGAATACGTTCCAACCAAATAACTTACTTGAGGCATTCTGGCTTTACCAATCTCCAACACGGCACAACGCTCATTTGACATTTTCCCTTGATTCCTTGTTGACTGTTTAGAATTTAAAAAGAACACCTGAAGCTATGAATCAAATGTCAGGTATGGCAGTGTAGTGGAACTATATCAATACCGAGTGATATATGGCCTGCCGGAGGGTTTTTTGCAGGGCTAGGATCAGCGCTCAGGAGTGTCCAGATTATTCGACCATGACAGAAAGGGCACTCCATGAAAAGGTTTGGTGCTCTTGCTGTACCCAAGGGTTGGACAATGACATGGCTGCTCTTTGCTTTCTCAAAAACTGCAATTGCTGAAATTGTCACATCCTTTTTCAAACATCATATTTTTATTTTTTTTTATTTTTTTTTTTACTCTCTAAAGCTCAGAGTTTCAGGAAGGGTTTGCTGGTAACCAGGTTTGGCAGCAGATATGGAGAGTCTGTTCAAAGGAAACAGACTGGGTTTGAAGTGATGTCTGGGATGGTGCACAGTGCTCTGGCTGGTATCTTCAAGAGAAGCAGAAGTGATGGAGTTGTGATGTTTCTGGTTGATGGTCAGAACGTTCTCCCTCAAAGATTACGGCAAAATGCTACTTCACAGGCCGTTTGAATGCGTCTCATCTCCAGCAGCACATGAAAGGTGCTTGTCGAGGCAATATTTGAAGTAGTGCATGTTTTCCCTTTGGTAGGTTGATTTGTTTGGATGCTTTTCTGTTTAACGCCTCATCCTAAAGGGACACAACTCATGCAATGATTCAAAGCATCGAGTGGCAAGTAATTTTTCTTTCCAGATTGAAAACAAATTGCTGTATGAAGCAACAAAATCAGAAGCAATAAAAATATATATAATCATTTTTAAACTAATCGACGATTTTAGACTGCTGATTGCCAACAATTAACTAATCAATTTGTGAGGTCTATTAAATCAAATGATCACAAATATTATCTACTTAGGACAAAGTAATGAAATATAAATTCAACCAGATATCTTTTACTTGATTGCTTGTCATAACCAAGTAAAGGTTTAGCAAGTTCACTTAGCACCTGCTGGTCCAGATGCTGTAGCTACACAATCTGTTTCTAAAAATAACCTGTGTCCATTAACGGTCGTTCAAAACCTGCTGTGTAGTTTTTCAAGCAACATAATTGCAAGTATCATATTATTGTGCATTTTTGTAGAGTATTACTTATAACTGTGAAATGGATTTATATTTCTCCCATTCTGCTGTCTTTGTTGTCGTAGCTCATGATCATTGCTGGTGAATTATTTGTGACTGTGTATTAATATTCTTGTGGCTCCAAAGCACTTAGTCACGTGGCATTTTCAGCTCAGGCGACTGGCTTTAAAACTTCTGAGGTTTCATGAGTAAAGATGTCAGATTTCATATTGTACTTTCAGGGGGTTCTATGCCAGCTGAGCAGCTATCGTTGTGATGAATAGTAATTCTAACATATAGCTTTTTCCAGATATCATAAATCTCTCTTTGATCATAACAGTCTTGTTTTGTGTCATTTGTTTGCAGAGTTAGCTGCATTAGCCGGTAGCATTCGCGCAGTTTTGGGAGTAATGATGACAGTGTTTTCCGTGGCCTTTCCGTTAGCAGGGCTCTTCACAATAAGGAGTAGATTAATGAGCGATGCGTGAACAGCCCTTACGGCCCGAGAGGCGCTCGTTAAGAGAACATCACACTCTTTCCCTCTCTCCGTCAATCTTTCCTCTTCATCTTCCCGTACCTCCTCTGTGTCTCAATCTCCCCCGCTAACTCTCTCCCGCTCACAAATTCATTCTGAAGGGCAGGTCATGTTATGCCTTTGAAGGAGCCTCTTCCCTGTCCTCTTTATTTGATGCATTATGTATAAAGGCCCTGATGTGTGTTTTACACCCTCTCTGGAATTATTAAGCCATTTTCCCTCTTATCTGAGCTTTTCTATCTTGACACAAGGGTTAATCAGGTGGGATTGAAGCCGAGCCTTTAAAACAAGCTCCCTCCTACAGGGGCCTTGTTTTTTTTTTTTACCACGTTTTCCACTCTGGAAACCAGGCCATGCACACTGTTGTGTACAGCCTGAAGTTTGTGGAAGTGTGGTCACGTAGATTTTAAAAGTAAGTCAGGAGTACAGGCACAGGATCAGTGAATTGTACCGTGGCACCTCTTGGCGCACAGATAATACCAGGTTGAGTGCACATGGAGAGAGAATTAAGCCCATGCAGGGCAAAACCACCATGGTGCCATGATGGTCTGTGGCACAGATTGAACTGATCCTAAAAGCTGCTTTCGTATCTGTTTGCCAGGTTTGTACGATCAGATGGCCTCACTGAAGCAGGACAGTTATTGGGCTTCAAACCCTGCAACTTAACTGTGCACATGAAAGCACACACATTCACACACATGCATGTACGCTCCCTCCCGAACAGCATCTGTTTTATATACGGCTGCAGAAGTGCATGATGAGTCCATCTGTAGTATGATTATGATCCTCACTGCAGGTTTGTTAGTGCACATCTGTGTTATGGCCTGGAAAATAACTTTTTTTCAGCTTATTTAGTTGTCAGTGTGTTTATTTTGTAACTGAATCAATTATCATGCTAAGACTGTTTTTACTCCTGAATATTTGGTCCACCCCGAACTTCACATCCAGTCAGGTTGGCTAGCTTCTTTAACGAAATGACAACCAAACCAACAGTAACACTTTTTGATAGTCCACTTTAGACATTCTACTAACTATGAGTAACTTTGGAACTACATGTCAACTACCAGTTGTTAGAGTATTGTCTGCTTAATATCTGCTAACACTTTATTTTGATGGTCCCCAACAATTCTACTGACTATAAGTAACTTTGGTTACAATTGAGATTTTCCCTCAATACTGTATACTCCTAATCTGCTGCTTATTGATAGTAAGTAAGGTAGTAGTTGTAGTAGTTATGTTTAGGTATGGGGTAGGGTTAGAGGATCTACAGTAGAATGTGGTCGTGCAGAATAAGGCTTTTTTTATGTTTTGTAAGTACTAATAAACAGGCAATATGCTAGTTATATGCATGCTAATAAGCAACAAGTGAATAGTGTTCCCTAATATAAAGTGTTACTGTAACTTTGCAAGTACGTGTCAACTTCTATTAACCCTAACCTATCAGTCTACTAGTACTCTATCAAGTGAGTTGACGTGTACAGTAGTTACAAATTAATGAGTTAGTTGACATATAGTTTTAGAGTTACTTATAGTTAGTAAAATGTCTAAAGTGGACTTTCATGATGAAGTATGACTGAACAAACTGAACTCTGATGTCTTAAGGCACCCAGAAGGGGATGTGTTCTTTCGTTCAAAAATAGTTAAACAGAGTACAATGTAAAGGAATGGAACACAAGGATATTGAAATGTTTAAGTTGAACCACTTTTAACTTGATACGGCATCTTAAAAAAGCAGTGCTCATGACGTAAGATGCTGAAAAAACAGCAGCTTGTAGCATAGTGATCAGAGATGTCCACTTTGATGTTGATGTGTAGATTTCTTTGTTCCAGTCTAATAGACATCATGTCTCACAGTAGTTAGCTTTCATTTTACATTTCATTTTAGAAGCTAAAAAAATCAGGTCATTGCTTTATCAGGTCGACTCATTCCTCCATAACCACTTTCCTGATGGTGGAGGTCATTTGTTCCAGGCCACAAATTTGTCATGATTCCCACAGGCTATGGGGGTCAGGTGCATCGTCCATCCCTCAGGTTAGGTGACCCAACTCTCCTCCAGAGCGTTGAAGGACCAAAATCAAAACTCTCTTGCCCTGTTATTTCGTTTTGGGCATTGGGAGTTTTACAACAGACAGATGAGAAAGCATTGTTTTTTTAATGGCACTGGTGGCCCAGCCAGGCTGATCTGACTGACAGCTCCCCGCTGATAGAGCAGAAAGCGTGGCCGGCTGAAAATCTGTCTTGCAGGCTGCAGGGCCATCTGGACCTTCTGCACGCTAAAAGGTTGGACACAGTTTGAGGCGACATCACAAAGCTGTACACAGTTCATTTTAGATGGGCGGGGGCTTCGTCAGCAGTTTCCTCGCTTCCCCTTTTTGTTCACGCAGAAAGAAGGGAAAACAAACTGTAAAACAACGCAAACAGAAATGAAAGAGTGGGCTCCTTGTAAAGCCAAGTCCAGAGATAGAAACAGAGAGTTTAACAGCATGGGTAACAGAGAACAAACAGGAGTGAAATGTGTGGCACTGTGGGTACCTGCCACTTTGAGATTTTCCAAAGCTCCCGAGGCAGGCTTCCAACAGATATTGATTTTCAAAGAACCCACCCTGGGCAGCAGGGCGGAGGATGATATAGCCATGGAAAGACACTATTAAAACTTGGTGAATGAATTGTTAAATACCTCTATAAAGAAATAGAAGACATGGCCCCATTTCTTTGCAGGCACGGCTGCTCTGTTGGGCCCTGATAAGCTGTGGGGGGAGGTTTCTGGAGAGATGGCCCTCACACGCACTGTCGTATGATTGGATTCTCTCAAGCTGGAGATTGTAAAGCGCAGAGTCGTCACAGCCGCACTGCTAGGAAATATATGATGTTTGCGTCACAATGGAAGCAGTTAATTGCAGGAGTGTTATCCAGAGTTTGAAGGATTTTGAGATTTATTGACATGGCCTGTGCAATAAAAGCATAATGATATAAATGCTAAATTCATGATGTAAAATTGCTTCACTTTTGCTTCATGACTTTGTTGGTATTGTCTATTTTATCACTACATATCAACGTACGATGTATTGGTCCACATTGAATCTATGCACTTTTGTGCATTTTAAATCACTATTCAGTATGACATTTTGGGCTTTTACCTTGGTAAAAAAACAAACAAAAAAACAAAAAAAACAAAAACAAAGGTCATCAAGATTTTTCTGTGTTTCTGTGTGGGTAATATTGGTCGCTAAATCCCAACCCTCTTCCTGTCTGCTCACCTGAGTCTGAGAGCAAGCAACGGAATTCTCTGCATAGTCCATACGCTTTTCCCTGCAGAGTAAATCATGCATTGCCAGGACCCTTTTGTCAGCAAGAAGCCCCCAAGGGATAGACTTCTGGGTCAAGGATCAGTCAAGAAAATTTCCCTGTTGACATTTGTGTTCCTGGCACAATATTGACTTCTGAGGAGAGATGACGGCAGCAATGCTACTGACATTCTACATTATCTTGAGAAAACAAGTTCTGGAAAGAGAGTTGTAATGAAAACTGTTAAAATGTTGTGCAGTTAATGCCTTTTTTGTAATATAATTTTGATAATTATAACTAAAACTCTACTTAAGCCTAAAGGCCTGTTCACACCATGTACTATAACGATAAAGATAAAGAGTCCATCCACAACCATAACTATAATAGCACAATGGAACAAAATCACTGTAATCACTTTCAGAACATTTTTTTTAGTTCATCAGTGATAAAAACATTGACAGCCAATCAGAATCCTGTTTTAAAGAGCTTGAGCATTTAAAACTGCAGCGCGAGCTTTTAATGAACAGAACTTTATCATCTGCTCTTGTGGAAACTAATATAGTTATTATTGATGTAAAGACCAACCAATTTGAAGCTAAATGTTTTGTTTCAACAGCTGCTTTAGCCCTGTTGAAAAACCAACTGTAACCAATCTATAAGCTGGTTGGCTGGTTTTAGCTGGTCTTCCAGCCTGGTCATTGTTAGTTTGCAGGCTGGTTTTACAGGGCTTTTGATCACTTTCTTTATCTGGTCAGGTTGGTCTTAGCTGGTCTGGCTGGGAGATCATTTGACTAATTGAATAACACTAGTTTGGACAGGCTGTGAGACCAGCTTGACCAGGTTAAACCAGCTAAGACCATAGTTGGTTTTGGCTTTTTTTTTTTGTTTTGTTTTGTTTTGTTTTGTTTTTGGTTTTTGTTTTTTTATTTATTTATTTGTTTTTTTTATTTGTTTTTTATTTATTTTTTTTAGCAGGGAAAACTAATGTGTGAGGTTTAAGCAAAAATACTTGAATGTGAAAATATAAATATTGAATATAAAATACTTGATCTGTAATGTTCACAGACTTTGATTTTATAGAAATTCTTTTTGATTATTTTACATTATGTATCATACTGTAAGTACCAAAGCACAGCAGTCTCCCAGGTTGACTGAATTATTACTAGTTACAAGAGGTAGTACACCATGGTTGAAGCTAAATATAGCAGGAACATGTTTGAGTGCAGTGTGTCATGTCATTGTGTTTTATTATTTTATTTGTTTTCCTAAACTGCAAAAAGAACCACCGCACATCACAAGATGTTCTTTTTGTGTCCTCACATGATCCACACCTTTCAAACTGAAAGGAGTTGGATTGCAGTTTTTCTCTGATTTGACACAACTAATTTTTTTGCCTGATTAACATTCAACACAAATTCTCTAGCAATGTGCCAGAGACTAAATCAAAATTTTTCTGCTTTTGATTTTTCCTTCCTTTTCATGGCCTCTTTCAAGGTATTAGAGTCCCTTTTGAGTGCTCTAAATATTTTATTCCTGCCTTTGATAACTAATTTCAGTCCATTACCTGCGAGAGTTTTCCCTTTTGCGAATCAGTGTGACATTATTCTGCATTCAGATTTTTGAATACAGATGTATGCAAAATACTTCATTATTGTGGCATATCTTCAAAAGGAATCAAATGATTTGATTGCCATTAATGGTTCATGTTGAGACAAGTCTTTGAAATTTAAAAGCTCATAATGTGCTGTTGGCATGTAGTAAACAAAAGACAGAAGCCACTTAATTTCCCTGAAATGGCCAACGCTGGGCCTTGTTTTCCCTCTATTTATCTCTTTCGCTTTGTTTCTTTCCTTCCATCTCGTATATCCTCTACCCCTTTTGTGTGTTTGACTGTGTGTTTATTAGTAGTGCTGCACATCAAGCATCACAATTACTTTTGTTCAAGTAACCTTAGTATTAAACCTTGCCCCATTACAGATATAATCAATACCTCAAATCATATGACTTATAGAGAGACCAGAGTGAAGCAAATACATCAACCACCCAGAACATTCTAGCAAACACTTAGTAATGCTTTAAAATAACTCCAAACTCCTGACAACATAGCAACACCTTAGCAATAGCACAAAACGCTAAAATACACACACAACACCTTAGCAGCTGTTTACCAATGCCATTTCAACTACCTAAGAAAATGTAAAAATGTAGCTGTATTTCCAGTCATCAGAGGTGAACGTTGGATCATGAAGGCAGATCTCCAGCACAGTGAGGTATGAGCACCATCACTGAACTCTGGCGTCAATCCAACCATAGCTCACGCCTCTGTCTTTGAAGTGTGGAAATGTTTGGCATCCCTTTTAATCCGTTTAATGTCACCAATAAAAGATGTTTTATTAAGGTGACATTGGGATTAGTGTTTAATTACCACTGAGAGGCATTTAAATATGTCTGCTGGCTTGGCAAGCTCAGGCTAAAGAAAGCGCTTTACTGTGTGTTACTGCTCGCTAAAGCAAACAAACCTTAGATTAATGATGGCAGCATCATTTTGTTCATATGTTTGGGTTGTACAGTATGGGACATTTCCCGAGAGTTTTGTTGCTGTATACAGCTGAAATGTTTACTTACAGTTGTTGTTGCACATTAAACTTAGATAGAAATATGTGTTAAAATAAATAGATAAAATTAATATAAAATAATTTTAAAAATACAAAAGAATTCATTTTTTTTCTCAAGTCATAAATACTATTCTTTGAGTTTGTAGGGCAGTATATGGAAGTAAAATTATGACAAATGTCTTTAAACCAAAACCATTTAAAAGCATTTTGAATTGCACTAATTGGAAAAGTGCTTGTATTGTGCACCTTATTGGTGATGCTTAGGAAGATGCACTCAGAATAGGAACATAACGCACATAGGTCCAGATTTACTCAATAGGGCAAATTAGCGTTAGAGCACAATTCCATAAAAGCACCGATGGGAGGGGAAAATTCTGCGTGTGATTTACTGAAAATGTGCACATTAAAGAACACCGAAGCAGCCAGACCATTTCCATAATGACCATTATGGAATATCTTAAAACTGCCTGCTTTAAGATATGCTTTTTTTGGGCATTAAATAATGTCACAAATACCAGTCATTTGACAAGCGCAAATGTTAGTAAATCGCGTTGTGTGATTCATTTTAATACTCTTCTCCCATAAATTTTGCATTTGAAAGGGAAACTCCTACAAATGCATATTCAGTAAGGTCAGGCACAAAGATAACTGTGTCCAGTGCATTCAGTGCATTATCACAGTGATATTAAAAGACCAAATACAGTATAATGTTTATAAATATAAAATATTTCCATCATGACGACTTTTGGAGGGTTTAGCCCTAGAAGACCCAAATATAGAAAAAAACTGTAAAAAAAAAAAAAAAATTATTTCACCTTTTAAATGTTGTTGTAGGAGGCCTCTAATACAGAAATAAATGTGTTTTTACAGTTTTGACATTTTAGTCAGTTTTTAGGGAAATGTTGTAATATTGCAACGTTGGGCTCTTTGGGTAGCAGAATTTCAGGGATTTTACTCACTGTCTGAACAACTGTAGAGAACATCTAAAGGTTCATTTGCTCGGTGAAATGCTTCTGTAACCCCATTACAATAGTCTATATATGTATACATACTAATAATCACACAATAATGATAAAATAAGTCATATTTTTATGAAAAAAAAATGTATTATAAAAATGTTTTGATTATATTTACAAAACCTGATGAACTGAATGAAAGCTTTCAAATATTCTTCATGACTTGATTTTCTTCTCTTATATCACAGTCCATCTCAAAGTCACTGTTTCCATGATGGACAGCATCAGTGATATATCATAAACTTATGATCAGATGGTCTTTCTTGGCTGGTGACCTTCTGAAATGGAAGAAAAAAACAATGATTATTTTCCAGGCTAAAAATATCAGTGCAAATTGATCCCAAACATACTTACACATTGTAAAGAATTCACCCATTCACAGAATTCACACATTCCAGAACATTATCACCTCTGTCTCATGCAGCAGGCAGATATTTGGGCAAAAAAGCAAAGGACCAGTTAAGTACATTTTATAAATTATGAGATACAGATAGTTTAAAATATTGCTACACAAATACTTTCAAATTATTGAAGAAATAATTTATTCTTCAACTTGAACTTATCAATTAATAATCATAAAATTTTGATTGAATCTCAAAATGGTAACAAAAAAGACATTTAAAACTTGTGAATGATCAAAAACAGTAAGTTTCTATTAGTATTTTTTCACGTGGAGCAGGTGAGAAGTACAATTCATCCATCTAATGTGCAAGGTGCACAGGCAAATTTTGCTACCCCTTTAACCCAATGTTGCAAAATTACTACACTGACATGACATAAGCTCAAAATCTAACATGATCAATGCATTCAACAATACCTTAATATCTACATGATCTACACACATTAATAAACACAGAAAAAATATTTTAGGCATTTTACTTACTTGAATGTAGATTTATCCAGTCCAGTAAAACAAGATGATGTGCTTCAATGGAAGTTTGCTGGTTGTGTGAGTTTATGGCCAGGTAAATAGGCCTAATTTTAAAATCTAGCATCCAATAGCATTGCGAGGCTGAAGAATAGGACCCATTAGTTGTGTAAATGTGGTCTTAGAGAAAAAAAAAAAAAAAAAACATGAGAAGCTATATTTTAGTCAAACTAAAACTGATGTTGTAATATTACAACAGTGGGCCTTACAGGGTTGGGATGGTAATGTACATGACAGTGTTAATGTATTTATTCTTGGCCAAATAGGTCTGCTATGCTGCTGCCTTCTACTGCCAATACATCCACAAAATGCTGCTGTGAGCATGTAAGAAATACTGCTGCTGCACATATAACATATGAAAAAACCCCCATATATGAATCACCCCGTAGCAGATCTATACAGGTGGAGCTGGGGAGGTGGAGGGTTTCTGAAGTGTGCTGCAACTGCTACGGCAAGCACTAGCCAAGCTTATTGACTGCTGATAAAAAAAAAGAACCAATCAGCTGCACCAAGTGATAATGATGTCATTATGTCCGATTGAGTTAGACCTATCGGACTGCGCCATCTAGAGTTTCATGACAGAACTTTGGATTAGTTTTGCGTTATGTGTTTTTACATAGAAAACCTAGAAAACCGTTATTTTAAAAAATAATAATAAAATATTTTACATGTAAATACCTATGAAATAGCATAGGTATTGTTGTGCTTTTCTGCTAAATGTCATTCAGGATCCACAGACAGGCACATGCCTGCTGTGTTGTGACTGTTTTCCAATCAGATCATCAGCTGCTACGTTCTGTGAACATCCTTCATAAAGAGGTGCATCTGTTTTTGCCCTCTGAGCGCTTTGCCTTCATTTTATTTCACCAGACGCCTGGCCAACCTCTCAGAAGTCATAATTATCATCTGGCACTATGTGTGTGTATGTATTATATGAATATGTGTTTGCCTCCATAAGCCACTAATTGCCACAGACAGCAACATAAACCATCAGTTGTGGACGTTGTATGAAAAATCCACTCACACAGGTTCAGGAACAGCTGTATGGGGCAGGATGGGCCGAAGCCCGTCTGGTGAATGCAAACGCAGGGTCCAGGTTATTTTTTATCCTGGCGGCCTGAACCCTGAGCTCAGAGAGATGGACAGATGGTCCATTTGAGACACAACCAAACTAATCACGCTGTTCCATTAGTGAAAGTGTCTCAGATAAACGGCTGACCGTGCGCACGCCCGTGGTCTCTTCTCCTTCCAATTACTCTATTGATGGCTGGTGTTTTGACACAAATTAATTGGGTCACCATGTTGGTGAGGGGAAAAAAAACGCTACGGGCAAAGTCATTGTGTGATCATGGAATAGCAAAGCTGTTCGCTGAATTTAACCGATTTGAAATGAAATATGCATGATATGTATATGATTTATGGGATGTAAAATCAATCTCATTATGCAATATAATCTCTGTATGAAGTTATAATCTTAATGTAACAGTAACAGCAACCGCACATAGAGTAACGTATAATATTGTTGGTTATTTTATTTTATTACTTAACAGAGCATTAATTGTTGTAGATTTAGATGAGACATTTCATACATTTTTCATAAAAAATTTCATGTATTTTAGTATGTATTTTTGATGTGTAGAAACTGCCGTGCAAAGGCAAAAGACCGTAACTTTGACTTTGGTCGAAAATGAGTTATTGATATTTTTGGGACATTCAAGACATCCTTTATCATGTGCATAAGTATCTTGAGTCAATTTCGTTATTTTTCCGAGAAAATAATGGGTGGTGTCAACCGTAACTTCGAAAATCCCTGGAAAAAACAAGGCAGAACACCATATAACACCAGTTACGGCTCTTTCACTTTGTTTGGAACACTCAAATTGAGTTTTAACTGCGCGTCAAAATGAAGTTAAGATTACGGCTTGGAGTTATACAGTGTTCTGCCTTTTTTCTGTACTGTCCATTAAAGTCTGCCGCATTTATATTACGGTGTAGACAAACAAATTAGATAGATCGTGACCTACCAAACAGCTACATATAACAAAGCACTGTAAAGACTAGATACCTTGGCAGCAATACGTAAACGTGAATAACCTTTAAAGATTTTTTTTTTTATAATGCAGATTATTCACCAGGCTGTCACTTCTAGTTGGACGTGTGTGGACCCTATGGTGTGGACACGAATGCCGTAGCATGATCAATCATAAAATCAGTAGCTTACTAACAGTTCGCAATTAAATCCATATCCTACCTTTTCTTGTAACCAGATAAAATCAATCCATGGCGTTGAACGTCATCGGAGATGTTTAATCCACAAGCATTCGGAGCATTATTCCTGCTTGCTGGCATTCACATAAATCCACAAGTCATTCGTTAGGCTATTTCATTCAAGTCAATATAAAGCAATTATGCTATGTCTAGCATTCTTTTACGTTACTGAGCATAGCAAATAAATTGTTTACAAAACAGTCACGTTTTACTTTTAGTCTGCTTGTTACAGTCAAAAAAAAAAAATAAAACCTGTAATACGGTCACATTACTATGCAATAGCCTATATGAGACAGCCCATGATCACTACATTTTATACACGTGTTACTGTAACGTTTTTGTAAATGGTGATCAGCAACCAAATATTGATAATGTGGAAGTTACTGCCTTTTGTCTTGGTGTGACTTCTCACTTTTTGCAGTCAATGGAAAAGCAGAGTACAGTAACTTCAAAATAGGGGTAAAAAACTAGTTTGAGCCCACGATTTTTTTAATGTAGATCATTTTCATTACTAAAACATCTAATTGCCAAATTTCCAGTGTCCTACCTATAATTAATTTAGCTGGACAAATAAAAAAACTTTAAAGTAATTTTTCTCAGTTTCACACTCTAGCGAGTTAAGGTCTTTTGCCTTTGTAGGGCAATATATATATATATATATATATATATATATATATATATATATATATATATATATATATATATATATATATATGGAGATTCACATTCATTTTAAATTTAAATTACTTACTGAACTATATTACTTATTGATTCTGCAGTGTTTGCTGCTTAAAATTATTATTGGAAGTTACTATAATTTGTTTTCAGTACTGTACAGTGGTGTGATGATATGTTACACAAACACAAAAATATTGCCAATATAAAGATATGTTTTTAATAAGACAACAAACTTACCAAGAACCTGTTGTGAGTTGCAGGAGTTTGCGGATGCGATATTCCATCTGGTGCGAGA
The DNA here is from genome assembly GCA_039654775.1 of Spinibarbus caldwelli. NCBI lineage: Eukaryota > Metazoa > Chordata > Actinopteri > Cypriniformes > Cyprinidae > Spinibarbus > Spinibarbus caldwelli. The sequence goes on from CM077263.1 coordinate 22,956,348, forward strand.
GAAATACACAGAGCTGGCCGGCTGCTCCTCACTGCTGCACGCGCGTCACAAAGGCCTGGCGGGCATCGTCATGACCAGAGGTATGGCATCATTTCAATCGCGTGTGAATTATTTAAGAAGTTCAATAAGGGTAGAGAAAGCACATCTAAGTCTCTGTGTGTCCTTTTAGTGTGGAGCTTTGTATGAAATATTTAGTACTTTATCACCTGTGAAAAAGCAACAGTCAAAGATGCACATATATCAGAATGGAGTCAAAGAGCAGATGAAGAATAGACTAAAATGATTTACAGGCAATGAAGTCTTGGTTTTTCTTCTTTAGAACAATATTAAAGGTGATGTGTGCAATATTTCCAGATGTTAAAATACTTTCTCTTATCCTAGATTGATATTCAGCGTGAACTATTAGTCATTATATGCTGATTCCCTGAAAGGTGCCAACACTTTGTATCTGTGGAGCTATCAAAACAATGTTATAAGCATCCAACCATCCTGACATAGCAACAATTCAACCAATGAAGTTGGTTTGGGGTCTGTGAGTCTGACCAATAGGAGATGAGGGAAAGTGTTTGGGAAACCTGTTTATAAACAGTCATCTTTTTTGCACTCTCATTTGGTGACTACTAAATAACATACTTCAGCTTTCATTTTAGATTTTAACTTTTCAGTTTTACATTCTCTGAAGAAAAAACTGGATTTGTTTGGGTGACTGTGCAAAACTCACTTTAACCCGTGCGTTACTATGTGGTTGCTAGGGTGGTTGAAAAGGCATCAGTAGGTGGTGTTTTGGGTGGTTGCTTTTTTTTTTTTTTTTTTTTACCAGATGAAAATTCACAATGATCAAATAATTTGACATATTATTCAGTCCATAGAACAAATGGTGTGGGTCAAGTTACATGCCAAAGTCTAATATCTAGTAAAGGTTTGGAAAAATAACACTAATTTCTGTGATCAGTATTTGCTGTTTAACATAAAAGGCACCGCTAAATGTGACATTTATTATAATGAGTTTATGTGAATATCGTTTTAAGTTTATTTCAATTAAATGGTGTTAATGTTCTGTAATTGGTAATATATGATAAAATCAATATGATAATTTCAGTAATTCTCTAATGTTGTGATAAAAAAGATGCCATTAAACAAATACTTTAAATAGAAAGTTAAAATACTGTCTTTATGTTGTTTCCGCATAAATTTGGAGACTCAGTTTGAAAATATATTTATGATTACAATTTTTAATGTTTTGTACCATTAATTAAATTGGTGCTATTAGTTGTTTTTTAATTTGCTTCTTTTGTTAATTCATCGATAGCCCTAATTTTTAGGGTTAGGGGTTTGTGGTTATTGCAGTTAACTAAAACTAAAATTGAAACCATTAAAAGTTGTATATATAAACTATATATAGGCTATTTATGTAGTTTTTATTGATAGATTGATTTAAAAACAAAACTTAAAATGTCAAAAAAGCATCAAAATTACTAGACCTTTAACTAAAATTAAAATGAAAACGAACATATAAAGATATAAAAAATATATATATATTAATAATATATCTCTATTAAAGTATCTCAATGATAAGACGCTGCTTCAAAAAAAAAAAAAAAATTTCAATACAAAAATAATAGGGATACTTGCACTATCCATATTTATTGGTGTATTGCTCCAAAAATATACTGTATATTCCATGATTATGAATTACAACAGCTCTGTTGGCAAAAAGTGACAGGTTGATGTGTTGTTTCAGTGTGTTTGTGTAAAGACCCAGGCTTTCAGGAGTCATTGCAGGATCAGTATCAAGTTTTTCTTTTGAAGACCACAGCTCATCAATTTAGACTTCAGTGAGATCTGACCTAATCCCTGTCCTTGCTGCTCTGTCTCGCTCTCTTTCTCTCCTTCCCGCTCTGTCTGCCTCACAGTAATTGCGGAGCATGTCTATTAAGACTGTTATCTTCAAAGATCCAGACATCGGTGCCCAAGAATTTGTGGCAGGCGAGCAGACACGCAAACTTGACAGAAACACTGGGGGTTCTGTTCACTGCTCTTTGAGCATCTATTGAATCTTTTAGACTGGTACGGGCAACGGTGGAATATTAATGCGGGTCCAACTTTGAACCGCGGGACTTTCGCAGAGGGAGTCATAACCTGAGCGAGAGTGCTCCTCAAAGGACTCTTATTGGATTATTTCATCTGCTAACGTAAAAGAAACAGACACCGCTTGAATCAGATGGTGTGAATAATCTTATTTCAACCAGGCGCGGTACGGATGCTGGGATACGGGGTTTTGAACATCAGATGCACAGTTGAAGGGCTGGTAAAGGGAACCAGACATGTTTGCTTCTACATTTGGAGAACAGATGATTGTGTTTAGAGCAGTTGGGAAGTGGAAAGACAGATTGCCGTGGTGGAAAATGCATATTAATCTCAACAAGGTTCTGAACAGTTTTATTCTTAAAATGAGGTTATGTAGTTATGTATACAACAGTATATTACTCCCTATTTAGCATTTGCCAAATCACAGTTGCTTTTCACAGATATTCATGTAAATACACCGTTAAACTGTTTATAAATAAATAAATAATGAATGAATGGCACTTAAATTAAGTGTCCATGCTGCCTTTAAATTTTAAGTTTAGTCAACTTGAAATGTTAAATTGTACTAAGTGACTATTTGGATATTTGAGTTGACTAAACTTAAAATTTTAAGACAAGCTGAACACTTACTCTTTAAGTTGAAACATTTATTTTTTTTAAATTGAATTGAATTGATTTTTTTTTTCAGATATAATAGTTAATAATTACTGTACAAAATAAATAATAAATAATAGCTGAAATAAAATAAAATAAATGAAAACTGAAAGACAAAATCTGATAAAAATGAAAAAAATATATAAAAACACAAATACAACAAAATTGCTAAAAATTTTAACTAAAATTAGAATGAAATGGAAAGTATGCATTTTATGCATGCATATATATATATATATATATATATATATATATATATATATATATATATATATATATATATATATATATATATATATATATTAGTATTTTAATGATACTTCATAATGAACTATATATTATGGAACAACGAAGAATAATATGGAACCATATTATAGAAACTATTATAGTAAATTAGCACATTTAATACCATTTGTCAACAAGTCACATTCAATATTGACAATGATAAATACTTATTTAGCATCTTTTTATAGATAAAGCTCTCTCTAAGCATATAATTTTATATATGCATGCCATATTTGCACAAAGGTTTCCATTTCGGTGGGAATTATCTCTGGAACACAATTTGTAAATGGTGATGATGTGCACCGTTTTGACCTTATTTAATATTCAAACATTTTATCATGCAAGAGCAACTTGTAAAGGATCAATTCATGAGCCTTTTTATTCCTAATGGCATGTAAATGACTTGGTAGACGATGACCTCGGCCATTTGCTTTAGCCCTGAAGAAAATAAGTTTAATGCAAATTCATAAATTTTCTGAAATAATCGCTTTCTGCATTTTTTTTAAACCAAAATACACGGTCCTTTCTAGCCAATCCAGTATGGACTTTCCTAGACCTCCCAAAGCAGAGGATGCATAAAACCCCATCTAATGATTCCTTATGATTTGATGGCCTCATAAAGGAGCTGATGAACTGCATTCTTTCCTTGTTTTGCAAAACAAAACTCATTTAGGAAATGCGGGGGTAATGATGCTTATTAAGCTCATATCAGCATATGGGCTCTCCCCTGACAGACCTCTGCTAGAGTGACCCATGTGCTGATTAATAGTGTCTTGCACAGACAGTGGCTGTGTTCACAGTGGAATACTCACTTACCACTCACTGAATACTGCACTGTATACGCCACTTTCCATGAAGAGGTACAATCTGGTGTCTCATGACAGCAAAGCAGTGATGAAGGTTAGAGCGTCTGCTGTAGTATTGTCTCTGTTGTATTTTTAGAATATTTTTTGTTGCTTTTTTCATAGATCAAGTTCACAACTGTATTTTAGCAGTTTTGTTATCATTGCATTACAGTGCTTTGATCATAAAACTAAGCATTTAACATTATTGGAAGATATACAGTGACAACTGATATTTATATGTATTTGATGTAGTCTGCTGTACTGCTATACAGATCTCATTGATTTGCATTACTAGCTATCAGAATTTTACATTTCTGGATAAAGCTGATTTTTCCTCCTTGTTTATGAGCTCCATATTCTAACTATATCATACTACATAAAAGAATGATGAATCAAAAATGATACTCAAGAAAAAAAAAAACACATATGCAAACTTAAAATAAATAAAGGTGAAATAAACTCACATTTAAAAAAAAAAAAGAAAAAAAGATTTTTTTTTGTCTATTATTTCATATATCAGGCATATCTTTCTACTTCTTAAGAAATTGTGATTTTTGTTAAAGGAATATTTTACCTAAAAATGAACCTTTGCTGAAGATTTATTCACGCTTTAGGCCATCCAAGATGTAGATGAGTTTGTTTCTTCATAGGAACAGATTTGGAGAAATTTAGCTTTACATCACTTGCTCACCAGTGGATCCTCTGCAGTGAATGGGTGCCGTCAGAATGAGAGTCCAAACAGCTGAAAAACAAAACCATCACAATAATCCACAAGTAATCCACACCACTCCAGTCCATAAATTAACATATTTTAAAGTGAAAAGCTGCATGTTTTTAATACACCAATTCCTCATTAAGAGGTTTTTAACTTTATGCCATCACTTCTGGTAAAAATAAGAGTCCATAACCCATATAACACTTCCTCCAGCGTAAAAAAAAAAAAAAAAAAAAAAAAGGCCATCCCCTGTTGTTTCGCACATCAAAACTCACCACAATATTTGTTTAGAACTGTTTTCGCCTGTAAACAGTGTGTCATCTTTGTATATTTCTCTCCTGATTCAGACAAGATGTCTTTTTCACTGGAGAAAGCAATGTTATGAATAGAGGATTTTAACAAGAAGTGACCATTTGAACTAAAAAACAAAAACAAAAAACGTCTTGATACGTTTGTTTCTTACAAACTTGCAGCTTTTCACTTTACAAGATGTTAACTGATGGACTGGAGTTGTGTGGATTATTGTGATGTTTTTATCAGCTGTTTGAACTCTCATTCTGACGGCACCTATTCACTGCAGAAGATCCACTGGTCAGCAAATGATGTAATGCAAAATTTCTCCAAATCTGTTCCAATGAAGAAAGAAACTCAATCTTGGATGAAGTTTGTTTTTTGGTGAACTACTTTTAAAGACTATTTTTAAAGCATGTATTTTGTGCAGTGAGCTGTTCCTATAGTGCGTGTCTTTTCGCACACTTGCCTTTGATACTGTGATGTTTGATACAGTAGCGGTCTACTGAAGGGTAAAGAGAACGGCAGTCATGTTCACATCCAGGGTGTTTGCCTTTGTACCCACCTCACTGGCACAATGTGCTTTCTCAGAGATGTTGATGATTATTGCTCTTCTAAATGCAGCAGTGCCCACAGGCCTCACCACCCCCTCACACCGAGAGAAGAGCCTTTACAACAATTTCATGCCGGTACAGAGAGAAATTACTACACACTCTCTTTTCTTTCTCTTTGCCATCGCCAGATTGATCTAAACTATCATTAAATGGAACAGCATGGAGAGAACAGGCTGGGAGGGTGAGGTAGTTGGGGCCTTTTAACTTACATTTTTTTTTCCAAAGTGTTTTTGCTTTTGGGGATTGTTGAATAAAGATGCCTGAACACAAAACCTGGCCATACTGGGTTCCTGCTGTGCACTGTACCAATGCATGCTGGGATAGATCAGGTAAGGCAGGTGGAGACTGAGCAGAACCAGCTGGCATTTGTCTTCAGAGGAACATTTGGGACGTTTGAGTCTGTCTTTGATAGATGGAAAGGTAGAGTTCCTATAACAGTGTGCGAAAGGAAGAGCGTAACTCACTGTGATGGTTTTGTGCTGGCAGCTCCATTGTTTTCATCAAGGATTTATTTTTCCTGGAGTACCGGGAATCCTTTTCCATCTCTGCACATCACATGCAACAATAATGCTGTCATTATTGTCAAAAAATATACTGTAATGCTTTATTTATAAGGAATGCGTTCTTACACAAATGAAAAGAATGTTAATTTCACTCTTTTCCATAAAATGAATGGCAGTGGGAACAAATAAAACTGACAAATAAATCACAGATTTTTATATTTTGTCATTTATTCCATAATTATATCATGTGATTTATTCCTGTGATCAAAGCTGAATTTTCAGCATCATTACTTCAGTCTTCGGTGTCACATGGCAAGAAATCATTCTAATATACTGAATTGATGCTCAAGAAACATTTCTGATTATTATAAATGTTGAAAACAGTTGTGCTGCTTCATATTTTTGTGGAAACTGATACTTTATTTTTATTTAGTTTTATTTTTGTATATTTTGATGAAAAATAAGTTCAGAAGAACAGCATTTATTTGAAATAGAAATCTTTTATAATATTATAGATGTTTTTACTGTCACTTTTGATCAGTTAAATGCATCCTTGCTGAATAAAATTAATAATTTCTTTAAAAAAATCTGATTACAAACTTTTGAATTGTGTATGTATTATGAATTATAATACATTGTGTATGAATTATATGTAAATCTAATCTATCAAAAAGGCCAACGAGTCTCTTAAAATATCCAATAATTTTATTGACTTTTTATGACAAGTCAAGGTGGTGCGATTCTGCAAAAAACATATTTATGAATTATCAATTTATATTTGTAAAAAAAAAATAATAATAATAATAAAAATAATACCTTGAAAAATAGATTTAAAAACTCACGTGTTCACAGTTTAAGGAATATATATGGTGTTTTTTATAGCTAAAGTTCTCTTTCTGTGTTTTCCAGAAGAAAGTAAGGCATATGACCTTGGAATGACGTGAGGTTGTATAAATGCTTGACAGAATCTCAATTTATGAATGAAATAACCTTTTAAACTCACAGTTTATATGAATACATGTACAGTTAGAACATCCAGAAAACCTCATATCAATAAGTATGAAAAAATGAGCTATTGACCGCTTCGATCTAGACTTATGGCTCCGTTAGACCCAGTCTTTCTTTTTCTGACTCACGTTTCATCTATTTCTCGTCTTCTTACGGCCTCTCCTCTCTCTCTCTCTCTCTCTCTCTCTCTCTCGGTTCTGCAAGCAGTGAAGGTAGAAGAATGGATTTCAAAGGCTATGCCTTTAACCCCACCTCAATATTAGTTTTTATTATTGTTATTGCCAGCCAGCCGCGTTGGTGGCAGCCGGGCCACGGCGTGCAATTCCGTCTGGGCCCCGACTGATAAAAGCTCATATGTTGCCTCTAGCCTGCAGGTCTACAGCGAACACTAAATTTTTGAAGCGATGGGGAGATTTTTTTTTTTTTTTTTTTTTTTTTCCAGCACACAGAGCTTTATGGTTAAGCATGCTGAGACATCCGCTCACACGCTTGAGCTGTTCTCAGTGCAGAAATCCCACCGAAGCTTGTATCCTCCTGCCGGTGCCGTATCGTGGCCGAGCAGCTGTGAGACAGGTACAGTGGGCCGTGGCAGGTGGAGATGCTTTGTGCCGGGGTTGTGGGTTTCGTCTTGCTGTGGCTGATGAAAATGTCACAGAAAAGCTTTGTGCACTGATGACCAGCGCGGCCGCAGCAAGTTAGGAGTTACTCATCCTTGTGTAAAGAACATCAGCAAAGAACAGCTTTTATTGTGGACTACAGCAGAATTTATAGTAGTATCTGTCTTGATGAAAACATTGTGTATGCTGCTTGTTTTTTAAAAGGTCACGTCCTACATATTTTATTTTTTTTGTATTGTTCTTGCACCAAAAATGGTTAAAATTTGGTTTTACGTGATCATTTCAGTTTTCTGTCTAACTTGATGCAAATACGCAAATACAGATGGTGAATTCTTAGCCAGTATAAATATAGAATACAGTAAAAAGCTGAAATATTGTGAAATATTATTACAATTTAAAATAACTGTTTTCTATTTGAATATTTTTTTAAATGTCATTTATTCCTGTGATCAAAACTGAATTTTCAGCATCATTACTCCAGACTTCAGTGTGACATGATCCATCAGAAATCATTCTAATATGCTGATTTGATGCTGAACATTTCTTCTTATCAATATTGAAAACAGCTGTGCTGCTTAATTTTTTGTGGAAATCATGATACTTTTTTCTTTGATAAATAAAAAGTTCAAAAGAACAGCATTTATTTCAAATAGGAATTATAAATGTCTTTACTGTCACTTAGATTCACTTGTTTTCACCCATTTCATTTAATGCACCCTTGCTGGAAAAAGGCAAAAAAAAAAAAAAAAAAAAAAATTAAAAAAAAGAAAGAAAGAAAAAAAAAATATCTTCCTGACCCCAAACTTTTGAACATTAGTGCCTGTCTTTGAATTAAACAAGTGACTGTACACTGGGGGAAAAAAATGGTTTCGAAACAGTTTGCACTCTGAAATTGCAAATAGATTTCACACAAATAATTACAAAGAAATGCCAATTAACACATTGAATTAAACATTTGATTTTCAAATAGAAATAGTGAAATTGTAATTTCTTATAAAACTTACTCTAATAATCTTTGCTTTATTTGCAAATTAGATTTATTTTTTATTTATTTATTTATTTTATTTATTTATTACAGTGTAAAGACATATATATGTAAATGACCTTTGTTATGATTGGCCAATGCCTCTTCACTTGTTGAATTTATGACAACACTTAAGCCCTGTTCACACTAAGAATGATAATGATAAATAAGAAAAATTCCCAAAGTCTACACCACAACTATAACTGATATAGATGGAATCACTTTCAGAACGATTTTTTCTAGCTGATGAACGATAAAAACACTGAAGCCGACCAGAATGTGTGCGCTTGTAATAAACAGAACATTATCGTACATTGGTGTGGACGCTAATATAGTTATTGCGATAGTTATCTATCGTTCTTGGCATGAACGGGCTTTTGCTCACAGTAGGTTTGCTGTGGGATCCAATATTATGAAGCTGTCGCATGTTGACTAGATGTTTTTGTGCTCATCAGGTCTGGATCTGAGACAGGCCCAAGTGGTGGCGCTATCGACCGGCACTAAATGCATTAATGGAGAGTATATCAGTGACCAGGGTCTGGCGGTCAACGACTGTCACGCTGAAATCACGACCAGACGAGCCCTGCTGCGGTTCCTGTACTCGCAGCTAGAGTTACACCTCAGGTAAATGACACACATTTACATTTTATTATTTAGACTTAAAGCTTGCATAATTATGAGCACTAACCCAAACCCTACCCCTATGCCGGAAAGAAAACACTTATTTTATTTATGAGTCATTTTACCTTGTGAGGATGCTCCCAGTGGGAGGGTTTGTCAAATTTAGCTAACTTCTGAAGACAAGCTTGTACCCAACATAAGATGAATAATGTCAAGTCAAGTCAAGTCACCTTTATTTATATAGCGCTTTTAGCAAATACAGATTGTGTCAAAGCAATTAACAGTATCAAATTGGAGGATAGAGTGTCAGTAATGTATAATAATAAGATTAAACACTCAATTTTCAGTTAAAGGCATTTCATTATTGAATTCAGAGATGTCATTGTCTAGCTCAGTTTAGTTTAAATAGTATATATGAAATCAAATTGACGATAATCGCTAGAAATTAAGTGTCCCCAACTGAGCAAGCCAGAGGTGACAGCGGCAAGGAACCAAAACTCCCTCTGTGACAGAATGGAGGAAAAAAAAACCTTGGGAGAAACCAGGCTCAGTCGGGGGGCCAGTTCTCCTCTGGGAAGGATATTATTGTTTATTTATTGTTTTACTTATTGTTCTAATTAAATTTTAAATATATAAATGTATTATATTTCTATTTTTATATTGTTGCAATTTCTAACAATAATAGTATTATGTAGTTAGGTATTTAAATAAACCCAAACACACACACACACACACACACACACACACACACACACACACACAAGATGCAGTAACTTTACTGTGTAAATTGCAATGTTATGATGCAAAATAGATTGTGTTTTTCAAAGAAACAGTTTTAAAAAATGACACGAGGAATGAAAAATGACTGCATACTAGACAACAGCATGATGTATAGATGCACAAATGAAGTGATTTATTATGATATGCATTAAGTTTCCCTAAAACGCATTAAAGGAATATTCCAGGTTCAAAACAAGTTAAACTCTGTAAGTATGTGAAGCATGTTCAAATACAATAGAAAATGACTTCAACTTGTCCATCAGTTTGTAAAAAAGAAGTGTAATCTAATGCACTTACATTGGAAGTCAAGTAGAAATATGCAGTGTGCATTTTTGTTAAAGCACTTATTTTTGTCTGCACAAAAAATGAATGTTATCTGAGCTGTAAAGCTGTATATATTGTCTTCTCAGATGGAACTACTCTTTCTGGGTAGATGAGCACAGTAAACAGTGTCTTTGTACATATCAACCCTTGCGAAAAAGAAGTGCGTTTAACTGTATTGAATGTGCGCTTGTAGTGAACTTCAAGTCTTCAAAGTATATTTTTAAAATGAACTATACTTGCAGATAATTAATATTAATGAAATAAAGGGCACTTAAGTAGTTAATTTCTAAGCAAACTTGGAGCATTTTTTTTAAAGTACACTTTGTAATAATGTCAAATGAAAAGTTTTACTTTAAAGTAAATTTTAAATCGTTAAGTTTTAATAATTTTTTGTCATGCTTTAAAGAAATGTGCTTTGACTTGTTGAATAATATACTAAAGCATATGTAAAGCACTTGATTATAATTTTAACTGTAATGTCATTCAATATAAGATTTAAAGGTAATGTATTTTAAATGTATTAAATTGCAGCTTTATCATTGCAAATGTGTAATTACAAATGTTAAAATACATGATACACAAAGTATTATATTTTAGTTTACTATAAATGCATAGTACATTTACAGTACACTTTAACCATATTTCAAAGACAATAGAATTAAGAAATTATATATAAAGATGTACTTAAGTCCTACTGAAATGGGTTCAAAAAGCACTGTAAAGCTCAGCTAATTGCATTTAATATAATACATGCAATTAAATGTCCAAAAACATTACATTCAGTTCACACTTAAGTATATTATTTCTGTAATAAGTGCTCTTTTTAAAAGTATGCTGTGTACTTTTTTTCACAAGGGAAGCAAAAGTTGTGGTTTACTGACTTTTCATGGTCTTGACAGGAGCTATATAAACACTTATGTTTAGGACTCTTTGCTATACTTTTGACAATGTGTAATGGAAGCCTGTTACCATCTCAAAGTAAAAAATAAAGTGTAAAAGAAGAAACAAAGTCACATTGTAAGATATAAAGACACACAGTATCGCAATTAAGAGAACCAGAAAAGTAATGATTGGCAAGTGATATGAAGTTGCAGTGTGATATAAAGTCACATTGTGACATGTAAAGTGTTTGTTGTAAATTATAGTCACAATTGGAAGATATAAAGTTGCAATTGTAAGATTTAAAGTCACATGCAGATATATACATTGAGATATTAAGTAACACTGTGTCATCAAAGTCACTTTGTAAAGTTGCAATTTCGAGAAACAGTAGCAGTTTTGAGATTTAAAGTCGCATTGCGAGATATAAAGCGATATTGTGAGTTAAAATGTCACAGTTGTGCGATATTAAGTAACATTGTAACAAAAACCACATTGTGAGGTATATTGCAATTACGCGAAACAAAGTAGCAGCATTGAAATTTAATGTCACATTGTGATATATAAAATGATATAGTGAGTTACAATGGCGAGATATTTAGTAACATTCCAACCAAAGTCACATTGTGAGATGTAAAGGTCACACTTTATGGATGTAGAATATGGTCATGCAGAATATGTGCTTTATAAGTACTAATAAACAGCCAATATGTTATTAATAGGCATGCTAATAAGCAACTAGAATTAGTCCCTGTCCTAAAGTGTTACTGATGTAAAGTTGCAATTAAGAGAAGCTAAGTCACAATTTTGAGATTTAAATTCAAATTGTGAGATATCAAGTCACAATTGGGAGATTGTTGATTATTGAAGTCCCAATTACAAGAATTAAAGTCATAATTGTAAGATACCCATAAAAACCCATTAAAGGTAGGGTAAATGATTTTGGAGAGGCTAGCAATAGCAAGCTAGCTTTGAAAGCATAAGATCCCACCCTCCCTGCATAATCACTCTCCAAAGCCACGCCTCCTCCATAATACATGAACACGCACAGGCAGAGCAGAGGCTAACCATCAACATGATGATGACTGAATGCAACGCTGTCAGATTACCTCATGTCTCATTCACCGGTGAGAAAACATTACAGTACAAAGCGCATAATATTACAATAATAATGGCTTCCATTCTCGCTCGGTCTGCAATAGCGTAATGGAATGAGCTGATGATGTATCATGTCTGCGCAAACAGGGTGCGTGGAGGTATGCAAATACATATGTTGACAGGCAGGTAAGGACAGCCTATCGTAGCCCTCGGACCGAGGGATCTGATTGGATGAACATTTTATGGTCTTACACCTTCCACAGACAATATAAATACATTTAGACCACTTAACTTAGTGATTGCTATCGAGATGATTTTCAACCAGTATAACAAAAAAAAAAAAAAAAATGTTTTGAACCAAATTACCTACTTTGCATTTAACCATAGTAAGTGCATTATTGTAACCAAGATATTTGCTCATTTTTTCACACCGAGTCGAAATTATTTTCTGCGCTAATCAACAGCATGTCACAGAGGTTGTCAAGAGAGCATAACACATATTAAACCTGAAAAACTCCCTTGGAGCTTTAAGCAAACGACACATTTTCTCAGAGAAGCACATTTCACACCCAACAAAGGACTTGGATGTACGTTCCAAAGTGTTCATTCTTCGTTCTTAGAGAAAACACATTATCATTTGAGTCTGGTCTGGTGTTGGAGGTATCATTGTGCGACAGCAAAGACTCTAAATGTCTTCCTCGATGTAGCAGATTGCTGCATAGAAAAGCCTCCTGTAATGTCATATTTGCATATGCGTCTTCCCAGAGTACATTATCTGCCACTAAATGGGCCCGTTTGCCTGAGTCTGGAGTCTAGTTTGGAAGATAAGTCATTACGTTCGGCAAATAAAATACCACGACGGCCATCAGCACCTTCCTCAGTAGACAGATCTGGAGCAGCGCGACTCCACCCTTGACATCGCAGGTCGTTTGCCTAATTAGCACAGCTTAGGTGCCAATTAGCGACGATGATGTTTGCGTATGTAATGCGCTCCCCGTGCACAGTTCACCTCGTGCACTATTCCGAAACGCCTTTTGTAAGATGTCACAGTGAGGCTTTAATGCTAATTATGATGATATGTGTAAAAGTGGGGCGGCTCTGCAGGAAATGATGTGTCCTCCCTGCAGCTGACTAGCTACAGATCATCTGGGTTAAAGAATTACAGCTCGCTGTTGCCTCGGCCATTTGTATTTGCCTCGTTCTGACAGAGTAATGATTTGAGATTGTGTACCAGAGAGAGAAAGAGCGCGCGAGAGGGGAATGTGACAGTGACGGAACTAGCCTTGGTCGTGGCAAGGCCAATATTTGTCTCCTTTGTGTCTTCGGCCCATTATTAGCCTGGAATGTGAGCAGTGAACGCTTTCAGATGTGGTTGTTTCTCATGTCTCCCTTTTCTGTTCTCTCTTCCCGCCTGCGGTCTGTGATCACTCTGAAGCAAAAGGAAAGAGGACTGGGAGCAATCGATCTTCGTACGGCACAAAGATTCCTGTTTGAGACTCCGAGAGAACGTCCTCTTCCACATGTACATCAGTACGTCGCCCTGCGGGGACGCCCGTGTCAACTCGCCGTATGAAATCACCTCCGATTGTAAGATTCTTTGATTGTCTGTGTTATCTCTTCTGCTCGCTTCCATATTATATCTAATACAGACATTTTGAAGTCTGCTACATACTATATGTCAAGTTCTTTGGTTTTAAAATTTAATCTAAACCATTTTTAAGAGAAAACAAACAAACAAACAAAATAAATAAACAAATAAATATATATATATATATATATATATATATATATATATATATATATATATACAATTTTATTTTATTTTTTATTTTTTATTTTTAATTAAAGAGCATTGTAGGCTAACATATGTGGAAAATATAAATCATATGGTACTAAGTCATATATTCATAAATGAGGAGTTAATCAGAATAGTTAAACAAATCATGTGATTTCTTAGCTTTATACCATAACCTTTCATCATTTAAGGCCTCCAGATCCATTTTAATAACTTTAAAGGAATAGTTCATTGAAAATTTGCTGACAGTGTACTCATCCTCAAGCCATCCAAGATATAGATGAGTTTGTTTGGAAAAATTTAGCATTATATCACTTGCTCACCAGTGGATCCTCTGTAATGAATGGGTGCCGTCAGAATGAGAGTCTAAACAGCTGATAAAAACATCACAATAATCCACAACTAATCCACACCACTCCAGTTCATCAATTAACATCTTATGAAGCCAAAAGCTGTGTGTTTGTAAGATACAAATTCATAATTAAGACGTTTTTGACTTCAAACCACTGCTTCTGGCCAAAATACACTTCCTTCATATTTGCTTCTGAGCTTTCACAAATATCATATCAATTCATATTTATATAAACTTTTTTTGGAGGATTGAACCACACAATATTTTACAGTCTAAACTAACTTTGCCTCATCAGGGAAAAAAAGTCAAATTATCTGATCTTTTAAGACACTTATCAAGCTTGACACACTGTCATGAGACAAAAGGATATTTTTGAATAAATGATGCCAACACCTTTTTGTTTTTCTGCAGTGCACAGCAACAGACACTTGGTGAAGAAGTTTCACAGCCACCTACGAACAAAGATTGAATCAGGGGAGGGTACGCTGCCTGTGAAGTCCATAGGTCCCGTTCAGACGTGGGACGGAGTCCTTCAAGGAGAACGTCTCATCACCATGTCATGCACCGACAAGATTTCCAGGTCAGTATTAAAAACACAGAACATTCATTCTTGAACTTCTGTACAAAGAAAAGACAGTAATCATACACGGGTCTCAGCTTTGTGTCTCTGGATGTTCCTGCTGTGAGAAGACAGTAAATGAACCATCTGATCCCAGTCTGAGATGAGAGATTTGATGGTCTGAAATAGTGTTCTGAATTAAAGTCCACATTTATGCCAGTTCCTATTTCTAATATTTGGAACTGATTTGACCTTTCTACAGTATGTGTAGCAAACATTTTGCATTCAATTTTGACACTATCTAATGTGTTTGTAATTTTATTTATTTAAATGTAATATCTAATTTGTTGTTTTTTTTTTTTTACCGTTTTTTCCCTCAGAAAGTAGGCTGATCATCCCTGAAGCGTGATTTTTTGAAGTGCTGAACAGTGTATTGATTTAAGGTTTACCTTTATTAGAGGATTAGTTTTTATGAGGAAGAAATGGCTTCGTTTAAATACGCCGACTTTTATATGCCATTATAATGGCCGAGGGAAAGGTTGGCATGATATTTGCCTTGAGGAAGGGAGTTATCCAAACTGGTGGTGTTTGGTACTGGAATGATCACCGTTATTGTCTTATGATGATGCCTGTGCTTTGATTGATAATCCTTCAGTAATTAGCTTCTGTATGGGACACGTCACATTGTTAATCTGTGTTCTCATGGGTGTTTTTATATGTACCTAAGACTGCAGCTTTGTTTTTATTAATGGCAGGGATGTTTTTAAGTCAACTTGGAATCAAAATTGATACCTAATTTGTATGAATGATCAAATACACACACTTCCATTGAAAAGTCTCTTGTGTTTATGTTCA
Source organism: Spinibarbus caldwelli (assembly GCA_039654775.1). Lineage (NCBI taxonomy): Eukaryota > Metazoa > Chordata > Actinopteri > Cypriniformes > Cyprinidae > Spinibarbus > Spinibarbus caldwelli. The sequence continues at coordinate 22,972,255 of CM077263.1, forward strand.
CCAATGCTGCATTTATTTAATTAAAAAAAAAATACAAAATAATAACAATAAAATACAGTAAAAACAGTAATATTGTGAAATATTATTAGAATTTATAATAACAATTTTCTATTGCAATATATTGTAAAATGTAATTATTATTTATAATTATTACTCCTGTGATCAAAGCTGAATTTTCAGCATCATTACTCCAGTCTTCAGTGTCACATGATCCTTCAGAAATCATTCTAATATGCTGATTTGCTGCTCAAGAAACATTTCATATTATTTCATATTAACAGTTGTGCTGGTTCATAGTTATTTTGGAAACCATAATACATTTTGTTTCCAAGATTCTTTGATGATAAAGTTCAAAAGAACAGCATTTATTTGAAATAGAAATCTTTTGTTACATTATAAATGTCTTTGCTTCTTGAATTCAATGCCTCCTTGCTGAATAAAAGTATTATAAATTATAAAATTATAATTTATAAAAGTATCATAAATTGTATAAAAAAAATAAATAAAAAAAAAGTGATATATATGCAGAAAACACTTGTTCCATTGAGTGAGAATTGTAAAATTAGTAGAGAATCATTCTTTAGAGTAGTTTCCCATCATTCTCTCTGTCTCTCTCCTGAGACGTTTAGTCATGTTTTAATGAAGTCTCACTCTACATGATCTTAAGGCCCCTTAGAGCTTTTATGGACATCAGAATGACACTGCGGTTAGTGTAACAGGTGATATGAGCGGATGGATATTTGCCGAGGCATTTCACCTAGAGAGTGTGATTACTCCAGTTTCAACATTGTGTCGCTTTCACACTTCTGTCTCATTGACACTCATTCCACACCTTCTAAAAATGTGTGAATCGCACTGCCCAGAGATCACACACACGCATGCACGCACGTACCCACGCAAACAAACAAACACACACACACACACACTCATCTCCAACACACACAGCTGTGTTTGAGCTGGCTGCCATATGCTTGATTTAATTACCACCATCAGTTGGCTTCTGTTTGTTTATGTGAGCTTTGACAACCTGAGAAGTGTGATTGTGAATGTTTCTGATTACTTGGACTGTTACACACATGTAAACAGAAGTCAAGGCTATGATTAGTTAATTTCATGGATTTAGGGTTAATATGGAGTTAATATTTTAAAAATGTTCTTTGGACTAAAATGATTGAAATGAGGTTTTTGCATAAAGAAAGCTGGTTTAGATCATTCAGATATTTTTTTTTTTTTTTTTTTTTTTTAATGTTTTACTTAGACTTTACTATTTACACACACACACACACACACACACACACACACACACACACACATATATATATATATATATATATATATATATATATATATATATATATATATATATATATATATATATATATATACAATATCTCATATACAGTACACCCCTCACATTTCAGCAATAATTTTAGTATGTCTTTTCAAGGGACAATTCTATAGAAATGAAATTTGGATACATATATACGGGTAGTCAATGTGCAACTTGTATAGCAGTACAGATTTACTGTCCTCTGAAAATAACTCAACATACAGCCATTATTGTCAAAGTAGCTGGCAACAAAAGTGAGTACACTCTAAGTGATAACCGCTACACGTCGTTTAACCATGCAAAGCCACATGTCCTATTCATCATGTTCATGTTTTTGTCTGCTTGACAGGACTATACAAATTTGTGTATCTTGTTTTAGAGCAGTTAAAATTTGGCGCTTTGAGTAGAATTCTCTCATACTGACCACTGGATGTTCAACATGGCACCTCATGGCAAAGAACTCTCTGAGGATTTGAGAATTAGAACTGTTGCTCTCCACAAAGATGGCCTAGGCTATAAGAAGTTCGGTAACACCCTGAAACTGAGTTACAGTACAGTGGCCAGTGTCACACAGAGGTTTTCCAAGACGGGTTCCACTTGGAACAGGCCTCACAAGGGTCGATCAAAGAAGTTGAGTCCTCGTGGTGTGCGTCAGGTGCAGAAGTTGGCTTCAAAAAACATACACATGAGTGCTGCCAGCATTGCTTTAGAGTTTGCAGAAGTGAAAGGTCAGCTTGTCAGTGCTCAGACCATACGCCACACACTGCAACAAGTCGGTTTGCATGGCCGTCGTCCCAGAAGGAAGCCTCTTCTGAAGCTGGCTCACAAGAAAGCCTGCAAACAGTTTGCTGAAGAAAACCTGTCCAAGAGCATGAATTACTGGAACCATGTCCTGTGGTCTAATGAGATTAAGATAAACTTGTTTGTCTCAGATGGTGTCCAGCATGTGTGGTGACGGCCTGGTGAGGAGTACCAAGAAAATTGTGTCTTGCCTACAGTCAAGCATGGTGGTGGTGGTAGCATCATGGTCTGGGGCTGCATGAGTGCTGCTGGTGCTGGGGAACTGCGGTTCATTGAGGGAAACATGGATTCCAACATGTACTGTGACATTCTGAAGCAGAACATGAAGCCCTCCCTTCAGAAACTGGGCCGAACAGCAGTTTTCCAACATAATAACGACCCCAAACACACGGCCAAGATGACAACTGCCTTGCTGATGAAGCTGAAGGTGAAGGTGATGGAGTGGCCAAGTATGTCTCCAGACCTGAACCTTATTAACCACATGTGGGGCATCCTCAAGCTGAAGGTGGAGAAGCGTCGTGTGTGTAACATCCAGCAGCTCCGTGATGTCATTAAGGAGGAGTGGAAGAGGATCCCAGCAAAAACCTGTGCAGCTCTGGTCAATTCCAAGCCCAGGAGGTTTAAGGCAATGCTAGATAACAGTGGTGCTCACACAAAATATTGACACTTTGGACACAGTTTTGACATGTTCACTTAGGGTGTACTCATTTTTGTTGCCAGTTATTCGGACAATAATGGCTATATGTTGAGTTATATTTAGAGGATAGTAAATTTGTACTTCTATACAAGCTGCACATTGATTACTCTAAAATATATCCAAGTTTCATTTATGTAGTATTGTCCCTTGAGAAGATATACTAAAATTTTTGCTGAAATGTGAGGGGTGTACTCACTTTTGTGAGATACTGGGTGGGTGTGTGTGTATATATATATATATATATATATATATATATATATATATATATATATATATATATATATATATAATGTGTTTATATATATATATATATATATATATATATATATATATATACATATAGATCAGTAAGACTTGTGATGTTTTTTAAAGAAGCCTCTTATGCTCATGCTCATCAAGGCTGCATTTATTTGATCAAAAAAACAGTAATCTTGCAAAATGTTATTACAATATAAAATAATGGTTTATATTTTAATGTACTTTAAAGTATAATTTATTTCTGTGATGCAAAGCTGAATTTCCATCAGCCATTACTCCTGTCTAGAGTGTCACATGATCCTTCAGAAATCATTCTAATATGCTGATTTATTATTAGAATTATCAATGTTGGCAACAGTTGTGCTGCCAAATATTTTTTTTGGAAACTGCGATACTTTTTTCAGGATTCTTTGATGAATAAAAAGTTAAAAAGAACAGCAGTTATTCAAAATATAAATATTTTCTAACAATATAAATCTTTGCTATCACTTCTTATCAAGTGATATCACATCCTTGCTGAATAAAAGGTTTAATTTCTTTCAAAAAAAAAAAAAAGAAAGAATAAAAATTTACTGTCCCTAAACTTTTGAACAGTAGTGTATATTGTTAGAAAATATTTCTATTATCAATAAATGCTCTTCTTTTTAACTTTTTATTCATCAAAGAATACTGAAAAAAAAAGTATCACAGGTTCCAAAAAAAAATATTAAGCAGCACAACAGTTTCCAGCACTGATGATAAATCAGCATATTAGAATGATGTGACACTTTAGACTGGAGTAATGGCTGATGGAAATTCAGCTTTGCATTACAGAAATAAATTATACTTTAAAGTATATTAAAATATAAACCATTATTTTATGTTGTAATAACATTTTGCAAGATTACTGGGGTTGTTTCTGTATTTTTGATCAAATAAATGAAGCCTTGATGAACATAAGAGACTTCTTACTGATCCAAAACTTTTGAACGGTAGTATGTATGTATGTGTGTGTGTGTGTGTGTAATATATATATATATATATATATATATATATATATGTATGTATATATATGTATGTATATGTATATATGTATGTGTGTGTGTGTATGTGTGTGTGTATATATATATATATATATATATATATATATATATATATATATATATATATATATTCCTACCAGTATCTTTTAAACCAGTGAATCACCCAGACTTGCATGTAATGTGTGTATGTTAGGTTGGGCACAGCGACACAGAGTCACATTAAGGTGAAGCTCTCTCCCCTGGGCCATTAATTTAACCAATCAGATTGCATCGGCCAGGACCACAAGGGTCTGATTCTATCTGGTTAGGTCATCGTGCAGGGTTAAAGTAATTACTTTAGAAAAAAAAACACACAGAATAAGACAAAATAGAGCATCCAGATCTTTTTTTCCTGAGTGCCACTCCTTTTCCATTTTATATCCCGTTGAGTTATCCCACTCTTTTGTTGAGCCCACAACTCAGAGGGGCCGTTGATCAAGGTCACCATCAAGAGCAGGCTGGAAAAGAGGTTTAAAGTCCTTATAGTCCCTTATAGACCAACTCCATTCATCTCCACTGCCCTCAACCAGCTCACCCTCTTTTTCATCCTTAGTTGCACTCATTTTTTTCATCCCTTCATCATCTTCCCTGACCTCACATCATTATCCTCCATCTCACCCTCCTGCGCTCCTCCACTGCCTCCGTTCGGCCACAGAAAAGCTATTCTGTGATAATGGGACCCCACTGAGATTACATTGTAAAAAAAAAAAAATAATAATAATAATTTTCTTAATCTGTGTTTTGCTTCCAGTAAATATTTATATGGCATAAGATTTCATCTAATATATATATATATATATATATTATAAGTAAAAAAAAAAAAAAAGTTGGCATACATTAAGTACAATCAACTTAAATCATTTCAACTTAGAAAACATTAAACTGGTTTGAAAAATTAATTGAACAATGCATTAATTTGTAATGTGCAGTACAGTTGTTACAGTATTTCTTCTTCTTTGTTATCATTAGTTAATAAAATATAACTGCTCGTTGTTAGTTCATGTTAGCTCGGGTCCATTAAATAATAGTAAGAGATACAGCTTTTGATTTTAATTATATGTATGCTGAAAATGACATTAAGTAAGATTTAAAAATGTAGTAAAAGATTATTCATTGTTAGTTCATATTAAATAGTGTAGTTAAATGTTGTTAACAAATAGACCCTTATTGTAAAATATTGCCAATGGAAAAAAAGGGGTCACACTTTAGATTGGGAACCAATTCTCACTATTAACTATGACATTTGCCTCAATAAACTCCTAATTTGCTGTTTATTGAACAACCTGATCTCATGACGAAAACGTACCTGTGGGAACTTTTTCGCAAGACATGAAATACGTACTGCCATATACATTTTGTGACATATTCAATGTGAAATGTCCACTGGGTGGCGCTAAAAGAGTTCTTTTTTTTTTTTTCCTCTAAACAGATGAACATACATATGGTACTTTTTATGTGACGTTGGTTTTGTACGTGTCACCGCAGTTCTGACTTGAAATGTCCGTTGAGTGGCGCTATAACTCTAATGCTCCGTGACGTTTTAAAATAATGTATCATCTGCACTACGCCTAAACCTAACCGATAGTATGAACAAAAGCGAATGTGACGTAAAAACGCAATCGCAAGCATGCCGTTTTAGCTTGTTTTCCGATCTCTCATCTTTCAGCTCTTTCATCATGAGTCATGTTTTTGACAGGATTTGTACCCAAGGATTCTGCATCCTAAGTCTAATTCCGTACCGGCTGAGCTACTGAGCAAGCTTGTTACATCCAGAAAGTGAAACATATGGAGCTGTAATCATAACAGTGTACGAAAATGATTACAAGTGCTCACTGTTTGACCACCTCTAGTGTTCATTTCTGTTGGAAACTGCAGTGATATGTACTTATTGGTATGTATTTTGCGTCTTGTGAAAAAGTTCCCACAGGTATGTTTTCATCATTAAAGGGATAGTTCACCCAAAAATGAAAATTCTGTCATCAATTACTCACCCTCATGTCGTTCCAAACCCGCAAGACCTCCGTTCATCTTCGGAAAGAATGGAGGTCTTACGGGTTTGGAACGACATGAGGGTGAGTAATTAATGACAGAATTTTAATTTTTGAGTGAACTATCCCTTTAATAATTAGTGAGGTAGTTGTTAAGTTTAGGTATGGGATACCATTAAGGGATCTAAAACATGGTCATGCAGAATAAGGTATTAATGTGTACTTATAATAATATGTACTTAAGTACTAATAAACAGCCAGTATGCTAGTAATATGCTAGCATGTTAATAAGCAACTAGCTAATAGTGAGAATATATAAGATATATATATAGCAGAAAAATAAGAAAAATAGGCCAAAAATATTCTGAAATAAAATAAAATATTAAATAAAATTATGACAAGGTATTTGTCATAATTTATGTTTCATAATGGTGTTTGTTTAAGATTAGGTGATTCCCCTGAATGATTTCTGAGCCTGGACTCGATACAGAAAGCTTCCTACTTTTGAAGAGTTATGATAGGTGTTGTTATTGTTCAGAGGCAGTAAGGTATGCCGAGCTGATTGAGTGGAGTGGATGTTTAATTAAGTTGATGAGTGCTTTAATTGAAGGCATAAATGTCATGCCTGTGAATATGATCCGTCATATTCCATTTGAGTTTTATGTAGATGAACACATTACTTTAATGGCCTTCCGTTTTACAGCACTGGAGGGGGTGCTGAGAGAGAGCGAGATGGGGGTGAGGGAGGTTAGGAGGAGGGTACAAGGGAGGGTCCCACTGTTACGTTTCTACAGCAGCCAGATGGCTTTTCTTGCAAGAGAATTAAAAGATGTTTCTAATTCACAGCGCTACCTCCTGGGTAAATTAAATTGCCTCCTGGACAACCGAATTGTTTCTGTTTTGGTAGAATCCGAGACAGAAAGGGAGAGAATAAAAAATCATTTTGTCTGGATAAGCAGGAGATTCCACAAGCAGATTGTTGCTCAGGTGAACGGATCCATATTTGAGATGCTGGGTGGCAGGTCTTGAAGTGCAGCCCGTGTTAATTGACTGCTTGGGAAAGCAAAAACTATAATGGCTTTTTAGTCATGAACAGGGATGAACAGAGAGAGAGGAGCCTGCAATCATTACCGGCATGATAAAGAGACATTAATTAAGCAAAAGAACAATGATGTAAAAATTAGCTGCTTAATATTTCTAAATGATTGCGCTTTTCATAAATACATTAGCTTACGGTCTGAGGTTAAAAACAAAATGTTTATTCTATCTGGTGAGATTCTGCATTCTGAATTTAGCCTGTGATCAAATGCAATAATATCTATTCATCCATCCATCCATTGTTTCTAACTTTAAATGCTGTGTAGATACTAAATTATTCAGTTATTTATAATTTAATCCATTTTAAAACCATGCTGTTAAAATCAGGTATTGCACACAAAACAGGTACACAACGACTGAAATCACAGGCTTCAGTCTGACTCACATTGGTTGGGTTAATACAAAGAGCTCTTTTAAAGAATAAATAGTCACTAGAAATCACAAATTTACATTTACATTTAGCAGACACTTTTATCCAAAGCGACTTACATAGCATTCAGGTTACAGTTTTTACATTTTATCAGTTCAAATTTATTTAGGGAAATGTGGTATGCAGCTGTCGATCACAAGGAGTCTTCCCGGTTAAAGTTGCGGTCACATTTACTGCTGTTCGCATATATGTGTGGGCAAAATTTTGTCATTTTCATAGGAATCCATTTGTTCAGGAAGTTTGCATGAGGACAAAAGATTTCCCAACATTGATTTTGCAGGGAATTCGTGTTGTTCAAACTGATTCTTAGCACTGACCAACAGAAAGCCGTTTGATTTGAAAGTGACTTCTGTGTGAGTTGTACATCGTAACATGATTAAAAATAGACAATGGACCTTTCTTTGCCCACAGAATTTTTCTGAAATTTCGCCAAAGTGAACCTAAAAATGCCTCTATTATGCCATTATTAAGGTTCCTAATATTGTATTGGGAGTCTCCTACAATATTTTTACATGCATGCAAGGTCAAAAAATGTTTTGTTCTCAAAATCTGCATTTAATATCACCTCATTTTCCAACAATTCTTAAACGATTCATTCAAAGCAGTTTTAAGATTCAGTCTCTCTAAACCCCTCCTTTCCATGAGTCTGCTCTGCTCTGATAGGTCAGATGGCCCAGTCTGCTGTGATTGGTCTACTGCGTACAGTGCATGTTGGAAAGGATACGCCCATTGCCATAGTTGTCAAGCGTTTTGTGAATCCTGCGTTGAACTCCCGAGATCAGATAAGCAGTCATCAGTAAAATGACAGGAACATAAAAATGATTGGGGTTGTACTGCTCTGGTACAGTGGGAAAAAATGAATTTTAACCACTAATTCTTTTCAACAGCGTCGTTTGCTCCACACGCTTCCGTTCCTTGATCTTTTTATTTTGGTGCGTCAATCTGTTAAGTTACTTAGTATAGAAAATTATGATCCGCACTCACGAGAACAGTCTTTTACGTTTTATTTAACAATCATCACCAATGGGAAAAGACACAAACGTTTCGGCTCAAAGCCTTCCTCAGTGTGTGACTCAGTATACAAATGTGTTACCCCGTGGTGTGTAGCTGTCACGGAAGTGGGATTCGAATTTCTGACGACCCATTTAGGCTGTTCAGAGTTGATTGTTTCTTTTGAAGTTCTTCTGAAATTCCGCTGAAATTTCACTAATGTGACCGAACCTTAAATAGGCTGTTCATGGACAGAATATTGCCCATTTTCAGAGGTCTGGGACGAGACTACAACTTTCCTAACCCCTCTGCACTCTCTACAGGTGGAATGTGCTCGGCCTGCAGGGGGCGCTGCTTAGTCATTTTGTGGAGCCGGTGTATCTGCACAGCCTGATGGTGGGCAGCCTGAGACACACGGGTCACTTCTCCAGGATGATGAACCACAGGCTGGAGAGAGTCGGTCCTCTGCCTACCTGCTACCACCGCAACCAGCCTCTACTGAGCGGTATTTCCTTTAAACCTTTTCCTTATTCATCTTCTAAATGTTAGCTAGACTCTGAACAATAGTATATTGAACAGCCATGCTTTTTTGTTGGTCATTTGGCATTATAAAATTTGAAGGTTCCTGCTGACCTGAAGATCCCTGTAGAGCAGGATACAAGCATAACTGGTCTCACTCGCACCTCTCCAAGTGGGATTCAAGCCATCATCAACTGGCATGGGAGGCTAAAGGGGGTGTGAAAGTAATGGAGGCCAAGTAGTAAGAGCTCTGCTTGTAAGAGCCTCAAGATGCTCACTAGAAACTTGTTGGCACGCACACCATGCCAGTTGACTCTGGTTTGAATCCCACTTTGAGCTGTGCAAGTAGGTCCAGTTACACTAGCAAACTCAAGGTTGTGGGTTTGAACCCAAGGGAACATACATATTAATAAAATGTATGGCTTCAATGCACTGTTAAACCTAAGACCTTGCCAGTGCTTTAGCAGACATGACCTTATGTGCATGGAGGACACTCGCTCCATCACTTTGTTAAACTGCTCTCCTGAGCCTCAGTATGGCAGACAGACTGCTCTATTGGATCTGCCCATCCTCCAAATCAATCTCATCAAACACCTTATCACTGCCACTGAAGAGGAGAGCGATCCATTCACTCTTCCTCTCACGCCCAGTGGGCCGCACGTCTCCGGCACGGCCCCTTTCACCACCATTGATGAGCTTCTCTTCCTTTGTCTGGATTCTCTTGTTGGGGAAAATGGGCTGGTTATTTTAGGCATCGCCATCATAAAGGGGTGCAGAGTTCCCAAGAAGCGGCCGAGATCTCTTATCGTAAGGGAAGCAAATGACCCCTTTATTCAGGAAGCTAAAGTGAGGCTGTCCTCAGTGGTCATACCTGGGCTTAATGCTCAGATGCTTTAGCACAGCAGACATACTATCTTAAATACAGCATCACATTTAGTGTTTGAGCAGCATTCTTGTGTAAAATACTCTGCATGATGTACAGACAACATCATTAGTGACAGTAAATGAAGACAGCTTGAGAAGAAATAAAAATGACTGGTATTTCCTTCAAACTTTTCCTGTGACTCATTATTTAGTTTCACTTATGCACAGGGGAGGTCATTAAATTGTGTTTTACTAAATGCAGGTTGCATTTTATTACGCAAATGTTAGATTGAAGCTCCAAACAACAGCATGTTTACAAATAAGGTATATTTAATAATGTGCAAATACGAAGGTGCTTAAAGGTTGAGAAATATCATTCAAATTATATACACACAGTACATGAGATGAAAACTCTCGACATTTTTGTCTTCAAGGAAAAAGTTTTATTCTGCGTAATGGAGGTTGCAATCTACTGGTCCAAACAGAATGAGTATGAGTGAAAAATAAAGTCTGGTACAAGCAACAGCCAGCTCCAACAATGCATGAAAATCCTTTTAGACCGAATCTATCAATGTATTGTACAAGAAAGAAAAGGAATGAACCAAAAAGACAAACTGCTTTGTGAAGCAGGAGCAGTTAATAAACAAACGTCTTACATCCAGGCCAGTAGGTGTCAGTATATAGTCCAGAATAAATAAAAAATAAATAAATAAATAAAAAACTAGCTAAACATTACTGATAAACAAAACTTACTTGAGCACACCTTTAATTAGCTTAACCAAGTTACATAACTATCTTAAGCAGTAAGACTTTGTCAACAAGCTTTACTAGTTAGTCAATCTGCTTCACTCAGCTCATTTGTGCTGGTTCCCCTGCTTCTCCAGGACCAAACAAGAACTAACCAGCATAAACCAGACTGAACTAGCAATTGGTCAAATTTTCAAGACTGGAAACTCAAATTCATGTAGTGTGATGGTAAACTTTGTACTGCAAAACTCTTGCATGATTCTCTCTAACCTGCTCTTTGTTAGCAAAAATGAGACCGTGTATGACTTTACTGAAGATGTCCTTTAAATACAGGTCACACACTTTAGCACATCCCTTTTAGAAGATACGAAGTGGCACTTAAGAGTAGCCGTAAGTCAAACACAGTGATCACATTTAGCAGCATCTTGTGTAAAATACTCTGGATGATGGATAGACGACAACATTGTGACTGACAGTAAATGATGAAGCCTGCTTGAGGTAAAATACAAATTAAATGCTCTATTACAGACATATAGGGATAAACCGAATGCAGAGTATGAAATGACACTGTGAATAAGTGAGCGAGGGTTTGAGAAAGCAGCTGCGTTACGGCATAAAAGGATATGCACATTATTATAGCAGACAATTTATTCCACCTGTTTAGACTCCCTGAATAGAGAATCTGAGATTTGCAGGAGGATTAAAGGAATAGTTCAACCAAAAATGAAAATGCTGTCATTTACCAAATGTGTATGACTTTCTTTCTACTGTGGAAAACAAAAAGAGATATATTACACAATGTCCAAGTTGCTCTTTTTTCAGGATATGAGCTCCAGCAAATAGTAAATAGCACTCTTAACAGTATTTCAATATTTCTTTGGAAATATTTCAGCAATATTTCTTTTACGTTCCACAGCAGAAAGTTAGTCATACTGATTTAATGAATGGGGATTCACATTCATCATTTTTTGGGAACCTATCCCTTTAAGGCTGCTTAAATTATTAGATTATTCAGATTAGCACAGCTGTCTTCTATGTCAAATTTCTCTCCTATATCAACACTCTCCGCAGTTTAGCAAACGTGCTACCACACTAAAACACCATTGTGTCTCATATAGCGTTCACAAGTCAGCAGTACAGTACATGGGCATGCTATGATACTCTCTACTTTAAGAAAGAATGCCATGCTAATTGGTGTAGCGATGCGGCAATGATTGAGGAGCCCGAGAGATCCTTTGCGCCTGGAACCAGTGTTTACCTCAAAGATAGCACAGACGACACACAGACATGCTCGCCTGCTAATGAAACACTTCAGCAATCACATGCTAAATAGAACCTCCCTCGAGTGCTCTTTCTTACCCGTCTTGCTTTCTTTCGCTCTCTCTCTTTTCTCTTATACACAGGCCTGAGCAACAGTGACTGCAGGCAGCAGGGGAAGTCTGTGTGTTACAGTGTCAATTGGACAGCAGGTGACACCCAACTGGAGGTGCTCAACGCGTCTACTGGGAAGAGAAGAGACTCTGGGGCTCCGTCAAGACTTTGCAAGCATGCGCTTTTTGCACGTTGGATCAGACTCTATCGCAAGGTGAGCTCATGCTGCTTTAGAAATTGAATATTTGCATGCTATGAAGCAGGTGAAAAACAGTACACAAAAACAGAAGTATGTCAGAATTCATAGTATTCAAAAAACATATACCCGGATGACCTACCACTTCCGCCAAGATTCAGAAATGTGCATTCGATGGACACTTTACTATCCCATGAAACCAAGGGAATTGTTTTTTGAATGGCAGTGAAGTGACACAGCTGACACTGGTACCGTAGGTCACATGACAGTAACAACATGGCGGATGTAGTATGTCCAAATTTCATTAATGCTACCCATATTCGTACTACATAGAACACTTTTCAATGGTCTATTTTTAAATGTAGTACCTACTCGGACACAATTTCGGATGTTAAATGACTTGACATAAATGCATTACACAAACTAAATTTCATGTGTGAAAACAATTCATAACACAACAAAAGTAGGCATTGCATTCTCAGGGTTGCCAGCAGGGGCACTATAGCTAGTATTAGTGTAAACTGAGGAAATAACCAGATTTATTTCCAAAGGGGCTTCCGCACCACGTAGTTCTAGGAACTAGCCAGCATGGTGGTTCCTAGATAACCAATTTCCCCCTCGGGCCGTTTTCCTGGTTGCATTCTCACCGCCAGCAGGAACTCGACAGCGACGTATTTATTCACAGCATTTTCAAACATCAACAACCGGTGAATGGTGGACGCCGTGATTGGTGCTGTGTTGTGGGTTTCATGATAACGGAGAAGGAATGTAAACGCACAATTTACACGACTGAAAGAGTATGAAAATCTGACTAAATCTCTTATGACAACTTTCAGTGTTACATATTATCGAAGCTGAGAAAAGAACACAATGCTGCAGACAAATGCCATTATCGCTGTTTTCCATGTTCGTGGAGTAAATATTTTTACATGGCTTTTTAAAAATGCTTGGTAGCTGGTGTTTCGTATGCGTTTGGCCAATCAGCATACACTTACATCACCGGTAGTTCCTATGGAACTGTTTTAGACCGTACTCTGAAGTAGGAGCTAATTTAGTTCCCCCAAACGGAGTTCCTAGAACTAAAACCATTCCTAGATCCTGTGGTGCGAACACACCAAAAAGCTGGTACTTCCACCAATAGTTTTAGGAACTATGAAAAGGTTCTTCCGGTGCAAAAGCCCCTCAAGATGCTACCCGAATGCCACTAACCAAATTATGTTAGCACAATGTACCATACTGCAGTCAAATGTTCATCAGTACTATGTGCCATCTTTAAAAGTATATATATATACAGTACATACTGCACAGTATGAAGAAGACTAGCATTCCATTACAAACACAGCCTTAAATTCGGAATGAAATGTAAGTTGTGATCATCTTTTGAAGTATATATTGTGACGTATGAACCGGTTTCACAAACAAGGGGAAAAATTCTAGGGTGGGACTTGATTTTGTCCATTGAGAGTTGATTGTGTCTTGCTAATTGTCGCAATCTTATGTGAGTGACAAGTTACTAAAGGGGAAGGATTATTGTCCCGTCCTCACCCCAGTGCACACGTCATCAGAGAAGAGTTTGTCGCGAGGGGGATGTGAGGTTAATTGTCAATATTCATTTCATGGTGACATTAAGTCCCGTTCACACTTGATACACAACAAAAAATCTGAAGTCGCTGTGCTTTTGATATCTGGTCAACAGGGATGCCATAACACGGGAGAAACATTTAGCCGCAGCTTAGAAATGCACCCCTGCTGGTCACTGCATCTTTAGACTTCTCTTACTGCATGCAGTTTGAGGTTAGCGATCCCAATCAAGGTCACAGTCGATGGACCCTTGCAGAGTTGAAACCTAGGACCTTTCAATTACCAGCATAGTTCCAGTGGCATTTTCTCAGGTCAATCTAAAGAACTAGTTGAGCATGAATAATTCCGTTTTTATTAACCACAACAGACAGCTCACATTTGTTATGAGATGGAAAAAAAAAAAAGCGTAGGGCAGAATTAGGCCCTCATCATGTAAATGTATGGGAGAGATGCCGGCTGCTGTACCAAATGCTGGCAGTTAAAGTCTAATGACTGTGGAAATGGTAATCATCTTGAAAAGCACTTGAGCGGCCTCCCATGGCAAACGCTCAGCGCTCGCAGTCAGGGCACACACGCTAATCTCCAAAGAAACTTTTCTTTTCTCCGAGCCCCTCCGTTCACCGCTCCCTCTTTTTGCTCACACTGTTTTTTCGTGTGTGTGAGTGTGCGACAAAGAAACGCACAAAAGCACGGAGAATGTTCAATTGCTTGTGAAATTTAAATGGAGAGATTACACAGCTGCTCAAACGCCACGTTTGTGCCGGTTCATTCGTTTTGTTTTGCACTCTCACCATCTCTTCTGTCTGTCCCATCCCTCTCTCCATCATTCTTCCTTTTGTTTCCTCTCTCTATAGCTGGTGGTCTGTGGGGCAAGTGGTATGCCACTGTACTGTGAAGCGAAGCAGGCGGCCGGCACCTACCAGACTGTCAAGCTGCAGTGGTTGAAGGGTCTACAAGAAGCAGGATTAGGGACCTGGGTCAGAAAACCTCCCGAGCAGGAAAACTTCACTCTGACTGTATGAGTGCGGAAGCCTGACCTCGTCACCAAAACCACCTTCACCTTGCAACCAGTCGCCACAGACGCCCTTTCTCACCCTAAAGTCAACAACATCCCACTGCCAAAAAATCTCCACAGGGAGATGACAAGAGTAGCTGCTAGGTGGTAAACCTTGTTCTGTCAAGCTCACAAAATGTTGCTACCAAAGTGAAGATGAGGAACGGAAGAATTTTGTACCTTGCCTTTCATGGATTCTGTAGAGAAGTGCACAGTTGGTATTTTTCTCCCAGACCAGTAAAGCGCAAACCACCCCGCAGCCGATTCTATAGATTTCATTGGTCATGTCTATCACAATGCTGAATACTTACCCCTAACCTGAATCTGAGTAACCTAGCATTGGAAGCATAACCCCGATAGATAGCATGACTGCTTGTTGCATTGAAATCCCTGCCAAAAGTCTGGATTTTTAGTCAGGTTGACTTAGTGATAGGGTTGACCAATTACATAGACTGAGGGGGAGGGATTTGCGCTGAACTGATATAGAAAAAAAATCATGTGTATGGTTAATGCTCCAACATTATGAAAGATCCTATACCAATCCTCAATGTTTGATTAAAACATAGAACAATAGTGTACCACCTTGTTCTAGCTAGTCAAAAAAAGTTTCCCAACCACTGAGTGCTATGCTAAGCTAGAAGGCTAAGCTAAGAACATATACAACACAAAATTATTTTCTAGCATTTCTAATCAGGCTCAGAATTGAATACCCTTGAAAAGTTGTACCGAAGGAATTGCTTTTGTGTTCAAAGAGGATAGGATCTTACATGGACTCCATTGATAGGGTTGTCAACCGTTCCGTATAATACGGAATCGTCCCGTATTTAAGGCAAAGAAGCGTTCTGTGTGAAAGCTATACGGAACACAGTTTGTCCCGTATTTGCAGGCAAACGCTGTATGACCTAGACCATACGAATAACAAATTCTTACTTGATAATTAATCAATCTTTTTGCACAAGTCATTGTTTGAATTGCGATCACAGATCGTCTTTAAGACCTTGCAGGATAGATTGCTCCTGATTCACAGCGGTTGGGACTCATGACAACAGCAATTCCATTTCACTATCCACGTTTTGATTTCGGCAAATCAGTTTTGGTGAATGCAAACAACGTAATTATTGTTCATAAGCACAACATCCAGCTATCCAAGAAAACATGCAATCTACCTGAGGGAAAACATCCTTCGTCGTTATAAGTTAATGTTGTTAAATAGAGGGAAAAAAGTACACATTTTTAAAATTTTAACTTCTAGTATATTTTTAAACTTGGACCTCAATATTGAAGCACAAATTCAAGCACCAAAAGTAGTCCACACTCTCCAAGTTCTCTTTAATTGAAAAATTGTTATTGTTTAAAAATAAAATGCTTTATTGACTGACGTTTCATAGACGTTCAGTTGTTATGCTATCACATTTTATGCCATATGTATGTATGCATGTAATTTCACAGTATATCCACCTCCCAAATTACTACACCACTTGTGCAGTCACAATTAGTGGTACAATTTACTCAGGTCAATGGTTTGTGTGTAACGTGTGTGACACTTTTTGTATGACATTAAACTTCTTAGAATAATTGTACATTTAAATAGGTTGAGCAAAACAACTTTTATACACAAACATAACTGTAGACACACGGAAATGACATACACTGTGGTACAGTACAAATATTTTGAGTGTCCCTTATTCTGTCCCTTATTTTCCTATAAAGAATCACAGTTGTCCCTTATTTTCCTTTTCTTAAGTTGGCAACACTATCCATTGCCGACTGGCTACATTAAAATTTCAGTGCTACATGAGCTTCCAGTGTAGTATCATAACGTAACAAACTGTGGTAGTAGCAAACTCTTTCCGTCATATTTCTAATAACTACACAATTTAATATATTTTATTAAACCATAACGTTCTTGTAATGAGTTCCAGAAGCTTCTGGAATACCTTTAGTGCAGTGGTTCCCAACCACGTTCCTGGAGGCCCCCCAACACTGCATGTTTTCCATGTCACCTTAATCAAACACACCTGATTCAGATAATCTGCTCATTATTAGAGACTCCAAGACCTGAATTGGGTGTGTTGGGGGGCCTCCAGGAACGAGGTTGGGAACCACTGCTTTAGTGTGAAGGTAGATCATATCAAAAATGCTTTGTCCTCTTGTGTAACACTCCCAAGATTTAATTCTCTCTCAATTTCTATACATTACGCTACACCGGAAGTTGCGATGGCCATTGAGGCTAAATGCAGAAACGATCATGCATAGAGTCCATTATGACAAAATAATTTTGATTTGTCCGTCAGTATATGTCCGTCAAACCAAAAACATGGAAGGTTAGGGTCACCCTTTGGGGGTGCTTTGTTCTGGGAAACAATGTATGTAGCTTTCACCAGACTTTTGGCAGAACAAGGGTTACCAGCTACAGAATCGACAACGAGGGGAAATGTGAGAAACGGGGACAATTTTCTCACCACACAGCAGATGGAAAGATGGCCACCTCTTTCTCTCTCTCCACTGACGGCTCTCCTGTAGCCGTCATTCAAACGTGTGTATGTGTGTTAACCTTCGCCAAAGTGAAAGGCAGCCGCCGTCTTGTCATTATCTGCCCGTTTCCGGATGGCCTGCCCCTGAAGAGCTCCGACACGCTGTCCAATTAGAGGTCCTGTCAGAGTGATGCGTCCCTCATTTTCCTCTCTCTCCTTTGCCTTTGGTTCATTGGTACAACTTCAAAATGGGGGGAGAAAAAAAAGAGGGAATGACAAAACAGTAGGGGTTGACATTGCAAATTCAGCTCCATTTCGGGTGTGCAGGTTAGAGGTAATGGTGACAAGCTAATGTAAATGGTGCCATTACGACACCCCGGGTCTTTTGGAGCCGGGACAGCTTGCTGCTTTAATACCTCAATCCTGCTCACCGGTGACGTGTCATTTCTCCGCTGGTTTCTCTTGTGTGTCAGCGCTGTATCTTTACACAGGGTGTTCCGGGCAGAGACCTGCTTGAAAAGAAAGGGAAACGTCGGCGGTTTGATGTAGACACAAAAGACGAAAAGAAAATGAAGTTAAGAGTGCGAGTAGAGATCTGTGATTATGGAGTAATTTGTAGTTAATGGATTCATTTACAAACTGAGCACATTACAAATTGCTTCGTAAAGCCCGACCCAACCTTTAAAACACATGCCACTTTAACCGTGGTTTAACTAACGATTCTCCTGCATTCATTTAATTTACAGATACATCCCATTCATGTCTTTTTGATTTAGATGTACACTTTTCTGTGGTTTAGTATGCGTGCTTTAACCTTAAATTATCTCCATGAAGAGCATCTTCAAGTTATCACTATTCGTCTGTGAAGATGTTGTATACAAATACAAACATATTACTCCATGATTATTCTATTTTAATTGACTGGCAACATTTTAATGATTGATTCTTTTCTTTGCGTAGTTCATTGTTATTGCATAATTTGTTACTGCTTTGAGTATATTATCACAGCTCATGTGTTTTTTCATAAGCTTTCAGTATGTATTTTCAAATGCCACTTTGTCAACCTTTGCTGAGATGTCATGTATCCACCCCTTTACAAACAGCTCAAGATGTTACAGGGACATCTAGTGGTGGCAAATAAGTTTTCTATGACCCCTGTTTAATGTCTGATGTTACATATTTTACATAATCACTCCATCCCAGCTTAAATGTGATTATTTTGTGTACTAATAGAAATAGAATATCAATAGAAAGATGACGGATCAAAACATGTGACCCAGCATTACCTACCTTTGGCTTCTTTCCGTTATCTGGATTTATTTAATTCCCAAAAATTTCTAAAAGGTTCAACTTGATGTTGAATGGAATGATCTGGTTTATAGTTATTTCCACCACACTAACAACCCAGTTTGAAATTTACATAATTGGAAAGACTGTTAATGCACGTGTCTTATATGTACCTGTGTTTGACTTACTGTTTTTTTTTTTTGTGTGTGTGTGTGTGGTTTTTTTGGGCAACATTCCTTTTATGTTTAGGTTGAACTTTTTCTTCATCACAACATAAAAGCCCCAGACAAAACTACATCTCAAATAATTGAGTCGTAAGGCATGATTGAATGGCAATATTGTACTAATGACTGTACATTTTGTAAAAATTTGTAAAAAAACAAAAAAAAAGAAATAAAAAGAATACTTTAACGATATCTCTCAATAAAGTGTAAATTTTAACCCAAAAGCATATGCTGCTAAGGTGTGTACATTGCACTTGAGTTAAAAGTGAATGTTTATGTGAATAAAAACAAAACTGTTGTGTTATATTTTGACTTGATTCTGTTTGTTGTGCTGTAAAAAAAATAAATAAATACTTAAAGCCATATATATATATATATATATATATATATATATATGCATTATAAAAGTAATTTTAATGTATTAATTATACCTTGTAATTCACCTTATAATGCATTGTACAATTTCATGAATAATTGTAACCACAGTTAATACATTAACGTACTATACATTATATCAACTTTTGTTTTTGTGGTAATGTCAGAATTTTTTTACACATTAATCAAATTAATTTGTAGATTCAATCAAAACAAAGCAATCACTGAAAGACATCTTCACTTTATTCTGAAGCCCAGCAGTGAATGATTTTGATGCTATATCTCTACATTATCATTATATGATGCAATATGTTTCTCCAATACAGCAAATTAAGTTGTTATAAAATAAAAAAGTGAAATGGCTCAATACAGAATACCCCACAGAACTATCAAGTTAAAGACAACTAAAATGTTGGAGATCAGACTCATTTTTAAAGGACGTTCAGATGGGTCATATGCGTTGTTGTTTGACAGCTGGATAAAAGATTTGCGTTTTCTATGCGTCTTTGCGTACATTTCAACTCTAAAGTCAAATACAGTCCATTAAACATGGACGTCACACAAATATACATCGCATAATAAACATCTTTTTGTTAGACCTAAGAGATTTAACAGACTGTCTACGTGAAAAGAACTGACACTTTCCACCAAGACTTCTAGCACAGTCCAAAGTAGTTCTGGTGAAAGCCCAGTAATGCAGTAACGATACCAACTGTAACACACTGATGGAAGAGCTTCCATTTAAGGATTATTGACGAATGTCGAAAGTCCTTCAAGCGAGGTTTCTGTAGATACGGCTATGCACAGTGGTTCACACATCACAAGAAGTCCAAAGTACATCAGAAAGCCTTTAAGCGTCAGCAGATCACACTGAGCCAGGCATTGACATTTGGTCCGATGATTATCGACGATTATTACAATATCAAAAACTCGCTGCCGCAAACAACTCTTCCATGTGAAAACTACAGCAGCGAGCAACACGCAAACTTGTTCTGAATTCAGATGCGTTGATTCAAATATTTACTTCTACATGACTTGAAAGCCCTTGAAATGGAAGTGAACATCAAACGTAGGGCTTCATAAACAGTCAATACGTTTTTGTTTTTTTTCGTTTTCATAGGGTGAACAAGATTACACAGCAATTTAACAGCATTTTGCTTCACATATTTGATAAGAGAGGTGGGTTTGTCATGCAAATGGACTGCGGCAATACAGACAGAAGCTGACTGGCCGCTTGAACGGCAATCAGAACATCATGAAGGTGTGGATCCGTAAATGCGATTGCCGATTTCCATTCACAAAGGCAGAGTGCTTTAAGTTTCTTTTGCACATCTCATCTCTATAAAAAGCAAAGCAGAACTCTATACAAAATGAAAAAAAAAAAAAAATTAAAATGCTATCGTAAAATAAAAAGTCATCTGTACAAAGAACATTGCACAACAAAAATACCACTAAAGTGAATGTAACAGCGGCAGGCCATGAACGAATGTTTCGGCAATGTCCTGGTCTCGCAGGATTCATGCAAACATGTAAAAACGGGGGTAACAAGACTGGGAGGAAGCTCACCACACTATATGACCTCAGAGCAGACAGCGCAGGGCTAGATATACAAAATATCCATGAAACTGAGTTTTCCACACACGTTGATGACCGCGGGACAATGACCGTAGATGCCAACTGGGATGAAAAACTTATCACATACAACGTGAATGTGTTCTTTTAAAATCTACTGCAGGTGTGGCACTGATGAACATGTTCAGTCGTGATTGCGTGGATGGGCCGTGTTAAGCTTGTGTGCGTGTGAAGTGTGTCACTTCTCCTGCAGCAGGGCAGGGATGTTGATGTTCCAGCCGATAGCCTGGCGGTCGAAGCCACAGGTGAACAGATTGCAAGCTTGGTTCTCCTCGTTCCAGGCAGAGCAGCACACCATGCGCCGATGGCCCTGTGTGTGAAATGCAATTTGGTTGTCAGGACACATAAAAAGGTACAAAACATGCTAATGCAATAGTTAATTGGATGTGGCGCAAAGTGAATGGACCCTTGACTGAATTGAGATGCTCTTCGTGCGCAGCGACTTTGTTAACAGCCACTCATGTGCTGCAAGGAAATAGCACATCTCAAGAGAATCACGTGTGGGACTTGACTAATGTTCACTGTTGATTCTGGAGACTCAGCATGTAGCTAAACTAAGGATTTAAGAAGTACATCACGGATATGCTGGATGCACAATACTGGATATAGGAAATGTTACTGAAGTGATTTGTTTATAGGTCTAAATTAGCTGTTTATTAGTATTTATAAAGCACATATTCTGCATGACCATATTCTACATCCCTAATCTTACCCAATAACTAAACTTAACAACTACCTTACTGACTGTTAATAAGCAGCAAATTAGGAGTTTATTGAGGGAAAAGTCGTAGTTAATGGTTTGTTAATAGCAATAATTAGACCTTTTAATAAAGGGTGACCTAATATATTTAATATATTACAGTAGAAAACATAAAGACCTGAAACATTTCAACAGTAGTATATATTTATGCTGTACATATAAATGTTATTTACTGTTTTACTGAAATGTTTTTATCTCAGATGTGTTCTCAAAAGGAAGTGAGTCAGAAGATGGTTACTTAGCTACTGTACCTACAATTTGAAAAAACTGAGCTGAAATCATAAAGAAAGCTCATTATTTTTTTTTTTCATAGATGGTCCATTTAAAGAATAATAATCAAAAACAATTCAAGGAGCTGCCTAGTGGTTAAAGAGTGTGAGAAAACTTAGACATGGAGCAAAAAAGAAAGGTAATAATGAAACGTACCTGTCTGTTGCTCCGTGGGAGACGGGCCAGACGGACTCCATTCATGTCGAACAGCCTGACCTGCCTGTTGTCATGTGGCAGAGCGATGATTCTTTGGTTCGCCGAGACACTTATCCTGCAGGTTACAGCCAGAAAATCAATCAATAAACTCAAATAAATATAAAGAACTAAGCAGCATCTATTTATGCCAAATGCAGAAAGCTTACCTCGTTGACAAAGGCTACTTTCACTTTTTACAAATAACACTTTGTGCAAACAAGCTGCTATTTGTTTCCATTTAATAGTGCAAATAGAGCTAGATACTATTTACAAAATGTACATAATCAAAGAATATTATCCAAATCTTCCATACTATTCCTAGTTCAGAAGCCTGACTTGACTTCATTTTTTTCAGAATATGTTGATGTTGAGGAATAAAGTTTCTCAATTTCCCAGAACTTTCTAAAACAGGCAGCGTGTTGTCTCTGCGTGTCTCAGGAAGCTGTCTTACACCTCACCAACCTGCTGCTCTTACCTATTAACAGCTGAGTCTGTGCGGATGGTAGCAATCGGAGATCTCATGTTCTTCAAGTCCCACACCTTGACTGTGCGATCGTCACTTCCCGACACCACGTTGTCTCCCACGGTGAACACTGCTGACGTCACGGTGCTGAAAGAAACAAACGGCTTGTCAACAAAACCTCACACACACACACATCAAACATGCTTTCAATCACTCTTTAACACCTCAATGCCAGAAATATCATCCTGAACAAACGTACATGGTTTTCATCAAGTATATGTAAGATATCTATACAAATCGTTCTGTAGCAAACGGAAGTTGCAGAAGTTCAAGGATCTCAGCTGCTAATGTGAAGGACACCCATTTAATCCTGATCATGAGTCACTGCTGAAACCAGGATGTGGGATGTTGTATTACTGAGATGACGATCTTGCTGTGTAATAATTGCGTTCTTGAGCGAGGCTCTTAACTCCAGAACACTCCAGCAGGGATTGTCCCTGAATTAAGTGTGCGTAAGGGACTTTGGATGAAATACATCAGCAAAATGGCAAGTCCCCTAAAAGTAACTAGCTCAGCACTCAAGTATTCTTTGAAAGCAAGATAGACTCTCTCCTTTACTGGCATGAAAAATTACCGTACAGAGTGACTAGAGAGTGCTCAAGGTGATTTGGTAATCTCCACAGTCTTAATCTTTCCCAACAGATCAGGAAGCAGATCACGTGAACTCCACTTTTCTGAATTCCCATTGGTATTCTATTATTTTATCATCAACAAATAGTTATGACTGACGACCAGTGTCATTTCTAAAGACCAATTCACACTGCACTGACAGACGCCATCAAAAGGCAGCAGAGTTTTGATGCCTGCCTGCCTGAGTTTTGTCGAAAAAAATTTGAAGGAGGCAGCTGCCTCATAATTCTCTATGTAGGAAACACCCTGAACCCACTGGTTCCAATCTGACTAGTTCGCTTCTAAGCAATTTTAGGGATTCAAGGTGGACAAGTTTGGACTGTGTTGGCTGACTTAAAAGTGATTTAATCTCTACAAGTCACCAAGTAGCTAGTAGGTGTTCCTATTTGTTGTATTATCCAGCCCAGTGGTTCCCAACACTGCACATTTTGCATGTCTCCTTAATCAAAGACAACTGATTCAACTCGTCAGCTCATCAGTAGACTCCAAGACCTGAAATGGGTGTTTCAGACAAAGGAGATATGCAAAATGCGTAGTGTTGGGGGGATCCAGAAACATGGTTGGGAACCACTGATCCAGCCAATCATGAAGCAGACTATGTGAGCTCCACCACATTGTGTCGATGCATATTAGCAAGTTAAATTCTGATCAATTTTGATGAATTGTAAACGACTGTCTACTATTTTACTTTAAATTGCCATCTCTCAAAAAGTTCTGAAAGTGACTGAAGCAGGGATGTTGGTATTAAGAAGAAAGTTAGAACTTAGTACAGAAGTATGTTACAAGAAGTTAAAATACCTAAACTTTTGGGCACATGATGAAATATCACTGTTCCAAAGCCTATATCCCATTTGAAAGTCAATGGCTTGGCAGAATTCTCAGAGCACAAGTCCTAGCTTGTAGTCACCTTAAGTGGCCAATTCTTGGCCAGAATATGCTACATTGTGGACCAGACTTTATTGCTGATAGTTGAAAGTCTGGTTATATGAGCCTACATGTGACTTCTGTGATGAGGCTTGAGTTGATACTGGAATTGAATCTTCCCAACAAATTATATTATTGTGATGATGAAATTAAACTCATCGTTCCCTAGTTGGAAGGACCACCCTCTGCTCCTGTACAGGGCACGAGAGCACCAGCAGTTAGGGCAAAATGAGGCAGAGAAAGTGTGTGTGTGAGCTGAGACAGTCTGGGTGAACAGCAGGAATGTCAGCAACCCTCAGGGTCACAGCGCACATTTAACTGCTCCGCTCAGCACACACACTTCCATTTAATGGACCTTAATATTTCTAATCTATCACGTCATTCCCTGCTGACATTTCTCTCCTCTTTGTATTCCCTTCTCTCGGGAGAGAGAGGGAGAGAGAAAAATTAAAAAAAAAAAAAAAAAACGGGCCGGAGTGGTGCTCCGCTCGCCTCTAGCCGTGCTAATTTGAATTGACATGATATTAAGGTTTAATTAGGGGCTAAATTTCACTGCATTAAAGATTTGGAGTTGGGTTTGGCCGTATTTAACAGCTTTGCTCAGCTCGCTCCGGCACAGTTCGCATCCAAAGTGAAGCGTGGAAACGCTTTCTGACATCGTGGGTTGCCACTGGAAAGCAAGGGTGGGGGCGGTGGTGGGGCCGATAACAGATTAAAAGCTTGATTAAAATCCTATTACAACTCAAATGATATTTTGGGAATCTTCCATTTCCCCCGGGACCACTGACAAGCAAGGTCGAGACTCATTAGAGGAAGAGCTGCATGTCCATTTAACAAAAATCAAGTGCTGGAGTATAATAAGCTCTTTAAAACTATGGTTAAAGTAGTTGAATGTGGTTAAAGCTTTTGCTGATGCTGGGAAATGTGTTGAAGATGGTTTAAAATGCATGAAATTCATACTTGTGAATTATAATTATGAAACATACATTTAAAACATAATTTATTCTGTGTACACAGTAGTGTCCAAATCCAAACTAGCATGAATTTCTTTCTTCCATGGACAAAAAAGAAGAATCTCAGAGGAGCTCCTGTATTTGTTCTTTCAGACAAATACAATCCGAGTTATATTAAAAATGTCCTGGCTCTTCCATGCTTTATAATGGAAAATGTGAATGGAGGTCGAGATTTTGAAACCCAAAAAAAGTGCATCTATCCATCATAAAAAGTGTTCCACATAGCTCCAGGGGGTTATTAAAGGCCCTTTGAAGCAAAGCAATGCATTTGTGAAAGAAAAATATCCATATTTAAAACTGTATACACCGTAACCAAGAGGAGACTGGTTTTCCTTTCCTGTAAACAAAACTTGGTTCTCGCGAGACTAGCATATTCTCACCGAAGCTTACGCTACTCCTACGTCAACCGCTGGTACGCCACTCTCTCGTGAATGTGCATATGACAGTTAGCAGAAGCTACAGATTAGAGTTTATATAGTTTTAAAGATGGATATTTTTCTTACACAAATGCATCGCTTCACTTCAGAAGACCTTTATTAACCACCCGGAGCCATGTGGAGCACTTTTTATGATGGATGGATGCGCTTTATTTTGCTTCAAAATCTCAACCACCAATCACTGCCATTATAAAGCTTGGAAGAGCCAGGACACTTTTTAATATAACTCTGATTGTATGCGTCTGAAAGAAGAAAGTCATATACACCTATGATGGCTTGAGGGCGAGTAAATCATGGGGTAATTTTCATGTTTGGGTGAACTATCCCTTTAAGATGAAACAATTATAAGACATTTAGCAGTTCACTTATTACATGTTCATTCCCCATGAAGTAACCTTGCATCAAGTGTATTGATCACGGGTTCATAAATAAACCCTTACTAGGTTCAAACCTACAGCGTTTTGGCCTCCAGCCTGAATCTTTAACCGCCAATCTGTGTCTGAGAAACAGGAATAGGTGGACTTGTCATCCAGAATTTGCGTGATCTGTCTCAAAGGAGACACCAGCTGTGATATTTCTTCAGTGAGAAACCCATTCTGACACATTCCCCAAGACAGCAGGTGTGTCTCCCTCTGTCTGTCTGAAATAGAGCACACTGGCGATACTCTCATAAGCATCCTGACAGACAGATAGCGACTCTGACAGGAATTGCCCTGCAGATCAAAGAGGAATGAGGCAGCGAACACCACGGGCCCTTGTGTACAGCAACACTCCTGTCATGTTTCATTTGTACTGTGCCACTCATTAGCATTTGCACCATCATTAGATGATTAGGAGGTGACATTTCAGGCCCTTCCACTGCCCTTTTGAGTGCCAACATGAACGGTTACAGGTTCAAAAGTTCACAAATTTTCCAATACAAGTCGAGTAACAAGTATCAAATCATAAGGCGAAATCCAAGTCCAAGTATCAAATCCTCTTTTGGTCCCAAATACAAAAAGTTTAAAAAAAGACCCAAAGGCACCACATAAGCAACATAAAAGCTGTCTATATGATATTTGCACTGTACCAAAGTATTCTGAAGCCATATGATGGCTTTGCTTGAGGACCAGATGGAAATTGTGATTGCAAATCTTGCTATCCACCTTGGTACTTTCATCTGAGAGTTCATCTGAGAGTTCTTCAGAGTTTTTTTTCATTGACTTGGTTGATCCAGTTTAGCCAATAATCACCAGACAATTTGCGTGTCATGGGTATTTTCGGCAGGAAATTCAAAACACGATGGAATGGGCTCATTGTGCACATCTAGATATATTCAGCTTGATGACACTAGAGCCTTCAGACTCAAGTTTACATCTCTCCACACTCCATTGTCTATAAGCACCAGCATTCACTAGTTAGCTCTAAAAGTGCCACTCTTTAAAGTTTTCAACACTTGCGCTGCTAAAAGCAGAAAAACAGTGGGCGAAGGCTTGAATGTTTCATCTAAGTGTCCATATGTCGTAATGCTGCGCTCATGGTGTGTCCTGATGCTCTGGGTTAGTGAAGTGAGACAGGCATATGTCAGCTGTACTGCACAACTGAGCTAAACTTCACTCACTATTAGAAACTGTACAGCAGTTTAAGAGCCTCAGCCTGCATAAAATAGACATACATCCTGTTGTTACGTATTCTAAGAGTAAAACATCTGTTGGGATTGTGTCCACCAAAGTCCATTCAGATGTGTTCCATTGTTATTGGTGGTTTGAATCTAGCTGTGAAAAAGTATGTACACCCCATGAAAACTATAATTATGTATCCACCATAATGCAACATGCAGATACTGGATTTGAAATTCATTGAAGGGTTAGTTCACCTAAAAATGAAAATTCTGTCATCATTTTCTCATCCTCTTGTGCTTTCAAGCCTATTAGACTTTTTTCGTCTTCGAAACACAAATTAAGATATTTTAATGAAACCTAACAGATTTCAGTCCCTCCACACATTCCATTCACCCAAAACTTTGACACTTCAAAAAGTTCATAAATATATTATAAAAACAAATCCATATGAATCTCTTTTATTCCCATATAAACATGACGCGTGAGAACGAATGAGGTTTGTTTTTGTGCATCATGCAAGCAATGTATTTTGAGCTTCCGTTTACAACATTTGATGTGATCTATGTTTGTACTTTGATCAATGAACATATTCATTGCTGCTTATACAGTTGTGTGGAGCTGGATTTTGGACCAATGAGATTCCACTGTGGGCGGAGCTACTCTATTTGATATAAATAAGAAGAAACCAAGCGACTTAATGTGTCTATATGTACATATATGTGTGTGTAGTCATGTGGAGTCAACACCAGTGGAGGAAAATATTGAAAGTGAGGTGAACAGGAAATCAGAGGTATAGGAAGTCTGAATGACAGGAAGTCCGGGTTGTGTGTGTGTGTGTGTGTGTGTGTGTGTGTGTGTGTGTGTGTGTGTGTGTGTGTGTGTGTGTGAGAGAGAGAGAGGTAGTCTAGCATGACTCCTGTATGCTGGACCCACAGACATGCTCAGCATGAATGAATAAAAAACCCAGCCTGTGTGAAGGTGTGTAAGTGTGTGTGTCTGGTCTTTAGGAGGTCCTCAGCTCCTGCCAGGAGCGCTGCAGAGCTCATTCATCTTACGGTCCCAGTGCAGCAGAGCATTCACTCCCACTGACAGCACAACACCCTCTCTCTGTCTCTCATGCGTGACTCAATCAACCCACACACACACACACCGCACTGTACGCCACTCATTACAACCAACAGCTGTCTCTACAGCCCACACACACACACACACATCTGCATGCAGAAATGCTTATACACGCTGCTATTTCCTGTCAAACTTCTCATTCATTAAGCCTTTCGGTGCATTTCGAAGTCAAACTTTCTGTGTCAGGCGTCACAGTCTGAAGAAAATGTTGCGTTTGCCCATGCAAAACTCACCAACAGCATGCCAGGGTGTTGTGGGTGGTTATCAGGCCATTGTTAATTGGTTGCTAAGGTGTTCAGAGTGTTTTCTACCATGTTGCTATACAGCTGCATATTGGGCAAAAGTCAAAACAGTGCTTCCAGAAGTATGATATTCTGGGATTATAGTGGGATAATAAGGGCCCTATGAAATCTGTTTTTATTTTTTCCCCAGATAGTTATTTTTTTTTTTTTTTTCTCAACTTTCATTTAATTTTTTCTGGATTCCATTTTAATTGTTTACTTATATTTTAATAATCAAAAAGGATGTCTAATCATTGAATTCATAAACTTTAACAATTTAATAATTTCTATTATTGAATGCCTCATGGATTTGGAATGACATGAGGGTGAGTGATGACAATTGTCATTTTAGGTGAACTACACTTTCATTAATACTATTAAGATTTCATACTTCCTGTATAACTACACAAAATTATTTTTCAAAGTTGTAAATAAAACAAGGATCACTGGAGTGTGTTATCAGTCTTTCTACCTCAATGTGTTACATAGTGTTTCTTGGTGGTTATTTGTGAAATGTAATCATTTCAATGTAAAAATGGATTCAAAGTAAACCCTACACAATGATACAATAATAAGGCCCTTTGAAGGGTTTCATTCATTCATTCATTCATTCATTCATGTGTGTTTTAATTTTTCTGGATTTTATGTTTTATGAATTAATACAATTTTATTATCAAAAATGGTGGTGGTCAAAGGAATTCACAAAACGTTTAATTACTAATTTAACTAATCTTTTAAAATGCAAATGAAATTAAATTTGAACAATTCCTGTTATTTTCTGGTGAACAAATTGCTGCACAATAGAGATTTACTGTTTAAATAAAAAAAAGTGTGATATTGAGAAATCCTTACATACTTTTTTAATAAACTGTAATAGTATTAATGTAATTATTAATTTGAGAAGTGCACTAATTACAATATATCTGTCATAATTTCTCCAAATTAAAACAAAGACAAAACTGCATTGTCCATTCACCTACAGACATGCAGAACATGCAGGCTTCATATGTAAATTAAATAAAACAGTCTAAACAGCATCCAAATTTTTCCAAATTCCGTGACATTTCACGTTAAATGGTAAATTCCTTTTTTAATCACTTTTATTTTCCATTTTATGATTCTACAATTCCACCTGCCTTTTCAGCTTTGTGTAAATCATAAGGCCCTAGATTTTTTTTCGCTTTATCATCCACCAAGCAAAAGTTGCCAGATTTGAGGTATAATTCATGTCTGAAGTTCTAAATCTTGGAATAATAAAGATGCTACCAAAGCTCAATATTTTCCTAAACCGACTTTTTCAGACATTTCTACACTTTCCCACTCCAATGAGAAAAAAAAAACCTGAGAAAATCTGCTACCCAGGTGTCTGTGTTGAGTGTTGCTCAGGGCTCAGTGACGAGTGAATTCAGCGGCTCAACACAATTAGCTGCATCTCATCAAATCTGTGCCTCATAACTTGACAGCACTGAAATCAGTCTGATACTCCACTCACATATACAAGCTCTTCACATTTACAAGTGCAGAAAAGTGTGTTTTCCTTATGATTTTTGGTGTTTAATTGTCAGGTAACACTCATTTCAAGTCCAAAACAGTAAAAAGAAGTCTAAAAATTTCCTTTAAAAAAAGTATAAATGTTTAAATTGTTTATAAAAAGAAAACCAAAAAGAATAAAAAAGAGAATAAAATCATATACAAGGTTCACTGATATATACATTTTTGGAATAAACAGCTAACACTGTTAGAAATTTCTTTGAGGGTGTTTGTGGATTAATATAATTTCTTAATTTCCTAATTATCACACATTATTGCTTAAATATGACTCCTTTGAGTAATTAATGAACTGAATGAATTGTTCGCGGCTGCAGACGATCCGCAGCGATCTTCTTCAGAAATGCTCGAGAGCCGAATGAAGAATCGGCGAGTGGAGATATCAGAGAGCCTGCCGTCAGTCTGAATGAGAGTGAAGGACAGTAATTGACTTTGCACGGAGGCGCTGACAGTGGGAAGCGTGCGGCAGTACGGCGGCTAATCTCATTACGCTGATTGTCTATTTGAGAGCATTACGCTGGGATCTGACGGAATTATACATGTTGGGCTTGAACATAATGAGCGGCGTGTAATCCCTGGTAATCAAAGACTGCAGCGCCTCCTCATTCCTGCTTTAACCAGCAATAACCACTACGCAACTGATTTCACAGCGCGAGAGGGATTGCACTGGGAAAACCGAAGACAGACAGGCAGAAGGCTGAAAACAGACAATACAAAGCGAGACAGCAAAGGGTTCGCTTTAACTTGGCTGGAACACATTTATGTGAATGAAATTAAAGTGAGATGAGAAATAAGTGCATATGGAGCTGTTTCTGTAATTGCTGTCAATACACTGCCATCTTGTGGTCAGAGTGAATGAACAAAAACAAAAGAGACAGTTACAAAGGCATTTCATAAAATAGTTCAATTAATGACTATGATGTAATCCATCAACCAAATCAATGTCTAAAATTTGCACATTTAACATTTTTTATATTTATTTCTTTTGTTTTATTTTTACATTTTCAGTTTTTATTTTAGTTTCATTAATTTAGGGTTTTTTTTTTATTTATTTAAATCTGTATTTATTTATATTTAAGTTTATTACTTTTAGTACTTAAACTTATTTTATTCATTTAGTAGCCAGGTGTTTTTTAAGTTTTAAGTTTTTCATGTAATATTTCATTTTATTTCAGCGTTATTTCAAATATTTTTAACAGTTTTAGTTTACAAGAGTCATATTATTAGCTTTTGTTTTTATTTAGGATTTCTAGTTAGCTTTTTTATTTTCAGTTTAGTAATTTTAGTATTTAAACTTAGATCCCTTCTAATTTTAATTCAAGTGCTTTTTTAGTTTTTTATTGTCTAATATTTAATTTTATTTTGGCTTATTTTTAATAGTTTTAGTTAAAAATGTCATTTTATTAGTTTTTGTTTTAGATTTCAATTTAGCTGTCATTTAATATTTCAGTTTTAGTAATTTCAGTACTTCAACTTTAACTTTTTATTTCAGTTAGCTGTCAAGGCAACATTTCTAACAATTCCATTTATATTAATATTTTTATTATTATTATCATCATTACTAAAATGTACTATTATCATTTTTATTAGTTTTAGTTAACAATAACACTGACATTCATCAGCCATAATTATTTCTTCCCAGTCATGAAAAAGTATTTTCATATTTTGCATTATTTGGTTAAGAATACATTTTGTTGTCTCTACTAGATAAACTGTTGAGACCCTTACAGATTTTGTCCTTATTATATTCTCCCTTCGGTGATGCAACGTCAAAAACATCTTGCCATACTGGGATCAGGAGTTATGACAATAACATCTTTTGGCTTCCTAGCAAAACGTCAGGTAGTAAGTTGTTAGCAGATGGCCGACAGTCACTGATCTTTACTTTATAAGAGCTTTTACATCACTTAGATTTCATTTTTACTCTCATTTGGCACCAATTTTTACTTCCATTTGGCGCTTGGCAAGTGTTAACTTTGTACCATATTTTATGTAAACAGTCAAATGTCTGGCATGTAAAAAAAAATAGAGATCATGTGACTTACTCAGTGTGGCCCTGGAAGACGTTCACTGAGTGGATGGAGGGATCTCTGAAGTCCCACAGGCGGAAGGTGGTGTCCCTGGATGAGGTCACCACCAGACGCTGGGTGGGATGAGTACAGCAGTGGGTCAATTCTTGATCGTGACCTGCAAACACAAGCAAAACAGAGCGATGTGACCCTAAAACTCTGTCAAAGGAAACCAACAAAGCCACAAAAGCAACCCGTATAGCATTCAGGAAGAGCGGAGGCTTGTTTACCTGTGAGGGTGTGCACCAGCTCAGAGGTTTCTACATCATAGAGGTTGGCGGCTCTATCCCAGGATGCAGTGACCACCTGCTTTCCTCCCACCAGCCAATCAGCTGCTATCACCACCCCCTGGTGGCTCTTCAAGGTCGTTGTGGCGACACGGATAGTGGGGCACTCATTGGGCCCATCTGCCTCCCCATCGGCCTCGTCTTTATCAGAGAAGTCCACGTCATCGTCCAGAGAGGCCTGAATCACAAAGGAAATAAAAGTCTTGAAATAAAGGCATTTTAAAAAACAGAACGGAAAGCTACTTCAGAGTTCAACTAAACTGAATGAATAAATAAATAAAATCAAGTGTTTACAGCCATTTACTGAACATTTTAAAGCTACACTATGTAACTTTTGGCCTCTAGCAGTTAAAAAATAAAACTGTATGTGCCTATAACAACATTTTGGTTATGTTTTAGGCTGCTCCACTGTGCAAATGAATACACATGGACACATGGACACAAGACATCTTACCAGATGGACAAAAAAATAATATTTCTTTTGCTTTTGCAACCAGTGATTACCCAGAGGTTTGCTTTTTGTACGATCCATGGTCTTTTTTTGTTTTATTTTTTATTTGTTGCGAAATTAAATGATCAGCTTTGCACTACTTACAAAACATGTTTGTTACTAAAATGAGCATTAATTGAAATAGCTAGCCAAAGCAATATTTCTCGTTTGAATGTAGTATAACTTGTACTAAAATAACTAAAACTGAAGAAAGAATTATACTACTATAAAACTATACTACCATATAAACAATATAGACATATTAAAAAAAAACAATAACTACTAAAATGCAAAACAAAATTATTAAAATCTAAAATTAAAAAAAAAAAGGAAAATGCAAAAATATACTCAAACTTCAACATAAAAATCCAAACGGATTAAAGGTTTAACAGAATATATTTGGTTAAAGTATTTTTTTGTACTTATTAATGATTTTTTTTTTTTATCTTGTAGCTTTAAGTACACAAAAATGGTAACCTAACAGGGGAAAAAAGACAATAATTATGGCAATTATTGAACAAATTCATTCACTTTACTTCCTTAATGTGGAATACTTCTGAGTAAAGCAGAATATTTAGTGTAGGGAAAAAATGTAGGATAGTTATAGATGTTTTTGGAAGTGGATCAAGTTTTCATGAAATATTAAAACAACAAACTTTTTTTCTTTCAAATAACATGCACTTATAAATTTTGCACAAAAATTGCAAATAAATTATAATGATTCCAATATTAATGTTGACTTTTTGCAGTAGCAAGGCACTTGGCTGAGAGATGATGCTTTGAAGTAGCATCATTACATAAAAAGGACAGAAATATGAAACGGTGTTTGTGTGTTTTAACACTCACGCTGATGTCTGCTGGGGGCTGGGGAAGCGGCAGCTGTACCATGTAACGCCAGATGTGTGCCGTCTGGTCCCCGGACGCTGTCAGGAAACAGACAAAACAAACACAGATGGAGCATTACATAAAAAAGGACAGTCATCTATCAAATCACATTTAAAAGCTTCTGACAGGTAAGGGGGAGAGCTACAAATAGAGATATGAAATAATATCTGTTTCAGTCTTATGGAAAAATAAATATTAAAAGGCAACATAGCCTTTAGTCATGGGATAAATGAATCATCATTAACAGCTTGATTGTAAAAGATGTGACTGCTGCATTAGCAAATGCTCACATACATGAAGTCTTTAATGTGTAATAGAAGTTTATAACCACTGGACGGCGCCATCATTCATCAGCAACAAGTTGAATAATGAAAATTACTCTATTTGCACTCATATTAAATGTCCCTGAGGTGTATGATTAATTGATGCATAATATTCTCAAAATTAGTGATGCACCCGAAATTAAAAATGAATTGTATTCAATAATCAATTAATTAATCAAATTTATTTAATAATCAAAACAAATAAAAACTGAGTTTTATAAAAACATTTAAATTGTATTTATGACATTTTTTTTTTTACGTTTTTGCAATATTTTAAATTATTTAATTGTTTCTACTCAAATTAGGTTGAAAAAACATGCACACAGTGGCTGTAATCATTTTTTCTGTTTATCTATATTGAATATATATTGTTACGTTTCACATGGAAATATGGAAAACCCATTGAATGTGCTGTAGTTTACCTGTAAGTGCCATCTGCTCTGTGGGGTGGAACTTAATGGAATTCACTGCAAGAATACAAAATAACAAATGTGCATTAGAAACAATGCAACATGCTTAACACTAACCAAACCCGCAGCATGTCAAATCTGAAGAAACTAATCTCCAAATGAAAGTTCACAAAATGAACTCAATATATATTATATTCATACACAAACACAATGTGAAAAGAGCTTCATACCTGATCCAGCATGACCGGCATATTTCAACAGGCACTTTCCAGTCTCAATACTCCACAGCATGGAACAGTGATCTAAAGAATAAAGAATGACTGAATGATTTCTGAATTAAATTCAGCTTTACTTTCACAGGAATAAATTACATTTTTAAAATATTCAAATAGAAAACTGTTATTTTAAATTGTAATAATACAGACTTTTGAGCAGTAGTGTATCAGTGTGTCACTTACAACTTGAGCAACCCTGTTCAAATTTAAGGCATATCTAAATACAATTAAAAATTTGTGATTTTTAGCAGCCATAAAAATTAAATAAACATTTGTCTAAATCAAACCAGCTATATATATATATATATATATATATATATATATATATATATATATATATATATATATATATATATATATATATATATATATATATATATATAGATATAGATATATATAATTTTTTTTGTTTGTTTTTTTACTAACATATATATAAGTATAAGTATTCAAACCCCTTCATTTTTATGTGTGTGTGTGTGTGTGTGTGTGTGTGTGTGTGTGTGTATATACATATATATATATATATATATATATATATATATATATACACACACACACACACACATACATATATATTTTATATTTATATATTTTAGATTCATTACATGTAAAGTAAAACATTTCAAAAAATTTTTGTTTTAATTTTGATGATTAGAGCTTACAGCTCATGAAATTCAAAAATCCAGTATCTCAAAATATCTCTACAGTATAAATTCCGGGTATCTCTTGTTCTTTGAAACCACAATAATGGGGAAGACTGCTGGCTTGGTAATGGTCCAGAAGACAATCCTTGACACTCTCCACAAAGAGGGTAAGTCACAGAAGGTCATTACTGAAAGGGCTGGCTGTTCACAGAGTGCTGTATCAAAGCATATTAAATGCAAAGTTGACTGGAAGGAAGAAATTGGGTAGGAAAAGGTGCACAAGCAACAGGGATGACCGCAAGCTTGGGAATACTGTCAAGCAAAGCCGATTCAAACACTTGGGAGAGCTTCACAAGGAGTGGACTGAAGCTGGAGTCAGTGCATCAAGAGTCACAACGCTCAGACGTCTTCAGGAAAAGGGCTACCAAGTCACTTCTGAAACAGAAACAATGTCAGAAGCATCTTACCTGGGCTAAGGATAAAAAGAACTGGACTGTTGCTCAGTGGTCCAAAGTCCTCTTTTCAGATAAAAGTAAATTTTGCATTTCATTTGGAAATCAAGGTCTGGAGTCTGGAGTCTGGAGGAAGACTGGAGAGGCACAGAATCCAAGCTGATTGGAGTCCAGTGTGAAGTTTCCAAAGTCAGTGATGATTTGGGGTGCCGTGACGTCCGCTGGTGTTGGTCCATTGTGTTTTATCAAGTCCAAAGTCAATGCAGGCATCTACCAGGAGATTTTGGAGCACTTTATGGTTCCATCTGCTGACAAACTTTATGGAGATGCTGATTTCCTTTTCCAGCAGGATATTAGCACCTGCCCACAGTGCCAAAACCACTTCCAAGTGGTTTGCTGACCATGATATTACTGTGCTTGATTGGCCAGCCAACATGCCTGACCTGAACCCCATATGGAATCTAAGGGATATTTTCAAGAGAAAGATGAGAAACAATCGATCCAACAATACAGACGAGCTGAAGGCTCAATAGTGCCTCAGCAGTGCCACAGGCTGATCGCTTCCATGCCACACCTCACTGATGCTGTCATTTTTGTACTAAAGGAGCCCCGACCAATGAACTCAAACATCTTCGTCAGGCCAAAGAGGACGCCTACAGGAAGAGGGACAGAGTCTTGTACAATCAGGCCAGGAACACACTGAATAAGGAGATTAGAGCGGCTAAGAGGAGCTACGCTAAAAAGTTGGAAGATCAGTTCACTTCCAATGACCCAGATTCAGTGTGGAAAGGTCTGAAAGCCATCACCAACTACATGACACCATCCCCCAGCACTGAGGCCAATCAAGAACTTGCTGAAGACCTGAATGAGTTTTACTGTAGATTTGAAACTCCCAGTCTAACACCCTACACCCGTTCCGAACATCTCTCCACACAACCATTAACACCTCCAGCAACCTGGGAGCCCCAATCATCTCTGACTTTAAGAGAAAACGCCAATGAACATTGGCTAGTGGATTTTGCATACCTGAGCCACTCCCCGTGCACACGGGTATAAATAGGCGGCAGGTGCATTCACTCATTAGGTTATACATTGGCAACCAGCGATGGTTCAAGATTGTGGCATGGGGACATAACGTCTCCGTTCCCTCCATCAGGGAACGAGGGTTACATACGTAACCGAGACGTTCCCTGTCTGTCGGTCACTACGAGTTATGTCGTGGCGACATAGGAGTCCTATGGAAAGCGCCACAACCTGAACCCCGTCACAACCTTATGGCATGCAGATGCTGACAAGTGAGCGCGTGACAGCAAATGCCATGCGAAGGTCGCAACCTTCTCATCGCCCCAGCACAAATTCCCTAACCTTGGTGCCCGCAGGGACCACTGAGTACATCGCTGCTGGAGATAGCCAAGCCGCTGTTCCTTTCCCCACAGAAGTCGGAAGGGATTTCGACCTTCAATGAAAGATAGCTTCAAGTCTTTCCTATTTGTTGTTACAGCTTGGCAGTAACGACGGGGAAGCGAGCCTTCCAGAGAAGGGCGCTACGGAGGCCACATCCTGCCCGAAGGGAGGTAACATGTGGAGATACTGATATGGACTGACCCAGGCCTGGGGTAGTACTACATACGACTGAACCCTGGGGCAGATCCTACCTAGGGGTAGGGAGGAGAGCTGCCAGCAGGGCCTGACAGAGGGCTCTGTCAAGAGGAAGACACTGGTTTACCGTGAGGGAAACCTTACCATGGAAGAATACACATATGGGATTACCCGAAGGGAATCAAGCCATACGGACACCTAGCCCAGAGACCCGGGCGAGCTAACACCAGTACTAGGCCTGGCGTCAGACTGCTCCGCCGAGTCTGACTGCCGGGGGTGCTGGAGGAACTCCACCAGGGTTCGCCGTCCAGGGAACTGAACTGAAGGAGGAAAAAGGCGCTCGTATCCCCGGGTGAGGGATGCTTTTACGGGACACAGCAACACCAAGGCTGGATCTGCCTCCTCCGAGGGCAGTGCTTGCAGGTTCACCACCTGATTGCGGAAGGGCATGGTGGGAACCTTAGGCAGGTATCCAGGCCGGGGTCTCAGGACAACGTGAGAGTAGGCCGGCACAAACACAAGGCACTCTTCGCTAACCGAAAATGCTTAAAGGTCCCCGACCCTCTTGATGGAAGTGAGCGCGGTCAAGAGCACTGTCTTAGCCGACAGAAATTTCAGCTCGACTGAGTACAGCGGCTCAAAGGGACCCCTCTGAAGTCCAGCCAGGACGACAGAAAGATCCCAGGAGGGCGTCAGGGGTGACCTAGGAGGATTTAATCTTCTGGCACCCCTCAGGAACCTCACGTTGAGATCGTGCTTTCCCAGGGACCAGCCGTTCACTGCATCGTGATGGGCCGCGATAGCAGCCACATACACTTTCAAGGTTGAGGGTGACAGCCTACGCTCCAACCTTTCTTGCAGGAAAGAAAGCACTACTCCAATCGTGCATCTTCGGGGGTCTTCTCAGCGAGAAGAACACCAGTTTGCGAACAAACTTCATCCAGGGCGTAGGCTTGCCTCGTAGAGGGAGCTCTAGCCTGAGTGATCGTGTTAACCACCACTGGTGACAGATCAGTTAAGTCTGCCGCATCTCGTCCAGGAGCAACACATGAAGGCTCCAAGAAGTGGACGCGGGTGCAGCATGGTGCCGGGCCCCTGAGAAAGGAGGTCCTTCCTCAGAGAGATGCGCCAGGAGGGGCTGTCACAAGGAGCGTGAGTTCCAAAAGCCAGGTCCAGGTGGGACAAAGAGGCGCAACCAGCAGGACCTGTTCCTCGTCCTCGCTGACCTTGCACAGTGTTCGTGCGAGAAGGCTCACTGGGGAACGCATGCCTGCGTGAAGCCCAAGGCCAGCTGTGCGCCAGTGCATCCAAGCCGAGGGGCCCTCGGTCAGGGAGTCATACAACTGGCCGCTAGAGGACTCAAGGAAGACAACAGGCTTACCTGAGCTCCCTCAAAATCGACTCCAGAACAGCCGGATCGTCTCAGGATGGAGTCGCCATTCCCCGGGGAACGTGAGCTGTCGTGAGAACACCTCGGCGGCACGATTGAGCTCCCCCAGGATATGGACGGCGCGCAGAGACTTGCACCACGTCTGACTCCAGAGGAGGAGGAGATGGCGGGCGAGTTGCGACATGCGACATGATCGTAGACAACCCTGCCAGTTGATCTATGAAACGGTCGCAGTGTTGGCCATGCGGACCAACACGTGCTATCCAAGCAGCCAGCCGGACCGCTGCAAGGCTAATAGCACTGCCAGCAACTCAAGGCAGTTGATGTGGCAAAGCAGTTGAGGCCCTGTCCAGAACCCCGAGGCTGCCTGCCCGTTGCATGTAGCGCACCAGCCCGCATTGGAGGCATCCATCGTGACAACGACATGCCGAGACACTTGTTCTAAGGGTACTTCGACCCGTAGAAAGACAAGGTCCGTCTAGGGGCTGAATGAGCGGCAACGCGTTGGCGTGATGGTCACGCGAACTGTACCGCGGCGA
This sequence comes from Spinibarbus caldwelli, assembly GCA_039654775.1. Taxonomy (NCBI): domain Eukaryota; kingdom Metazoa; phylum Chordata; class Actinopteri; order Cypriniformes; family Cyprinidae; genus Spinibarbus; species Spinibarbus caldwelli. The sequence goes on from CM077263.1 coordinate 23,011,902, forward strand.
TATGCCCATCTCGGGACTCAGGAGTGTAACCTGTGCTGAAGTGGTCTGATATGAAGCAATCCGAGCGACGACTGCGGCTACGGATGCCATATGCCCCAGGAGCCTTTGAAAAGGGTTTCAGTGGTACCACCGTCCTGCCTCTGAAGGAACTCAGGCAGTTCAGCACGGACTGGGCACGCTCGTTGGTGAGACGTGCCCTCATACTCACCGAGTCTAACTCCACACCGAGAAAAGAGATTCTCTGCACGAGGGAGAACTTGCACTTTTCCCAGTTGACCCAAAGCCCCAACTGGCTGAGTGTCGGAGCACTGGGTCCCTGTGATCACACAACTGTTCTCACACGCGGGCCATGCTCGAGATAGTTGAGGATCCTGATGCCCACTTCCCGTAACGGGGCAAGGGCGCCCTCCGTGATCTTCGTAAAGACACAGGGGGACAGGGACAGCCAGAAGGGGAGGACCCTGTACTGCCATGCCCGACCCTCGAACACAAACCGTAGGAACGGCCTGTGTCGAGGGAGAATTGAGACATGAAAGTAAACGTCCTTCAGGTCGACCGCTGCATTCTTGGGTATGATGAAATAAGGGCTGTAAAACCCCTGCCTCATATCGGCAGGAGGGACTGACTCGATTGCATCCTTTGCCAGGAGGACAGCAATCTCCTCGCGCAAGACAGGTGCGTCCCGGACTGCCACCGAAGTCTCGAGAACGCCGCTGACTGGGAGGTCGCCTGGTGAATTGAATCGCATAGCCGCGTCACATTGTGTGAATGAGCCAGCGGGACGGGTTGGGCAGTGCAAGCCACGCCCCCAAACTCCATACGAGTGGCACCAAAGGGACAAATCGACATACAGCGGAGGGGAGTTGAGCCGGATAGGCCAGAAGGCATCGCGTTCTGACTGATCTCAGTAGAACTGATCTTCCCGCGTCCCCGGAGAGACTGGCCAGAGATGCGTGGAGAGGCAATGCATCCCCCAACCGCAACGTCCTGGCTACTGGCAAAGGGGGGCATCGTGGGTGAGAGTGAGGAGGCAGCGCATCGCTCAGTCAGCCCGCAGGCCTGAGAACCCGGGGAAAAGGGAAATTGCTCTTTCTTTGACAATGTGGGTACCACTGGCCCTTGAGCCAGCGGCGGAACAGAAACAAAATGAACCAGAAGATTTTCCACCCGGCCCTCCTCCGGGGGAAGGAGCAGTGCTGTCCTCACCGTCTCCTGAGAGAGAGCAGCTTCCCACATCTCCGGGTTGCCCGTCTCAGGGCCACTTTATTGCCTCCCTGGACGATTTCGGGGCCGGCTGGGACACGGGGGGCGCTGCACTCCTGCAAGAAGCTCAACGTGCCGGCCGAGGTGATGATTTAGCACGGGGCAGAGCAGCTCTGGAGGACGCAGTAAGGCACCCACAGCGATGAGCAGACTGGGGCTTGCCCTGCAGCGGAGCGGTGGCTGATGGTGCATCACGCCAGGGCAAGATGTGTTGAATAGCCTCAGTCTGCTTCTATACTGCTGAGATCTGCTAGGCACAGTCCTCGACAGTGTCGCCGAACAGTCCAGCCTGGGAGACGAGAGCATCGAGAAAGCGCACTTTGTCAACATCGCTCCTCTCAACAAGGCTGAGCCATAGATGGTGCTCTTGGACCACAAGTGTGGACATCGCCTTCCCAAGGGCCTGCGCTGTGACTTCCGTCACCCGTAGGGCGCGGTCAGTCGCCGAGTCCAGTTCCTGCTTCAACCTCGGGTTGGTACTACCCGCGTGCATTCTAATGCCTTGGCTTGGTGTACTCACAGGATAGCCATGGCATGCCGAGCAGAGGCAGCTTGGCCCGCAGCGCTGTAAGCTTTGGCCGCGAAAGCGGCCATCAGCTTACAGGCTTTGGACGGGAGACGAGGACGATTCCTCCAAGTGGCGGCGTTTTGCAGGCACAGGTGCACCGCAACCGCACTCTTCACCTCGGGAATGTCAACGTACCCCCTAGCCGCCCCGCCATCGAGGGTTGCGAGGATGAGGGAGGCAGACGAGCCGCTTCTGACTGTAAAAAGGGGCCGTCCACAAATTCATCAGCTCCTCGTGCAATTCCGGGAAGAAAGAGACCAGGGCAGGGCATGGTCGCGAGCCACAGCCCGTGCCGAGGAGCCAATCATCTCACCGCGAGGGCCTGGGACTGAGAGGTGTGCACGCCTCCAGCCCGATGCTCGCGGCGGCCCGGGAAAGCACGCCAATCAACTCTGGGTCTGATTCGGCGGCGGCCCCAACACCCGAGGGGGGCAGCCCCGCCGAATCTTCATCCTCAGAGGACGACTGCCCATCCCCCCATGCTGCTATCGACATCTGATCCTCTATCGGCAAGTCGAATGAAACGCTGAGCACACCGTAAGATGGCACAGCAGAATCACCAGGGAGCCGCACAGAACAGCTGCTGCGGGAGGAGTGAAAGGTCCGTGGGGACTGGTCCCGGTGGAAAGGCTCTCACTGTAACCCTCAGCTCGCCCAGAGCACTAGCCGATGGTTCTCTGCTTGTAGCAGAGAAGCCAGCGCGGGTAGTGACAGAAGGAGCCCCTCCCATCCCCGTGAGGAGAGAGAGGCGAGCCACAGCCCGTGCTGATCGCAGCGCTGCAATGGTTACACGCTCAAAACGAACGCAGAAACCATCCACGAACGCAACTTCAGCATGCTGGATGCCCAGACACTGAAGACAACGATCGTGGCTGTCGACGGAGGATAGGAAATGACCGCAACCAAGAGGACACGGACATAACAGCGTCTTTAAAAAGACGTGAACCGACCGTGATTTGCTCTTTTAGGAAATCTGCTCTTTTAGTTGAAGTGCCCAGGGGAAACGCTGCAGACAGGGACACCGCTGTTCGCACCGTGACGCCAACCAGAACAGCTTCCAGACAGATGATGAATGGCTTTGTGGAGATCAACACGTTCATCCATTCGGCTCCAAAGCAAAAATCTAATGAGTGGATGCACCTGCCGCCTATTTATACCCGTGTGCACGGGGAGTGGCTCAGGTATGCAAAATCCACTAGCCAATGTTCATTGGCATTTTTTCTTAAAGTCAGAGATGATTGGGGGTCCCAAGTGAATCCCCCTATGTCGTCACGACATAACTCGTAGTGACCGACAGATAGGGAACCCAAGATAACAGGACTTAATGACTACAGACCTGTTGCTTTAACGTCTGTGGTCATGAAGTCTTTTGAGAGGTTGGTGTTGGCTTATCTGAAGGACATCACTGGACCCTTACTGGACCCCCTGCAGTTTGCTTACCATGCAAACAGGACCGTGGATGATGCAGTCAACATGGGACTGCACTTCATCCTGCAGCATCTGGACAGACCAGGGACTTATGTGAGAATCCTGTTCGTGGACTTCAGCTCCGCTTTCAATACCATCATCCCAACACTCCTCCAGTCCAAACTAACCCAGCTCTCTGTCCCTAGTTCTATCTATCAATAGATCACCAGCTTTCTGACAGATAGGCAACAGCTAGTGAGAATTGGTAAATTCACATCCTACTCCATCAGCACTGGTGCCCCTCAGGGCTGTGTTCTCTCCCCACTGCTCTTCTCTCTGTACACTAACGACTGCACCTCTAAAGACCCCTCTGTCAAGCTCCTGAAGTTTGCGGACGACACTACAGTCATCGGTCTCAGCCAGGACGGCGACGAGTCTGCTTACAGACAGGAGGTTAAAGAGCTGGCTATCTGGTGCAGTCTTAACAACCTGGAGCTTAACACGCTCAAAACGGTGGAGATGATCGTGGACTTCAGGAGAAACCCCCCTGCACTCCCCCCACTCACCATCATGAACAGCTCTGTGGCTGCAGTGGAGACATTCAGGTTCCTGGGCACCATCATCTCTCAGGACCTGAAGTGGGACACTCACATAGACTCCATTGCTAAAAAGGCCCGACAAAGGTTGTACTTCCTTCGTCAGCTGAGGAAATTCAACCTGCCACAGGAGTTGCTCACACAGTTCTACTCAGCCGTCATTGAGTCTGTCCTGTGTACTTAAATAACTGTCTGGTTTGGCTCAGCTACAAAATCAGAAAACAAAAGACTACAGAGGACAGTTCGGTCTGCTGAAAGGATTATTGGTACTCCCCTGCCCACCCTCCAAGAACTGTATACATCCAGAGTGAGAAAAAGGGCTCAGAAAATCACTCTGGATCCCTCACATCCATGCCATCTCCTTTTTGAACTTTTGCCATCTGGTTGGCATTACAGAGCACCGATTACCAGGACAGTCAGGCAATCTACCTCATGAACAGTTGAATGTTCTCCCACTGTGCAATAAAAATATGTGCAATAACCTCATATTTATTTTTCACCCTACATTCTAGTATATCTATAGCAGACCTGTACATACAATTTATTATTATTATTCAAATTTTTATGTATATATATGTGTGTGTGTGTGTGTGTGTATTATTCACATCTTATTTTTATTATCTGTGTGTTGTTGTTGCTGTTGTTGTCTCTGAGTACTGGAAGCAGTGACACTAAAACAAATTCCTTGTATGTGCAAACATACTTGGTAATAAAGCTCTTTCTGATTCTGATATATATTTAAATAACAGTTTGTTTACATAATGCCACTGTTGTGTTTAATGAAAAATAAAATCACAAAAAAAATTATTTTCCATATACTAAATGGAAAGCTAGTTTTTTTTTTTTAGTCTTGGATATATCAATGATTAGCAACAATATATTGAAGTGCAGTGCACAGAGTCAGAAAAAAAAATACCATACACACACAGACACACAAATATCTCAAACACATTCAAACCACACTCTGATATTAATATCAATACACCCACACAATTATAATGGCATAGTTTAATTTCAATTGGCTTTTTTCATCAGAAGCAGAAAACAGGAAAAAAGCAAGTATTTTGCTCCACAGGCCAGACATGAGAAAATGGTGCTATCAGGTCAAAAACAGCAAAAATTGTAACTTTTAAAAATAGCAAAAAATTCTGAAACCTTGCCAAAAGAATGAAAGCCTACTAACAAAGAATGCATGATTTTTATTATTTTATTATTATTATTTATTTATTTTTTATTTTTTATTTTTTTTTGCTTAAAGAAAAAAGAAACAAAAACAAAAAAGACAAAAATATCCCTAAAGACACACAAAGGTTAATCTAGACAGGACAAAAAAACACAATTAAAATAATGGGTAAGGTATGTTTGGTTATGGCAGATTTACCGGCTGAAGCTGTGCCTAAAACCAGCGGCTGAACCCGAGTCACGGCCAGGTCCCATATCCCATCCCGGTGTCCCACGTACTCCTTGACCAGCTGACACACTGCACGAGACGTGGTGGCTTTGAAACTGGACACAATCTGAGGAACCGACAGGAGAATGAGCATTTCATCAGCATTTGATTCTCTCTCTCTCACACACAGATCTAACTACAGAGTGACAGTAAGCAGAGCAGAAGCATGGGGAATCAATACTCAAACCATACATGACTGTAACACCTATACACGTATGACACACGTCATGTGGTTATACTGCTGGATTGTATGAACACACTGCATTCAGTCATACAGTCTCTCAAACAAGATCAAGGTCTATGAAAGGAGAGCGTAGTCAATACTTCTGAAATGAGAACGTTTAAGACACCCTAACAAAGAAAAATAAGCAATAAAACAAGAACAGCATGTAAAAGCTGACAAAACATGACTGAATTCACTAAAAAACAAACAAATGTAAATTGTTAAAATGTTGCTCGTAAATATATGGTTCATCTCTGAAAAAGGAAAGAAGCTGAGCTAAGAGAGAAAGGTGGCCAATGGCTATTATATAGATATGTATTAGAATGTAATTTAAATGGCAGTAAATGACACATTCACAAAAGTGCACAATATTTATTTAAAAGTCACTGAAAGATCTTATATAACAGAAAATGTGGATTACAGAATGGATCTGTGGTACAATCACTGTAAGACACAACCTCTCCTGGTAAACTACTTTACTCCATTAATATGGATGCATGTTAAAAAGTTTAATAAGTTTGAAATAATTAAAAGTTTGGGGCCTGTAATATGTTTTTGAAAGAAGTTCACCAAGGGTGCATTTATTTGATTAAAAATACAGGTCAAACAGTAGTATTCTGAAATATTATAACAATTCAAAATAACTGTTTTCTATTTTAATATGCATATGCAATTCAGTGTAATACGGCTCTTCAGAAATCATTCAAAATACACAATTTGCTGCTCAAGAAACATTTCTGATTATTATCAATGTTGAGAACAGTTGAGCTGCTTAATATTTTTTTGTGGAAAGTATGATACTTTTTCTAGGATTCTTTGATGAATAGAAAGAACAAAAATTATTTTAAATAAATTAATACTTTTATTTAACAAGGATGCATTAAATTGATAAAAAGTTACCATGAAAAAAACATTTATAGTATTTAAAAAGATTATTTTAAGATTTTTATTTTATATATAAATATTTTAAAGAGTAGTGTATGTCAGTATATCACTAATTTAAATTTTGCAGATCATTTGGCATTTAGATATTTTAATAGGTCCAATACTTGACTTGAATACAACTGCCATTTGAAAAAAATTAAACGGTTTGTACATCTGATCTGGTAAGTGGAAAAAATAAAAATAAAAAAAAATACTATACCGCAATCTTTACTTGCTACCTACAGTGATGACACCAACAAAAGTTGACAAAAAATGCTGTAATATTTAGGGATGCACAATATATCAGTGACCACTTCATGTTGGACATCATTGTTTTTTAGTTTTGTTTTTTATAATGTAAAGCACGTTAAATTCTAAAACTTTAATAGTATCTAAAAATTAAATTCTAAAACTTATGGCTAAAACTTTTATTTAACTTAAAACTTCAGCTGAATCTCATTTTCTTTTCTTTTTTCTTTTTTGAAACAGTGGTATGATCCAAGTTATCCAACAGAATAGATGTACATTAGTGGCCTGCATTTAAGATATGATAAAATCATGAAAATTGCTATTGGCCAACATTTCTATATCTGTGCATCCCTAGTAGTATCTATAAAAGGCAATGCTCAGAATAAAGAAGTATTGAGGTACATTGTCCTAACTTTAACAAAAGTTTTAGCATCACAGGAAGCAAATGACTTCTATAAAGCAATGGACTGAGGAAGGTGTGCAAGCATGTCATTATGCAGCCTAACCACTACTAAGCACTGCTGAGCCTGATATTCCACTGGAGGTAAGAGCAAACACAGCAAGCACAATGAGCCCTCATCTCAGCACTGTGAAAATGCTCTGTAATATTAGAAAACAATATTATACAGTAACAGACCGAGCTCCTCACATACTGTAGAGTTCAGTAAAACATCCAAAGACAATCATGAAATTCCTTGAACTGTCATGTACAATATCCTCCAAAGTTACATGGAACCAAATCCACAAGAGGGCTTTCACTTTTCACATACTGACAATTGCAATATTATGATTTAATTAAAGGGATAGTTCACCCTAAAATGAAAATTACCCCATGATTTACTCACCCTCAAGCCATCATAGGTGTATATGACTTTCTTCTTTCAGACAAATACAATCAGAGTTATATTAAAAAATGTCCTGGCTCTTCCAAACTTCATAATGGCAGTGAATGGGGGCCGAGATTTAGAAGCCCAAAAAAGGGCTTCCATTCATTATAAAAAGCGCTCCACACGGCCCCGGAGGGTTAATAAAGGCCTTCTGAAGAGAATTGATGCGTTTGTTTAAGAAAAATGTCCATATTTAAAACTTTATAAACTGTAAACTCTATCTTCTGCTAACTGTCGTACGTGTATACATGAAAGAGTGGCATTCCAGCGGTTGACATAGGACGTAGGTGTAGCGTAAGCTCCGGTGAGAATATGCTAGTCTCGCGAGAACTAAGTTTTGTTTACAGCAAAGGAAAACCAGTTTCACATTTTTCTTCACAAATCATTGTTTTGTACTTCTAATTTGTGACCAGTGTTTTGTTTTGCTCTCTCGTCCGCGCTTCCGCACTTGTCACTTCTCACCAGAGCTTACACTACACCTACATCCTACGTCAACCGCTGGAATGCCACTCTCTCATGTATGTTCATACAACAGTTAGAAGGCAGAGATTACGGTTTATAAAGCTTTAAATATGGATATTTTTCTTACACAAACACATATCTTCTCTTCAGAAGGCCTTTATTAACCCCTCCCTCCGGCCCGTGTGGATTACTTTTCATGATGGATGGATGCACTTTTTTGAGCTTCAAAATCTCAACCCGCATTCACTGCCATTGTAGAGCTTGAAAGAGCCCGAACATTTTTTAAAATAACTCAGATTGTATTAATCTGAAAGAAGAAAGTCATATACACCTAGGACGGCTTGAGGGTGAGTAAATCATGAGGCAATTTTAATTTTTGTGTGAACTATCCCTTTAACATAAAGTCACACCGCTAAAAGTAGTTCCAGTGTCTGTTGCTGTACAGTTGAAAATATTCTCTAAACTATGTAAACAGTACTGTTTTAAGGCTGTTTCTAGATTTATGATTTATAGTTAACAATTACATTTTATTTAAAACAAAAAAAACTAAACATTTCCAAAACATTATTACTTATTTAAAACAATAAAAGTATTAATCTTTATAAAATGATAAATAGGTATATAATAAATATGTAATAACAAGGTAATAAAATAAATATTGCTGCTACTTAAGATGACTTTTTATTTTTTTTGTTCTTATCCTTCTCTATAGATCTCAGCTCCACCATACAACTGATTCATGAAAGACTTTCATTTACAGATATTTTAGTTTTATTGACTGAATCAAGACAGTACTGATTTTAAGCAAATAATAATATATATTTAACATTTGCAATACCATTTACGGCGCTAAAAAGCAAAATGGAACAGGCCTAATATAGAAAAGGAAAATGCACTATTTACAGCCTGAAAACAAAAGAGCATTTTCAACACTGACTAAAGGAGAAACATCAGTTAATGTTCACTGTAACGGTGGAAAGAGCTGTTGGTGTTTTCTCTTCTGTCATGTCTAGTGTTTTGAAGGGGAGGGTTGTATGAGGGATACCACATTACAGAACTACTCAGCAGGGGGATCAACTTTTAAATGTTATAATGTTCCAATTTAATTACAGAGTTATAAAGAGTTTGTTAGAACAAAAATTCCACAAAAAGGACATTCATTGGCGTCAAATTCAGCTGTCTAAACTCTTCTAAACCAGAATACGGTAATTTCATTAAGTTTTAGTCAACTTTCCCGGTTCTCTTCCAGCCAACACATCTGGCCCTGCTCACCATCAAGATATTTGACCATGGCATATTTTTTTGTGCGCAAGATTCTTATTGGTTTAGAGTTTGTTCAGTTAAAGAACTAGTATGTTCTGTTGTGACTTTTTTGTCATAGAGTTCTTTAGATTCGTGAACTCATTCAAATTTTCATTTGCTCTGGCCAAATGCTTGAATGGGGTAAGATTTGCTGGCAGAAGAAAATCAATGCCAATCAAAGGTTTCCAAGCCAAGCCAACTGTTAAGAAGTGATATTTCTTCATACTCATTATTAATATTTACCAAAACACTGTCTTAATGTCTTTGTTAATGTATAATGCTGAATTAGTGTCAGAGTTAGCCAGATAAGCACAGATTGATGGCTTGTTGCCAAGCACATCATTATTGGGTTATGACCCCCAACTGTTGGATAGTTCATGCATTTTGGCACACTGAGGAGTTAATTACCCATGAGTCTCCACCCCATAACTCCCAGTTCCCCACATTGAAGTTGCGAGGTCCACCTACTTTCCCCGGGAAAGAATTTGAGCGCTACATCAGTGAAACCGAGAAAAAAGAACAATTGTAATCCATGAGGATCAAAACGTTAAAAAGACGAGTTAAATTTGAATCAGCACCATTGAGCTCTATATTCAAGAGTATACAGGTAAACAGGTACTTGGGTCCAATAATGGAGCAATGTGGAAAGTTGAGAGAAATTATGACATTTGAAAACATCAGCTTTGTTTCTTTGGATAAGAACACTAAAGATTAGGGGTGTAAACATTTAATATGGTAACTACACAGCAAAAATAAAGAAATACCTGTAAATAAAGCTGCTGCTAAGCTGCTAATCGTGTACACAGATTTTGCATTGTATTTGATTTGATTAAGATTTTGCACTAAATTATATGATGCACTGCTGTGAAACCTAAAATTTGAGCACAATTCAAAAATTTTGCTACAATGCACAATTATTTTGAATCATACAAATGTAATAAACATAATCAAAAATGTGTCAGAAGTGGTGGAATCTGGATTTAGTGAAAACTGAAAAGTCAAGAAATGAATTTTAGGTAATAAAGGAATGTGTAATAAACTGGGTATTACATATTATAATATAACAGACTGAGAAATTCCATAAATGTTGCATTGAACTGTCATTGTCAGATCAACGCATGACACAATTTACACCCCTACTGATGATAAATCGGTATGTCACTTCATGAAATGTGTATGTGAAACTGGAGGTAGTTTGTATAATTGACAGAAATCGAACAGAGCAAAACTACGAAAATGCATTTAAGCACAGAATCACTTCATTCAACAAAGAGATAAAACATAGACGCTTACAAAACCACTTAAAACAGCCTGCTCTAGAGATGTCACGTCAATACCAAAACTGAAAAGATGTAATTTCACCAGTTTTTCCAATGGTGTCAATTACACAAAATTTCAAAATTGTTTTATTTCAATTACATGCCAAGTGCATGTCTTTATGGTACATGCTGTTATTTTAATTCAATCTCTTATAGAGATAGTTTAACCAAAAAATGACAATTCTGTCATCATTTACTCTTCATGTAATTGCAAAACACACACAACTTTAATCTTGAAATTAATTAATAATCAAAACTGAGAGATTTCTGTCCCTCCTTTGAAAGTCTAAGCACCCAAAATGAGTAATGAGGGTGGGTAAAAGAAGAAATTCTCATTTTTAGGTGAACTATCACTTTAATAATTATGAAAACTGAACAAACGTGTGCCAATAATGGAACTTCATTGATTTTAATCATCAAATTTCACTGGTATTGGTCACATTTTGGTATTGTGACAACCCTAGCTTGTTCATTACTAAAGTATCTACATATGTTAAGTCTGTAAGCCGACTACAAAGAACAGGACTTTGCACTGAGATATGTTTTTTTTTTTTTTTTTTATAGAGATTAGTGATTCAGAGAGAAATACTCCGAGCTTGAACAACAGTAATAAAGTTTTATTTAGAGCAAAATGTCAGCAATAACCCCACAGATACAATCGTACCTTGCTTGTGGAGGCCTTGTATGTCGTCTTCAGCTTTTGGGACAGTTGACTTGTGCTGTGACTAGCTGTGCACAATAAATTACACAATTATGAGTGAAAAATATGAAAAAGATAAATTATAAATTTAATTTAGAAATATCAATAGCAAATTGCACTTAAAACATTGTCATGTCATGTGAGGACATAGCTTTAGGCACAACATTATCATTATCTCTGACTCATCAAAAGACAATGTCATTATTTATTCAAAAGCTTGTTCAATGATCTGATATTATGAATGCAGAAATTAAACAAAAGCTAAATGACAGTTTTGTTTTGCATATACCTTTTGTTTTCAGTGCTCCTTTGCTCAGATCGCCACCATCAACAGTCTGTCCTTCTCCAGCCAAACGTTCGTTTAGCGATTCAATCTCTCTCCGCACTGCACAAGAACAGAGCTTATGATATGGCGGTCGCTGATAAACTGAACAAAACACTGATTTTGTCACATTTACAAAATTTGTAAGAAACAATGTACATAAACCCAACAGTTTGATGAGGACCCACAACATCCACCCTGAAGGAGTTTATACCTCTATAATGACTTATTAATAAGTCTATAATCAACTGTAATACTGAAAATAATTAAGGATTCAGATCTTAAGAATGCTGTTGAGTGTGAAAGACACTTAGCGTAAGATGATTACTCAATTAAAACCAGTTCGTCTTCATGTGCAAAGACTGTTTTCATCATGGCATTAAATATAGTAAATCATGTAAAAAGAGTCCAGTCATGCAAAAAGGATGTTAAATTATAATTGGTACCACTCACATTCTAAGTTTTCAATGTAGAGATTTTCAAACTCCCGTTCAATCTGTCCAAACAGGTCCAGTAAGTTACTCCTTAAAGCCATTGGCAACTTGGAGTCCTAGAAATTGAATAAAATAATCCATGTTACAAATACTCAGAGATTGCGTCATCAAAACGCCTTCAAACTTTAATTACAACAAATGAGAAATGTAGATTCTGCACTGTTCTACTCCGTACATTCTAGCTATTTAAAAAAATAACTTTAACATAAAAATAAACCACTAAAACATAAGGAATGTTGAGGAGATCTTGTTACTAGTTTATTTTCAAGAGAAAATTAAACAAATACCAGAAATAAACTATGTAAATTTTCTTGCTGTTGTAAAAAATTACATCTAAATGTTTACGTAAAATATCTTGCTGTTCTAAAGCTTTACGTAAAATATCTTGCTGTTCCAAAAAATAGTTAAACATTTGTTTTAAAACATTACATCTAGAAATTTATGTAAAATATGCTGCTGGTTCTAAAAATTAAGATAAAATATACTGCAATTTACATGAAATATGCTGTTCTGAAACTAAACATTTAAACATTCATGTAAAATTACTTGCTGCTCTGAAACTTTACATTTTAAAAATGTATGTAAAATATAATGCTGCTATAAAACCTTTACAAAAAACAATTTAATGTTTTCTTAAACTTTACGTAAATTGTCTTGATGAAGAGCTGATGATAAAATGTAAAAACTGTAACTTGAATGCATTGTAAGTCGCTTTGGATAAAAGCGTCTGCTAAATGCATAAATGAAAAATGAATAAATGAATTGATGTTCTAGAGGCTTTTAAGCCTCATTACAGATAAGTTCTCTTCTAAATGCATCATTTCTTTTTGAAACCGAGAGAAACCAATCATTACTAAGGATAGAAAAGAACAGAAAAGATCATAACAAAATCTGAAAAAGCACAAAATGTAAAGAGGTCTCTATTCAAAAACATAACTATTCTACCAAATCAACTTACCTCCATTATCAAGGATAAGAAGTTCCAAGTAAAGTCTTTCAGCCTGATTAAAACTACACAAAGAAAAGCAATCCACAAACAAACATTGCTGTTGTGTCGTTTAGACTAGTTAATGTCCATATTAACTACTCCAGGACAAAAAGACAAGAGTTTACCAATGAGAACAGTGTAAAAGCGAAGTCAACTGCTCTCCATTCTGTAATTACCACATGTACTTATGTGTCAGAGAGAGAGAGAGAGAGAGAGAGGGACGGCAATTAACAAACAACAGCTTGTCGTCTATTCTTATAAACCTGCTCAATCCTAAAACTTGTGGTCACCATAGCAACTGGACATAATGGGCGGTATAGTCTAAATCCAGTGAACGGTTTACAGTAGGGAACGCCAATCAGAAATGACCCAACAGAGGAATAGACAGAACAATCGAACCCCAGCGTGGGCCGCTCTTTAAAAATGGATGAGGCTATAGACCATAGAAGAGTACAAACCATAGATACCCTCTCCAAGGAGTCTCAATAAAACAGATGACCAAATGGCATCGTGTCTCAAGTCATGAGTTAAAATATTCTTAACACTTTAACATTTTGTTCAAAATAATGTATGAAAACTTTTCAAGAACATGGACTAAACAAAGTACGTTTTTGAACTGATATAGAACTTCATTTGAATGGGAAAACTGACAATTGTAATTGACGTGAGTACAGGCTGCTCTAATCACTGACGTACTCCAGTAATGTTTGTGTAAGGAATGCGCGTCGATAACAGATTCATTTAGGACAAACGTTGTGTGTTAGAGGATGTAAATTCCAGGGATACATTACAGTACCAAACAATGACAAAACTACTCATTGACAGAAATACTTAACTCATCTAATTTGCTCACCAGGTATAACATGGCCTTCGACTGTGACATTTAATTTTTATGAAACCAGTTTCCATTTTTCCCAATCACTCTCAATAAAGACACTGATCCAGTGTTATTACAGTGTTATTATTTCTATTTCTTATTATTTTCTTTTAACAATTTGTCTTTCATTTTAGTCCTTTTTTTATTAGTTTTACTTTTGGATTTCAGTATTTTAGGGATATCAAGGTTAATGAATTTTCAGATATAATTTAATTTTTTTTTTTTTTTTTCAGGGCCAGAAATAAGTTGTTTCAGTGTTATCTAGTAGCATTTTTGCATGTTTAATGAAAGTGGGTTGTAGAGGTTTCCAACGTTATAATACAACTACTGTAGAATGAAAACCTAAAATTTTAATTAATTTGTGCCCATTTGAATTTTATTTGATTATTTTTATTTTAATTTCACTGTTCCTTAATGTTTAAATTGTTTTTTTAAGAAAAAAAAAATACTTTTTGTTGTTTCCATAATAACACTTAATCAATCAATTAACATTGGCTTCCATGTCTAAAATATAGTGTCTCCTGAAACAAACATTTTAAAAAAATAAATAAATAATAATAATAGTTTTATTTACAATTTGTCCTTTCAGTTTATTTATTATTATTATTATTATTATTTTTTTTAGTTTTGTGTGTGTGTGTGTGTGTGTGTGTTTGTGTGTGTGTGTGTGTGTGTGTGTGTGTGTGTGTGTGTGTGTGTCAGATATATACATTTTTAGGGCCAGAAATGAGTTTTTCAGTGTTATCTAGTAGCATTTTTGCATTCTTAATGAAAGTGGGTTATAAACATTAACAACTTTATAATACACCCAGAATGAAAACCTACAATTAAAATGAATTTATGGCCATTTTAATTTTATTTCATTACATAGTTTTGGAGAAAGCAAATGCATTTTACTTTATTTTTGGAATTCACCATTACATTTCTTTTTTTATTATTATTTTAAGGAAAAAATGTTTTCATTTACTTTTGTATTTTTCCATAATAACACTTAATCAATCAATCAACTTTGGCTTCCTGGAAACTGAATATGTCTAAAATACATTATGTCCTGAAACTTTTTTTTTTTTTTTAATTCAACTAAATTCTAAAACAATAGCAAATTATTCAACCACAACATGACGTGTTTACATGGATACTTCCATATCCCAGCTGTCATAACTTGGTGGTTACCAAAAAAAAAAAAAAAATTTTTACAATGTTACAGAACTGGCTTTGTGCCATTCTTGACTGTTCACCTGGGCGTGACAGCACGCTCACACAACACTGTTCATAACCACGAACTTCAAATCGGGATCTATACGTGTCCATGCGAGTAAGAAATAACTTACCTGTCCCTCCAGCATGTCTCTCTGCATGCCTGGTCTGTCCTGCTCGGTGCTGTTGGTCCTCCTAATGGACAGACTGTGCGACTTGCGCTTCTGTTTGACTTGACGGGCGGCTGCGCTGTTTCCACTTTCAACAGGCATCACTCCTCAGTGCCGTCCCACTACGCACTTCCTACCTGAAACTGAGCAATCAAACGGCAGAGTTTGCCCCATCCTGCAGCAATGGAGGAGTATAATGTGTCCTTTGTTGGACACTATGCTATATAGCCTATTTCTGTAAGTGGTATGTATATAACAAGTTAAACATTGAGGGAAGAAACATAAAGTAATCCTTTGTTGATGACATACTGGAGGAATATGTTGTCTTTATTGTGGGTGTAGGTTGATTTAATGCTAGTTAAGTATACACTGTAAAATTGAAACGTTCAATGGAAGCTGTTGTAAAACTCAGAGACGTTTTGACTGAGCAGGTGAATAAGACTCTAAATGTCAAGATGAATCTAATAAAAACTGTCAAAAAAGGTCCAGGACATATTTCACCGTGAAATAAATAAATACATTTTTAAAAGCAAAGGCTGCATACAAAAAAGAAGATTATTTTAGTCATTTAGCACATTTACCACCAAGTAAGTAATTTAGTACTAATGTAGCAGTAATTTACCTATTATTTAATTAAAAACACTGCCCTTTTAAGTTTTTTTTTTTCTCATTTTAAGTAACTTATTGTAATGTGAATTAGTTTAATATTAATATGAAAATAGCATATTTTCTATAAATAATACTTTTAAATTATATAATTATATTATTTTACTGAACAGCATTTTTTTTTAATTTCTTCTTTTTTTTGCATTACTGTGATAACATTTTTTTTGCTTAAAAGTATTTTTCTTCACACTGCTGTAGCAAAAATTGTTATTATTTTTTCCTTACAACATTAAGCATGGGATATTTTTATATTGCATTTCAAAAAAAACTGCATTACAATAACAATAACATATGAAGAAATTAACTTAATTATCATGAAATATATCATTAAGATTTCTGCGTTATTGACATTTTCTTTTATATAAAAGATATTTTTATTTTAATTTTTTTTTTTTGGGAGGGGGGAATATGACCCGGACATTCCTTTTGAAAACCCATCATATTTGCGTTTTTAGATGAAGCAATGGGGTGTTATTTTAATGTAAAATGAATATGTTAAGTGAGTTCATGAAGTGTTAAATTAAAAGTTAAACTCATTATCAAAAAAGCAAGCAGGCCGTTATCCACAATAACATGCAACAGAAATGTTAATGTCAGCCTGAGCATCTTAACAAGTCATAAAGCATGAATAATTATATATAAAAACATAATGCTAAATAAAGGGCATGCAAAATAAAACTACAAATACCAGCCATGGAGAGCAGTGAACGATAAACAAAGCAGACACATCCTCAGACGACCGCTTAAAGTGATGAAGAAGATCTCAACAGGAAGCCCAGGGCCACACTCCAGCACTGAACACAAAACAACACCACCTATCGGTTCTCAAACATGACAATGAAGAGAGGAAAAGCTGCAGGCATGGAGTGACAGCATTCTCACAACCTAAAATAACAGGGAGGACGGATGGAGCAGGTAAAACAGACAGGTTTGAGTTGATGGGGTTAGTGGGTATGAACAACTCATATGTAAATCAATAAAAGCATGCATGAAGTATATGGACTTTATGGAGTTCTGTCATGCAAACTGTTGTGCTGGATGCAATTCTTCACAGATAGAAATCATTACATTAGTTGTGTCCTAAATGACGCACTATACACTAATGCACTATGTACTCAGCCGTGTAGTGTATTAATTTTATAAGGTTATTTTGTCATTCTCATAGTCTGATAGCCCGTCCCCATCCACTACAAAATTAAAGCTGTGACAGTTAAACGCATGAAATGTCCGACACTGTATACTTCTGTGTTTTTTGTTTTGGGGGGATTTTGGGAGGAATTGTTTTTCTGGGAATTTAAAATACACTTTATCTTTTTGTATTTTTCAGTGTGAACACATTACTACACACACTACTTTACTACAAAATGTCATAGAATAGTCCATAAGTATATGTGAATTGGGACTTTCAGCTTTTGGACTTTGTGATGTCAACTGAAAAAGGAAGTTTAATTTTGAGATGGAAAGATTATTACATTTTTGACTGACTTTGATTTAAAGTTGACAAAATAAATCGTAATTCTAGTGAAATTCAAACAACATCATATCATGGGAAACAACAGTTATGTTGCTGTTTTGAAATAAAAACATTTGATGTAATACACAGACAAACTGTGAGACACTTACTGGAACTGAAACGAATCAATTTTTGTAGAATTTTAAAAGCAGAAGCTTATAATTTCATAAAAGCACTTACATTAATTATTTTAGGAGCTGTAATGCTTTTCAAAATCATTATTTTACAGTAATTTAAGGGTTTTAGGGTTTATTCTCTCATGGTGACAATGTTATTAATTATATATATTGTATGTAATCATATTGAAAAGATTAGAAAATTATTTTTTACACATCAAAATGCCTTTTTTTAAGAAAATTAATTAAAATAAAAAATAATAATAATAATTACATTACACCACAAATCTTGTCCACTTCAACTACTGAACCTGGAATATTCTTCTAATGATTATCATACTTCACATGATAATCATTACAGAAATATATAAATATATGGAATAAATTGAGAGACCATTTGAGGGTTCTCAGTTTCTCTTGATTTACGATTTGTGGTTATGTGTTTGATTAGAATGTGATTTTTGACTTTTTTTTTTTCTTTTTTTTTTTCCAAATTTGAAGTGGGAACAGTCATTTAGAGCATTTTTTACATAAAATGACAATTAGTCAAAATAACACAAAAGATGCCATGTTTTCAGACACGTTTATATTAATTTTTAGACAACACAATACCAATGTTTTTAAGAAATCAATACTTGCTGAAATAACCCCGATTTTCAAACGCTTTAAGTTCATAACCAAATTTTACTTTAAGTTTGTAAGAAATGTTTTTTATAGAACAGAACAAATATTAGCATTTTACTCAAACCCATACCCAGTAAATCCAGTGAAACAGAGTTTTCAAGAGGTCTCATTTTTTTCCATAGCTGTATACACACACACACACACACACACACACACACACACACTACCATGTAAACACCAATGTAATGTCATGGTATATTGTCCAAAAATGGCAATATGGAAGTACCATGATGTTTCTTCATACGTTTTAAAGTGTTTTACAACATACAGCTTCCTCCAGACCACTTACGAAAACATATGACTGTCACAACGTCAAAAATGTCCGCTTTTATTATTCTTGTCTCACAACGTATAGAATACCTGGATGACACACAAACACTTATACAACAAGACTGATATCTCATACAGTTGCAGAATCCAGCGAAATGATCTGATCATAAACACAGCGGTTTGAGGCCTGCTCGGTTAAACACAGTCCTCATGTGTGTCTGACAGCAGCTGTATGATGATAAAGTGTATCAAATTCGCCTGATTATCAGCTAATCCTCCATTATGACAAACTCTGGCGCCTCTGCTTTCAATAATACTCACATTTCTGACCGCTTCAGATGAGCTGAGCCGCCTGTCAGTCGCTGATGGAGGGATGGTGTGTGTTTGAGTCCTCCAGCATCATCCACAAACACACACTGCTGATTCTGTCCAATAATTCACCGGGATTTTCACACTTTGATGTTTTGTTTTTATCAAACCCGACGCTGTCGGCAGAGTGTGAAGCAAGAGGAAATGACAACAGATCTGACGGGCCTCCGACCGGATGTACAACTTCAAAATTAAAGTCTCGACGTTATTTATTTGACATTTATAATCATTTTCTTCTCCGGTATGTGATTATTAATACTAAAAGGCATAACTAAAACTCTCCACAGATACACGTAGGCAACTACATTTGTAAACAAATTATAATTATTAAATTATAATGAATCATTCAGATGAACGTGACTTGGTAATAACACACCGATAACAGAAGCAAATGTAAAAAATAATTGTGGCACACATATGGAAGCTATGTGTATTAATACAAATAATTTTTAACATTAAATAGCCAAAACAATTTGTTTACGTGTCAGATGAAAATATAATTTAATGTGAAAAATATATCCTTTCTTTCTTATTTATTTATTTAAGGGTTTGAAAATAATGTTGACAATAAAATACTTACTATTTACAACTGTATTAAAATAATATTTTAATAATAACTATTTATTTATTTATTACTCATTCATTCATTCATTAAATTGTGTCTTTGTGTGTTGATATTTCCAGTATAACTGTTGAATTACTGTATTGAGCTATGATATAATTATATTATATGATATAATAATATTAATTTAGATATAATTATATATATATATATATATATATATATATATATATATATATATATATATATATATATATATATATATACATACTTGTGTTAATTACTCATATATTTATGTCCAGAACATGTCATGTGAAAAATGTAGCTTTAATTTGTTTGAGTTATTTATTGATTTATTTAAAACATTGTTGACAAGAAATTAATTACTATAATAATAATAATCAATCAATCACTTGTAATAATAATAAAGATAATAATAATAATAATAATTGTTGTTATTATTATTATTAATCATTTTAAAGTTGTCTTAAAATGTGTTGATATTTCCAGTAAACTGTTAAAAGTTACGTTACTGTTATTGATAAAATGTCTACAACATTTTTTTTTTATTATTTTATTTTATTTAATTTCGTTTAATGTCATTTCATCTCATCACTTGCTTGATTTTGCCCGGCTCTTTTGGAAGACAGCCTAGACGAATATTCACCAATCAGAAGACAGCTTCATTCCCAACAACCAATCAAAACCTTTAGTTACACTGTGTGCTTTATGAGCTGCTGATTTTACAGGGCCTAAATAATGTGTCTTTTTAAGGTAGCACTATGCTAAAATAATTTTTGTAGCTTTTTGTACATTTTTTTTTTTTTTTGTAATAACTTTTGTAAATTAAGTATCATTTAGGCCTATTATTGGGTATGTTTTCACGTAAAATTATTTAGGTATTATTAGATCCATGCTATTAAATATATTAAACTTTTTGTTTGTGTAAATGTGTTTCAGTGTTGTTTATTTTATTTTATTTTTATTTATTTTTTTTAGATTTAGCTATATCATTATTAATTCTATTATTTAGTTACACTGAAAAAAATGACTCATTGAATTTACTAAATTTTTTTTAAGGTAAGAAATCAATTTATTTATTTATTATTTATTATTATTGAAATCAATTTATTTCAGTTACATTTAAATGAAAAAATTTAGTTGACTAACTTTCAACTAAATTTGTTTATTTAAATGTAGCTAAAATAAATTGATTGCAACCACTTGCCTTTAGAAAATTTTGTAAATTCAATGAGTCATTTTTTTCAGTGTAATAAACAAATAAATATTTTTATTTATGTTCTAAATGTTGTTAACTGTTTACCATAATGACTTATTTATATAATTTTTTTAGATTGTTTTGTAGTAATTGTCTTCTATTTATTTAAAGGTTCTTATAGGAAATGTGTGCATTTTAAAGCATGTTTTAGTGTGAAGGTGAATGTGTCTGTGTGTTTGCAGTGGGGTCAGACGGCTCAGTTCACCTGTAAGGATGCTGCAGATTAACATGGATATTCTGGATGAGAAGCAGGTGCAGTTGCTTGCAGAGATGTGCATCCTCATCGACGACAATGACAGAAAGATTGGAGCTGATAGCACGAAAAACTGCCATCTTAACTCAAATACTGATGACGGTAATGTATGTGCATGATATTTTACTGTTGATTGTAATGTATGTGCACTTACCCTAAAAAGTTAACAAACTTTACTATTTATTTATTTAGTATTGAAAATATAAATTCATAAATGAAATGATTTACTTGCTTCCTCACTGACAGGATTATTGCATCGAGCATTCAGTGTTTTCCTGTTTAACAGCGAGGAAAAGCTGCTCCTTCAGCAGAGATCCAATGCCAAAATCATTTTTCCAGGTGTGTGTCGCTGTTATTTTGGTATTATTTATATACTATTTATTCCTATCTACTAGAATTAGCTGTTATATTGTCAGTTTAATTCTAGTTTAAGTCTTAGTATATGCTTTTGTCAGGTTTTCCACCTAAAATAATTTATTTGTATTTTAGTTTTAGTCATTTTAATGTTTTATTTGCCAAAGCAACATTTTCTTCATAATTGTGTAATTACATAGCAAATAGTAACACAGCTGTCGAGAAAGACACTGAGGGCCAGATGGTGGCTCAAACCAGTCCAACCCCTCTTTTGATGTTAAAAAAAACTACTGTCCAGATTTACTAAAGACACACAGTAAATCTTAGTGATGAAAAGACGTGGCTACAGTTATTTTTGTGGCTGACTTTAATGCATGTGCATCTGTAGGAGTTTCCACTCCCATCTGTACTTTTAATGGACTGCGGTCTCATGCTAAATTCCCCTGTTTAGTAAATCTGACCCTAAGTACTCATTCTCTGTTCCAATAAACCATTGGTTTGCACTTAGACATAACACAAAACGGCATAATAAGTCTTTATAAAATGTTTGCAATATGAAAAACAAAACACCAATGTTCAGTACATTTTTAAATGTATAAATAGTTATCACAATAACTAATTTGTCCAACGAGTAATATACTGTAGGTGTCTGGTCTTTATAAATATAGAATACAGAGAGGTGAGCATAAATTCAATATGACTCATCCAATCAGATTTTAGAGCTGTAGTTATTATTTATTTTTTTTTTTAAATGTTATAATAAGCTGAAATAATGTTTGATATGCTTTTCCAGGCTGTTTCACCAACACTTGCTGCAGTCACCCTCTCCACACCGCCGGTGAACTGGAGGAGCGGGACGGGGCCATCGGGGTCCATCGCGCCGCACAGAGACGCCTGCAAGCTGAGCTCGGCATTCCCACCGATCAGGTACTGAGACAACACGGCTTCTCTTACAAAGTCCTGATTTGCCTTTTCTTAAATTCATAGTCATGGCATTAAATCTAGCTTGCATTGCTGAAAAATTATATATTCCTCAGTATTTCGGTCTTGTTTTCCATCGTAAACACAATCAGTTTATCAGAAAACAAGATTTCTTATCTTATGTCAGTTTGATTCTCAAGTAGGGCTGGGCAATAATTCGATAATGATAATTATCGCGATATAATTTTCCTCGATAAAACGATATGAAGAGTTCGATAAATGTTCGATATAATGTTTATGCGCCAAAAGCGGAACAAAACGGCGCAACTCATATGAATCGCGCCACACGGACCGCGGTGCACAGTGTTGCCAACTTAGCAATTTTGTTGCTAGATTTAGCAACTTTTCAGACTACCCTAGCAACTTTATTTCCAAAAAGCACCTAGCAACAAATTGAGCTATTTTTAAAATGTATTTGGCAACTTTTGAAAATTGACTCAAATAATAAAAAAGGCATACATTTTTCCTCTTAACCAAGCCGTTACTAAGCAGTGCCTAGCAGTACACACATCAAATGTGAATCAAGTTGCTAGTTGCACTCATTAAAAAATAATTGTTCATTTATGAAACACCTTAGCTGTTAGTTTGTTCCTATAATTGTTAATCAGTTAGGTACACTGATGATCTTATATCAAAATCTGTCTGTCTGTCTATCTAAATGCATTGTGTCATTTAAAATATGCTGGTGAAAAATTAATACAGAAAATTCCTTCATATTAACATATGAAGTTAGGGCTGCATGATAAATATTGCACGATATTTATTGTGCAGCCCTATATGAAGTACACTGTGCCCTGTTTTATGGACTTTACTTAGAGTGTAGCATTTAACTTACTACCAATTCACTGCTTAAAACTGTAATTGTTAATCATGTGTAGTTTTAGGCTAGTTATTTGGAGAACAAATAAAATGCAATTGATCAAAAATGTGTAACTTTTCAAGAATCTAATGTTTTATTTAAAAATAAAATATAATAAAAATGTGTTCATTTTGCTTTTACAAATAATATATATTAAATGTTTATTTTTACAAACAAATCTAAATGAACATATTTCAAATAATTTTCTTTGCTGAGATTTGAATAATTTCAATGTGTATTCTACGCAATGATGTAGTTTTGCGTCATGGTTACATAATGACATCATCATCCAATGACGTCACAACGTCATTTAGCAACTTTTAGCAACAAATCGACCCGCCTTTAGCAACTTTTCCTGAAAATTAGTTGGTAACACTGGCGGCGCGACCTCACTAGAGCAGATGTGTTTACTCGCTGATGAGACGGTCAAGCGAAAAAACTGAAAAAAAAAAAAAAAACAGCGCTGTGACATCTAGTGATGTACTTGGTGATTTAAACTAGTTTAAAGCCAAACAGGAGAAACACTGTGTGCAACAAGACAGTCAGAAGGCTTTTCAATCTACACATCGCCATCATTTACCATGGATTTACTGTAGTAACACTCACTGCACCGTGGTATTGTGACAGAAATGTGGGATATTCACATTGAATTTTATTACAGGAGTAATGGTATACTGTATAATTATAGTGCATGTATTTGTGATTAAGCTATAGCATGTGTGCATTTATACTGAATGTTTATAGACTACTGTTTTTCATACAGGCTACCTAACAACCATCTAGTTATATTTTTACCATGGTATTGAGGTGTTATATGAGTAGTTTTATGTGGTATGTATATGGTATTGAGGTGTTATATGTGTGGTTTTAACTGTATTGGTATTGGTTATATGGTATTGAGGTGTTATATGTGTGGTTTTAACTGTGTTTATCATGATTTAAATGTATGCTACTATGGAAGACCAATGCTTAATTAAAAAAAAAAAAAAAAAAAAAAAACACTTTGTCAGAATAAATTTAACCATGCTACAATTTTTACATATGTTACGGATTTTAAAAATGAACAAAAATTTACCTCTGCATCCTAACTCAAGCTACTATCAAATGTGAATTTCTAAGAGACAAAAAAAGTGATATTATTATTATTATTCATATTATCAGGCAACTCAAACCTGTTTCTTGATTTGAAACAATATCACTCATTAGATCATGAAGAATCTAAGAAATTAATTTTTCTAGTTAGATATTTATTTTGTTTGTTTGGTTTCTACAACTTTCACTTTGGAGCAAAATTCTGGCTTTAAACTTGAAAGAAATAAAGATTTGACATTTATCGTGATAATTATCGATATCGACTGATATGAAAAAAAAATTATCGTGATAATTATTTTGCCCATATCGCCCAGCCCTATTCTCAAGTAAATGTAACTTGACTTAACAGTACTGGAAAATGATAAAAATAATGAGGAAGGACATCTGTTTTTTGCAGTATGATCAGAAGTACAGTAAAAGTTATTTCTGTGTTCCACAGCATTCCTGAGGGTCTTAAATCAGTGCAAAAAGTCTTAAAATCAATTACTAAAAATAAAAATCTTTCTCAGTATTTTTATCTTGTTTTCCAAAACAAATATCTAAACATGTTTAAATACATTTACTTGAGATGCATAATGTAAGTTGTTGAACTCGTTTTCTGAGAAACTATCTGAGTTTGAGTTTATGTAACGAACAAATATCTGGCAAAATCAGGAATTGTTTTCCCTTTGAATTAAGTTGATATTTATGACCCTTCTGACAGATATTTGTTCTTTTTTTTAATCACAAACTCACTTCATTTTGATTAATTTCTCAGAAAACAAGACTTCTAATGTCTATCTAATGTTGTTTTGCTTCTAAACTAAGTGTATCTTAATTTAAGAATCTTTAGACATTTTATTTATAAAATATAGTGTGTACATATATATATATATATACATATATATATATATATATATATATATATATATATATATACACACATATATATATATATATATATATATATATATATATACACACACACTAATGTTTCAACGTTTGGGCTCAGTAAGATACTTAAATGTTTTTACAGGAAGCTCACTATGGCTGATTTGATCAAAAATGCAGTAAAATCAACAATACTGTAGAATTTTATTACATTGTTACAATTTAAAATAACTGTTCTCTATTTGAATATATTGTCAAATGTAATTTATTTCTGTGATGCAAAGCTGAATTTTCAGCATCATTACTCCAGTCTTCAGTGTCACATGATCCTTCAGAAATCATTCTAATATACTGATTTGCTGCTCAAGAAACATTTCTCATTATTATCAATGTTGCAAACAGTTGTGCTGCTTCACATTTTTGTGGAAAAAGTGATATATTTTCACCATTTAATGATAATATAAAGTTCAAAAGAGCACCATTTATGTAAAAAAAAATAATTAAAAAAAACGTTTTTTCAATCAATCTGCTGAAAAATATTAATTGATTTAAAAATCCTACAGACATTTCATAGTGTATTTATAAAAGCATTTTAAAAAGCATTTAGAGAGAGAGAGGAAATGGAAATTTAAAAAGCACACACACACACACATATATATATATATATATATATATATATATATATATATATACACTACCGTTCAAAAGTTTTAGATCAGTAAGACTTGTAATGTTTTTTAAAGAAGTCTCTTATGCTCATCAAGGCTGCATTTATTTGATCAAAAATACAGAAAAAAAAACTAATCTTGCAAAATGTTAATACAATATAAAATAATGGTTTCTATTTTAATATACTTTAAAGTATAATTTATTTCTGTGATGCAAAGCTGGATTTCCATCAGCCATTACTCCAGTCTAGAGTGTCACATGATCCTTCAGAAATCATTCTAATATACTGATTTGCTGCTCAAGAAACATTTCTCATTATTATCAATGTTGCAAACAGTTGTGCTGCTTCACATTTTTGTGGAAAAAGTGATATATTTTCACCATTTAATGATAATATAAAGTTCAAAAGAGCACCATTTATGTAAAAAAAATAATTTAAAAAAATGTTTTTTCAATCAATCTGCTGAAAAATATTAATTGATTTAAAAATCCTACAGACATTTCATAGTGTATTTATAAAAGCATTTTAAAAAGCATTTAGAGAGAGAGAGGAAATGGAAATTTAAAAAGCACACACACACACACACACACACACACACACACACACACACACACACACATATATATATATATATATATATATATATATATATATATATATATATATACACTACCGTTCAAAAGTTTTAGATCAGTAAGACATCAGTAATGTTTTTTAAAGAAGTCTCTTATGCTCATCAAGGCTGCATTTATTTGATCAAAAATACAGAAAAAAAAACTAATCTTGCAAAATGTTAATACAATATAAAATAATGGTTTCTATTTTAATATACTTTAAAGTATAATTTATTTCTGTGATGCAAAGCTGGATTTCCATCAGCCATTACTCCAGTCTAAAGTGTCACATGATCCTTCAGAAATCATTCTAATATACTGATACAGTAAATGAACATACTTTCCAGAAGGCCAACAATTCACTAAAAATGTTTTTTTTTTTTTATTGGTCTTATGAAGTATTCTAATTTGTTGAGATAGTGAATTGGTGGGTTTTTGTTAAATGTGAGCCAAAATCATCACAATTAAAAGAACCAAAGACTTAAACTACTTCAGTCTGTGTGCACTGAATTTATTTAATACACGAGTTTCACAATTTGAGTTGAATTACTGAAATAAATGAACTTTTCCACGACATTCTAATTTATTGAGATGCACCTGTATGTGTGTGTGTGTGTGTGTGTGTGTGTGTGTGTGTGTGTGTGTGTGTGTACTAAATTGTTCCTGTGCAAAATTCACTGATGTCTTTAATTCATATTGATGTATTAATTCATATTTTAATTCATATTTTTTTCATCAAGTTCATACTTGATTTTATCCAGCAGATGGCACTAAACTCCAACAAAAGCCATGAGAACTTCACCACAGAAACAAGGGAACAGATTGTACAAAACTAACATTGGACAAAAACATTAAAGGAGCATTTAATTTTATCCTATATTTTTAAGTGTATTATTGTATTATTGAGTATGAAAATGGCAGCCATTCAACTCAATACACACTGATGGACCGCTTCATGTAATTGTATATTAAGGCCATATAGAAAAACAGCAGCTTTGTTTGTCACACAGATGCACATCTGAGCTGATACACAAGCATGATACACCTGAGAGCTGTCAATCATCAAAGCTGTTTATAACTGCACTTCACCCATGTGCTTAAAGCATGAAGCACTGACAGCATTCATAAAAGATTCATCTGAATGAATCTGGACTAGAAAATTAAAACCCTTAAAATAAATAATCAAGCATTAATGCCATGATTTCTTTTATTTTAACCACAATGCTTTGGCCAGCCCTGCACTGAACATCACAGCTGCTGAGGAGGAAAGAATCCCTTCCATTATTCGCATGGATTTTCCACAGACAGAGATGTTCATGGGGGAAGGGTGGATAAAAGAAGAGTGTGAGAATGACCACCAGGGGGCCTGCTGGATTAAAAATGGATGAAGAACATCACAGAGCAGCAAGTACTTCAGCAGCACATGGATTTTACATGGAGGTGTGATGTTTAAACCAGTGTGCCCAACCCCAATCACATCCTGTACCCACAAGAGGTCTTTTTATGTACAGTGAGGTCTGCGAGCATGAGTGGAAATGCTTTTAATTTGCATTTAGAAAAATGAACACAAAATATTTTAATGCAAATTATAATATCATGCTCAGCATAACAATTTAAGGCAAAAGTTGAACTGAAAATGTAGAGTTTTTTTGCTTTAATGACAGCAGCAATCAAGCTTAAATGAACAAAACCTGATCATTGTGATTTTTGAAATTATAACTATTGATAGATAAAAGACAGACAAGCAGATAGATAGATAGATAGATAGATAGATAGATAGATAGATAGATAGATAGATAGATAGATAGATAGATAGATAGATAGATCAAGACTACTGAACTTCTCCTTAGAGAATGTAAATACTGAGTAACTTGTTCTCTAAAGGAAGCTGTCTGTCAGAACAGAGCCCCTCTTTTAAATATAAATGTCAAGATATCAGATTATGGGAAGAGAAAGAGCAAAGGAAAAGCACATCTGAAGAAAGCTAAAGGTGACAGCGGAAAGAGAGTGAGTAAATGAGAAATTCAGAAAATGTGTTGATACAGAGTCTAGCTGACGCAATCCTGAAAAATATGAAGAACCTTTCTTTCAAGAGGACGTGTGTGTGTGTGTGTGTGTGTGTGTGTGTGTGTGTGTGTGTGTGTGTGTGTGTGTGTGTGTTTGTGTGTGTGTGTGTGTGTGTGTGTGTGTGTGTGTGTGTGTGTGTGTGTGCTGATATATTTCAAACTCAGGCCAACATATTTTAATACATTCAGATTTAAAGAAGCTCAGTAAACCAATGGGAATTACTGTCCATGTGGACATTTCTGTTCTTAAAGGGACAGTTCTCTTAAAAACTAAACATCTGTCCTCATTTACACACCCTCATGTCATTCCAAACCTATATGACTTTCTTTCTTTTTTGATCCATAGTCCAATGTTTCTACTTGAAACGACTTGAGTGTGAGTAAATGATGATAGAAAGAAGAAATTTTGGGTGACCTGTCCCCTTAAATCAGTAGTTTTTTTTTTGTTTTGTTTTTTTTTACTGTAGAATGGTCAGTGATCGTAGAATGGTTGGAATTAAAGAGAGAGAGAAATGCATGAGGAAAACAGCTTATAAATCATACAGAATGAAGTTTTTTGAAAATGTAAAAATGCAGAATTTTTTTTTTTTTTTTGTGATTATTAGGTGTAGGGGAGGGTTAGTGTAAGGGGATAGAAAATACAGTTTTTACAGTATAGAAACCATTACGCCTATGGAGAGTCACCATAAACCGTGTGTGTGTGTGTGTGTGTGTGTGTGTGTGTGTGTGTTTGAGGGGGAGGTTTGGATTTTATGGTTTAATTTTGGCTTACACATCACCTACTCACTTCAATCCTTTGTAAAAACCAACAAAATTTGACTTGCACATCAGACATAATCAAACAAACATTTCCATTAGTGTGTGATTATTATGCACTGAAGCACTACTAAACTCAGCCATCAAAGTAAACGACTGTACTGAGCCATAACACTGTATAACAAGCACGCTGCATGTCTCAGGAGTAACACACATTACACGGTTGTTGACTGTTCGTGATCTACACTGATTACATAAAGTTCTTGCCTTGTTGCTCACTGCACTTCTCGTTTTTATCCTTGTGCCTTGGAATATATATGATGATAAAGCAAACCATATGCAGATGATTTCAGTATGTTTTAATGGCTTTAATCATGTGTACTGTATATATTAGCATCTATCTTTTCAATCAGCACTTTGCACACCTGCTCTCATTAGAAGCTGCCTGTCTATTTCCACAGTTAATTGCTTTTCCTGCCATGATGAGCAGATTAAATTAATATCTGGCCCGAACGGTCAATCAGCATGTCCTAATTTACTATCTTATTTCTTCTCATGACTCTATTTCTTCACAAATAACTCTTTCATCATACCATGGTAATATGAGCACAGCTCTATTTTTGCTTTATAAATTTGTCATAATAAGGCCAAAGATCACTAAGAACTGCTTCAGGTCCCCAGAGAGACAAGACAAAGGAGAATGAGAGAGGAAAAGACAAGCAGAAGAAGCTACAGACACCTGATTTTGATCTCTAGAGTATACAATGACTGAACATGCTGTTGTGAAGTGAATATTTTAAATTTGGCCTATTGAAATGTATGGACGCCTGCTTCTGCCACTGAATAAAAAATAATAAAGGTAATTGCGATTGCTTTTTTTCTTGCAAGAAATGAATTTACATTTCTTTCAGCCTGAGGCTTTTTCATTTCACTTTTGGTGTGAAAGGGCTTTTACATTTAACAAAAATAGAACTTTATATATTAAAAACAAACAAGCAAGCCCAGCCCGGATAAGAAAAAGTAAAGCAAAAATAAGGTACCTTTCCATAAAAAGTAACTAAGTATTATAATAAGTTACTTTTTAGGGAGTAATGCAATATTGTAATGCATTACTTTTAAAAGTAACTTCCTCAACACTGCGATACTGTATTTGTTACAAAAAAAATTCAGACAACCACATCTGTAATTTTTACCATAAATTGAACAAAAGATGTCTACAGTAAAGATCATCTTAGATGTCATTTACCCAACGGCTTAAGAGTCCTTAAAATCCACTGATTAATAATTGAGATGAACATTGTCCTAATATGTTATGACTAGTCAGTGAGTTCTTCTTTGGCCTTCAGCTCTCTATAAATTCGTCTTTGAACAAGAACAGGAGTGGATGGAAAATGGGACTCAGGGGTGGCCAACTGTGTGTGCTGTACGCCTCTGACATATTTGCTTTGACACTTCCATCAACATGCGCTGCCAGGTCTGACCTGGCTAGGAAATGTCTCGTAGCATTACGATTTGCCACACACACACTTATGCTCCAGGCTTCAGGCCTCTGCACAGAAGAAAAAGGTCAAGATAGTGTCAGGAACACAAATGCATTGTGCTACATGGTACTTGGATACAAACAAGCGTGTGTACACCTACGTGGGGGAAGCTCGGATATTTTATTTGTGTAAATGTGGCTGTAGACACACACTAAGGCACGATATCTAACAATTTAGGTCAGCTCCCTCGTACTTTGTTTTGAAGCTATTATAAGATGACTCACTCACGCAAACAAAACACAAATGCGTTCCTATTGACGCAAATAGCGGGTGTCTCATCCGAGACTCAAGAGTGGCACACTTCTAATTCTGATGCAGAGACCGAGATTAGTCCCCCCTCTATAAAAGAAAACCAAACACAAATAGGGCATATCCATGCATATTCCTCTAAACTGTAAAATGGTTTCTGAGAAACCCCAAATACAGAAGTATTATCAAAGCCACACATATATATAAGGCACATTACATTTGGTACACATGGATTTTCAAACGTGCATACATGATGCACAAGAAGCAGTGGGGTCTGTGTTTACTATATGCGATGCACTATATGCGATGCACTATCTATATGTATGTGTTGATCACTGTTTAGATAAAAGCCTAAATTTTGTTTGTCATATAAAGAGTTCATATCTTCTTGGTTAAACTGCTAGATTCATATGGTTCAGTTTAACAATGCCTTTATAACCTTTTTGGATCTTCTAAGTTTTGGTTAGCTGGACTTTTTAAGGAGGGGCAGAAACCTCTCAGGTTTCATTTAGTCCATTAAGACCAAAGTCTTATGGGTTTGGAACAACTCGAAGGTGAGAAAATGATGACAGAATGTTGCAATCTGAGTGAACTATCCCTTTAAGTTCCATTGAAAATCAGATATCAGATTGATTTCTCCAAGTTCTAACCATTAAGGTGTTCCACTGCTCACTGTTCAGACAACGTCGTATAGGAAAACAAACTGATAACGTTACGCTACTTACTGTACGTGTTTGATTTCAACAAAAAGGATAACTTGAAATCAAAGTTGTGCTACTTAAAATGAGGGAATGAATTAGTAATACAACATGGTCATAATTATCTAAAATTAAGGAGTAAATTATTAAAATACAGCCACAGTTTAATTGTGCTTTTCGAAGGCTGATCTCATTTCAAAGGCTTCGAATGGCTTTCAGAAACAGTTCCACTACGGCTTTGTTTGGAAATATTTGTGTTGGTGGTGCAAAGTAACAGACAAAACAGACAAAGTAACTGGCAATATTGTGGCTACAATGTAAGTTACTCAATATTTTCTTATGGAGCTATAGTAGAACAGAAATATCTCACTCATAATCGTGCTGTTGATAACATTGTGTTATAGTCTATTTTCACTAGTTCTCAAGTCGGGGAATATTCCAAGAGAGGTTCACAGATGGAAAACGGGCCATAAAGAAAACTGCCACAGAAAGAGGGCAGAGCCAGCCAGATCTTCATGATGACAGAGAGAAATGGCTCAGGCTGTAATTCCCTCCCACAAGCCACGCTGACTGACATATAGCCTATCTTTCCTAACTGCTAGTGACAGGGTGTGAAGGCCTGGCTGACTACATCCGCACGTTCTATCATTACTTAAGTGCATGCAATAATTCATGTCAGTAAAAGCTGCTAGGAAAAGAAATAAGTTTTACAGCGATCCAGAAACTCTTGATTTCTTGTAACCTGACCTGCACCTTTTCTACTACAGACGTAAAAATGATACAAACTGACACTCAAATCATTTGGCTTGATGAGCTTTTTTTTTTTTTTTTCTACATAATATGCAATAATTCAGCTACGAGGTCATGCCATTTTTCAGTTGATCAAACATCTTCCAGGATTATGAATATGCAGGTCAGTGTTCACCAAACTTGAGCTTTGAAATGCAGTATAATTTGCATAAGCTTGGGTTTCCAGTCTCCTGCATTCACATGTGCATGAATGTAAGTCAGTGGAACTAAAAGTGTAGTGCGATCGTCCCTTGAGAATAGAATATTTTGACTTACAGGCCAGTAAGTAACCACCTAATAACCAGCCATAACAGTTTAACGACCACATTTCAAGGCCTTAGATCTGTGGAGGTGAGTTTTCAATAGCCATCAAACACCATTTACGAGGTTAAAATCATTTCTTTTTGAGATCTCTCCATCTGTACATCATGTTCTGTGCACAGGATCTTTTTTTTACTGAGAGGAGAAAAGGAAGGAGAGAGATTGAGTGGTAAAAGTAGAGACCTAGGACAAAGTTGCAAAAATGTCCAAGAGATGCAGGGAAAAACAGCAAAAAGTAGCAGAAAAGTAGTGCTTAGTTGTTATCAGCCTATCCCAGACAACTGAGGAGCTGGAATATGTGCCTTCACCCACACATCCCACTGCAATTACCTCTGACACAAAGAGACACCCACATGCACAGCCAGAGAGAGAAACAGGACCACACATCCCTGCCCCCTCCAGCCTCGTTGTGCTTTTCCTTGAGTCCTCTTTAAAAGAACCAGTCCTTCACACTTGGTTCATTTCAGGGGTCTGAGTGGTTTACAACAATGGCTTAAATGTGAATGTTCCGGTATGAACTGTGACCATGTTGGTAGTTAAAAACCAAGGTCTACTCTGTTTATATGGAGATGACAGAATGAGAAGTACGTTTAAAAAAACGCACAGAAAGAGAACTGTCTTTTATCAGTTTTAAAATACTATGATGTTGTAATATTAAACGAATAGTTCACCCAACAATGAAAATTAACTGTTAATTTACTCACCCTCAGGCCATCCAAGATGTGGGTGACTTTTTTTTAGAACAGTGAAGAAGTTTTTAGCTGAAACCGTGGTCCTTGGTGATTCATAAAATGCAAGTAAGCAGCTACCATCACTTGAGAGTCAAAAAAGCAACACAAAATTAATACCCATGGCTCCTGACGATATATGAAATAAAATGAAATGAAATGTGCAAGAATGCAATCCACAGCCTCAGGTAAACAGTCCGAAATGATGTCTGGTTCTTGAATGAAAAATCTTATTTACTGTTCTACTGAAAAAAAGTCACCTACATCTTATAAGGCCTGAGGGTGGGTAAATTAATAGCAATTTTTCATTCAATTAAAATGAATTGGTAAATATGATATTACCTTTCTGTCATTACTCACCCTCATGTTGTTTAAAACTCATAAGATCTTTAGCACACATAAGATATGTTTAATAAAACCTGTAAGATTTCTGTCTGTCTTTCCATAAAAAGTCAATTCAAAGACTTTGACAGTTCAAAAAGTTCATAAAGAGATTTTAAAAGAAATCTGTGAGAATCAAGCCGTTCAATCAAAGTATTTTCACATATGATAAACAGATTTAATTATGGCTTTTTTTCACATATAAACACTGATCATTGCACATCTACTTGATGCACCAAATAAATCCGTTAATCGTATGATTGATTCATATGGATTTTTTACGATTTCTTTGTAAATTTTTTAATGCATCAGAATTTCAATGGAGGGACTAAAATATCAGGTTTCATTAAAAATATCTTGTGTTTTGAAGATGAATGCAAATCTTAAGGGTTTGGAATGACAAGAGGGTGTGTAATTATGAGAGAATTTTCATATTTGGGCGAACTATCCCTTTAACTCTTTCCCCGTCAGCGTTTTTTGAAAAAAGTTGTCAGCCACTGCCAGCATTTTTGATGATTTTCACTAAAATTTCATGGCCCCCAGAATATTTTGTTGTATGAATATCTGAACATGCAATACATCAAATTAAAGAACGGAGTTTTATTCTAGCTTCAAGCATTCTTTTTTTATCAACACTTAAATTTAGGTAAGTTTCATAAAAAATCAACACTTTTGAGCAAAAAGCTGAAAAAATTGAATTATCAAATATTATCTGGATCATATTCAGTATGATGATCAAAGCAAAGATGCAGTAGATAGCTTCCATCAGCACCTCCAAAGCTTGCACAGTCATTTATCACTTCCTGGATCCACATTTCACTCGGTAACATTAGGAAGTTTTTATTTATATGCTGTTTATTGTTGATGATCGCATTATTTTTCATATGCATATGCTTACATAAGAGATCGCTCATTTCTGCCTCTTCCTCGCCTCTGTTTTTGATCAGATCATTCTAGACTCATTCAGGAGATGAGTAATAGTGCCCCTGAGTGTATGACAGTGAAAACACAGAAACCAGAAAATTCGGTGTTTGGCGGGGAAAGAGTTAATTACTGAAATGGAATGCTATTAAACATCAATGTATTTTTATAGTAATTTATTTTATTCATTTGACACAGCATTGCAAGGCACCCTGGTTTAATCCTTGAGCCTTCATTTCAGTGGAACACTGAAGGAAAACCTTCAAGATTCTGTATGAAAGCAATGCAGTTTTACTGCATCTTGTTCAGTATTTTATCCACCCTTTTTATCTGCCATCATTCAATATTAAAAACTTACAATTTGTTATAATTCCTTCCTTACTAATAGTGCTGTGTACTCAGCAGATGATAGTGCTATTACACAAAGCTCATCTTAGCAACCAAAGCCAGCCATGATGATTCAGTATATAGCAGAATATCAATGCGCCTCTTTCTTGCTGATATTATCAGATTTGATGACACTGCCATCACAGTGAATACTGAGCATCGATTACTGAATTCAAACAGGCTGTTCACAGCTGGACGACTGCCCGATGGACAGCATTGATGCAGAACTTCATTACAGTTAAGCAAGACAAGAAACAGGCGTGTTTTGATGCAGGCCATGAGTCACACTAGCTAAATGGGTTTGATTTTTAAAGAGTATCAAGCAAAATTGTTTAATTGATTTTATTATTCCAGCAACTGATCCTGCATTCAATAACAATGCTGTATTCTGACATAATAATGAAACGTTTGATGAAATATGATCGACTTTAAGAGACAGTGGGTCTATGCTCATTAGAGCATGATAGATTAATTACTTCATTTGCCTCCACATCCCAAAATGAATACTGCTAATCTGTTGCCATAGCAACCTGATGTTACCATAAAAGATGCACACGGACTGCAAGAGCCATAGTCTTTCTGTGTGTGCTTTTGGGTGATGATACAGGGTAAAATTGTGAATAGTGGGGCGAGCAGTTAATTTAATTTTAATTTTAACCCCTAGGTTAATCTGCTGCCATGAAATTGTCAGTAAGATACGCTGCTAATCATAAGCCGCTCTCGCATTTGAGTGAGCCCATGAACAGGCTTTTTATAGCACTTCCTATACATGACGTAACTGTAAAAGTGTTGCACTCTTTTCCTCAGAGATGCTGATCTCTGAAAGAAGGGTCAGAGATGAAGGCTGCAAATGTCGAAGGCTTTGTCATAGTCGACGAGAATCCTGAGGTGAACCATCTGTTCCTCAATTTTCATTCCACACAGCACTCGTGCAATGAAAAGACTGGAGATTTAAAGGAATAGTGCACCCAAACATGAAAATTTTCTCACTATTTACTCACTATCATGTTTTGTTTTTTTTTTTTCTAGCATCTTAATGCAGATCTTTTCCATATAATGAACGCTATGGAACAATATGACATAGAATAAATAATAGGTCAATATATATATATATATATATATATATATATATATATATATATATATATACTATATGTGTGTGTGTGTGTGTGTGTACCTGTTTTTTTTTATATCCCGGTGGGGACTTACAGTTTTTTACGATTGCTTACATACTAAAATTAAAACCCAAGGAGTAAAACTTCAGCCCAAATCTGCACAACTATAAGCACATTCTCAGCCTCACACTTTTTGCAAAACACTACACACATTGTTTTGCAAGACACTAAACACACTTCTCAACATTAGACACAGAAATCGAACATGTTGTCACTTCTTTGCCATTTTAAGCCACTGCTTTCCAAAATACTACACATATGAACCAGTTGATCAAACACGGCCATCAGGTGTGCAGACACTTAGGTGCTTAACTGGAAACTCAACAACCAAGGTGTAAGCACTATAAAAAGGCAACAGGTGAATTTTTGTCTTCAACAAAAATGAAGGGCAGTGGTGCAGGACGAGGAAGAGGAATAAGGAGAAACATCTTTGGCCACAGAGCTATTTTGAATGTCCCGGGTCAACGTGGTGGTAACATCACAATATATGCTGCAATCACGCAGAATGGGGTCCTCCATGGGGGCACGCCAAAATAGCTCCTTACAACACCGACCGCATACTCACATTTTTAGACAGACTAAGTATTGGACAGACTAGGTATTACACTAATGCAACCAGAAACTGGTGCCATTATTCCAGTACCTCCCACAACACTCTCCTTTCCTTTCCTTTCCTTTTTCCCTTCCACATGGCAGTGGAAGGTTTACGATCTCCGACCCTATGCTATACCCCTCATTCAAGCTATGGAGGAGGCCTGTGACCTAATAGATGCAGAGTCTGTGTAAGGATGAAGTCGCCATTCGAGAAGATTGCTGTTTTGCGAGGGAGGATATTGCCTGTGATGTGGACGAAGTGGCCATATCCAGCTACATGGAGAGATGATGCTAAGGTGTTTTATTTATTTATTTATTTATTTATGTACTATATTGTATTTGAAATACTGTATGTTCTGATTTTCAGCCTAATTGCAATGATTTTACAAGGATTTTACAATGTCGTGAGAAATAAATACTTTCATCAGTGTGCAACACTTGTCTCGTGTATTGTGTTTGGTCAATTCATGTTCTTTAACAATATCTCAAAAAAATCAAAATAAAAATCAAACCCAGATTGTATTATTAGAAAGGTAGAAATGTTACAAGTGTTTAAGATTGAGCACAGCAGTGTGTAAGTGGTTCAAACAGAATCCCGACTGTATGAACCATGTGTGTATCATCCGGTAGTGAAACTGGGTTTTGTTAACTTATTGTAAAGTTTTAAATTAAGTGTTTCTTTTTTCAAAAGATCTGAGATGTTCTTCTACTTGTGTGTGTAGATGTGTGAACTGTGTGTAGTGTTTTGACAAAATGAGCCTTGTTTTTAAAATCGTGCAAGCAATCGTAAAAAACTGTAAACCTGAATACACACAGACTCATGGGGACTCGTGTCACGGTGGGGACCTAAATTGAGGTCCCCATGGGTAAACAAGCTAATAAATCACACAGAATGAAGTTTTTTGAAAATCTAAAAATGCAGAAAGTTTCCTGTAAGGGGTAGGTTTAGGTGTAGTGTTGGTGTAGGGCAATAGCATATACAGTTTGTACAGTATAAAAACCATTACGCCTATGAATGTCCCCACATGGATAGCGAAACAAGTGTGTGTGTGTGTGTGTGTGTGTGTGTGTGTGTGTGTGTGTGTGT
Organism: Spinibarbus caldwelli; assembly: GCA_039654775.1. Taxonomy (NCBI): domain Eukaryota; kingdom Metazoa; phylum Chordata; class Actinopteri; order Cypriniformes; family Cyprinidae; genus Spinibarbus; species Spinibarbus caldwelli. Next base: position 23,050,145 of record CM077263.1, read on the forward strand.
GTATGCGTGTGCGTGTGCGTGTGTGTGTGTGTGTATGTGTGTGTGTGTATGTGTGTGTGTGTGTGTGTGTGTGTGTGTGTGTGTGTGTGTGTGTGTGTGTGTCTGTGTGTGTGCGTGTGTGTGTGTGTGTGTGTGTATTATTTTTATTTTATTTTTTTATTTACACTGTTATTTAATTTTTTCATTGCACATTATATTACGAAAATAAAAAATTTAGTCAACAGAAATTTAATTGATTTCTTGGTATGTTCCTTTTTTAAAATGACCCCACTGTGTATCAAAATATATGATGAAATATGTAATACAAATGGTGTTTTTCTGAAGTTCTATTCCGTAATATTAAGATTTTCCTGGCACTAACTTGACTGAACATATGGTGAATCTCTCACACGGCTGCACACAGATTTGGTTCACACATATGTGCATGTATATTCACACTGAGGTCTAATGGGAAGGTATAAATAGCCTCGGTCTCGTGGTTAACATCTTCACTTCGCAGCTCTTAGGTATCTTCTGTAACTGCCTGGCAATGCTGTGTGACAAAACACAACTACAGAAATATTTTGGCTCTCAGCCTTGAGAAAAAAACCCTCTTTTATTTTAAACCTGTCAGATGATAATTAAGACCTCAGACTTGATACATGGTGTGTATTCCAAAATGATTATTCATCCACGAGTCCCAACTGCAGGGTGTTTATATGTAAAAAAATAAAACCATAGTCAGCCCAGGCACAGTTATTAAATTTCCATATATTATATTGCCATATAGACAATCATATTAGAAACTGAAACAATTTTATATATCTGCATATGTATCTAGTCCAAACAAATGTATGTTTATGTATATGTAATACATTTTCTGGCATATACAGTATGTCATGTCAACATCCATCCTATTTTTTAAGGTCCAATTCTCACTATTAACAAACCATTAACTATGACTTTTGCCTCAATAAACTCCTAATTTGATAATTATTAATAGTTAGTAAGGTAGTTGTTAAGTGTAGGTATTGGGTAGGATTAGGGATGTAGAAAACGAGGGATGTAGTACTAATAAACAGCCAATATGTTAATAATAACATGCTAATAAGCAACTAGTTACTAGTGAGAATTGGTCCCTATACTAAAGTGTTACCATATATATATAAACATACACAGGACACACACACACACACACATATATATATATATATACAGCACACACATATGATTTAAACACAAACTTTTACTTTGGGTGTGATTAATTGCGATTGATCATGATTAATCAATTTGACAGCTCTAATATATATATATATATATATATATATATATATATATATATATATATACATACACAAACACTTACTAGTATATATATCAGTGAATTACAGCCATATTTTTTCAATGCTCTTTGTGGAGCAACAAATCATTGACACTGTTTTCTGGTGCTCAGGTTCTTTTGAAAATTTAATTTTAGTTACCATGGAAACAAATTAACCCATGAAAATGGCTTTAAGCAGGTCCATAATGAAGGACTGCTCTTGCTTGCGCTGAAGTCTTTCTGGAGGAGAGACCTATCAGCTGAGTGGCACTGATGAACATGTGCCACTAATGCAATGACGTAAGCTTGTTTACTCCAGCAGATCCATCAGCATTGATCCTCCTCTGGCCATTAGCCATCCAGGGTTTCCTCCTGATGTCACATACCTCTGATTTGATCTCAGAGCCTTTCAGAGACAAAGTGAACTCCTTAACAAGAGCCTACTCAGCGAGACCCATGCCCTCTTTGACAGAGTCTGCCCAGAGCAGCAGAAGCACTCTCAAGCACGCTGTGAGAGCGAGAAGGAGAGAAAGAGGATGTTGCATGGATCCACAGTGTCATGTGGCTTGTGACCTATGTAATGGTGCTTTTTCAGCGGCCAGCACTGTGGTTTGCCTGTCTTTTCTCTGTGTAATGCTCAGGCCCAGCCTCCACGGCGCTCCCATCTTCTCCCTCTTCCTTTCAGACCGCTTTTATCTCTGATGCTCACACACCAACATTTTTGACTTCTGCATTAGTGGCATATAAGTAAGCAAACATAAAAGACACTAAATATCTCATTGCAAAAAAAAAAAAAAAAAATGAAAAGAATATGACCTTGCAACTCTTGAGAACAGCGGGTGTTTTATTAATATTCAGAGTACTTTTTATCTAGGCTGATTGGAATGTCTGTTTAATAAGGCTGCCTAGCGACACATATCAGGTTTTCTTTCCTGCATTGGATGTGTCTCATTCTACTCGATAGTTCACTATGGCAGGACTGAATACATTATATGCAAATTTAAGAACTAGCATGAGCCTTGATACACTAAACATTGGGATGAAGATTTGATCACTTGCAACATGACTGCAACTGTTAAAAAATAAAAAGTCATAAATGTAAATAATACATGTACACATATAAAATTTATATGAAATATGTTGTCATATGAAAAAAAAAAAAACCTATTAGAAATTGGAAGTTTCATATATTAACATATTTTTATACATCTGTAATACATTTTTTTATATATGTCATGTACAGGTAAATCAATCCTAAAAACCATCAATAAATGTTGATATTACATAAGTAAATATAAAAGATGGACATGTATTTAATAAAAAATAAATAAATAA